>JARYHS010011408.1:209533927-209583610 GCA_031002005.1 Vandiemenella viatica | reverse complement strand
TCCGTACTCTTCACCTATTAAAATTGTGTTACCTTATTCTTCAGTTTCTCAACACCATTATTCTTTCTGCATCTCATCTCGTCTTTTTTACCCCGCTTCGCAAGAACTTAATCTCTCTCAATCGAATGTTAGTCTCGTTTCTCTTTGTTAATTCCAAGGATTTATTGAACACATCAGTTTGGGCAAATAGATTTGTGTACTTCATTTCCTTACACCTAGTAAGTACTTCTTTCTTACACGCATATTCCTTACACACTGTTATAATTTGTTCACATGCAGCACCCTCTTTCTGATCTCTCTGTGCCAACCTTCATTTTCCATTATTCACTTCTTATATATTCAAAGTTGTCCACATTTTAAAGGTTTTGTCCATCAAAGCATATATTATCTCACCATCTTTTTCCTCTATCTGGTCATTATTTTCTTGCAGTTTTCAACACTGATTTTCATCCCAGATTTCTCAAGTGTCTCACTCAAAGCTTCCAGTTTCTCTTGTATCCCCTTACTATCTGCTCTCACAGTCTGCATCATCTGAAATTAGCATTAGATTCACGTCTCTGCCCCAAAATGCTTCTTTTGTCTACGTTATTTCGTATGTAGTAAATGCAGGTAACAATGGTAACAACATACCTCCTTGACTTTATCCAGTCTTATTTTTGATCCATTTCGCATCTCCACCGCCCAACAAAGTGCAGTTTTCATTAATTGCCTGTATAGTCTAAACAGAGAATTTTCTTATATCCTTTCATTCCGTGACTTACAACGCACTCATTCTCGATATCCTGTCATGCCCCATCTCAAAGTTCGAATTTATTACCTTAAAAAAGTACATTCTGTATTCCTCTAAAAAATCCACATATTTTTCTTCAGCAGACTTATTTGTGAATGACTTCATCTATGCTGTCAAAGCATTATCAAGATAACGAATCGGTATGTACGTTTATCGATATCTTCTTAGTAAACATCATCTTTGAGCACTCTTCGCAATCATGTGACATGTGCAAATACTACTTTGATCATGTGTTTGTGTTCTGCCGGACGTCATATCCGCTTTTCTAGGAACACGATTACTGTAATACCTCTTGAATCTAGCCTCGATAGCAGGCAGTGAAATGTGCGGCTCAGGTACAAATGTCTTAAATTGCTGGTGGTACACTTTGACGTACTAAGCAATACGACTCAGATCAACCTAGCCTGATGGCTGAGTGCTAACGATAGGGCCTGGCATTATTGAGAACGAAGGTTCGAATCCCCGTCCGGTAATATTGATTTTAATTTTCCATGGTTTCCCGAATTCGCTCTAGGTGAATGTTGGGATAGTTGCTTCAAAATTTCATTGCCGAATTCCACCCCGTTCATTGACCTCAGTCCTCTACCATCTCTAATGACTGCGACGTTGACGAAGAGCAAAGTGTAGATAAAAAATGAAATTAAAAACGAAACAGAGAACCGTAAATAAGCTAAGACAAGTTGCATGACATAATGTTGTTGTACTAGCTTCAAAAACCGTCAAAAATAATAGTAGTGTTCTCGTCAGTCATTACTTTGCAGTTGCTTAGCTAAGTAGAACTATTATTAAATAACATTCGTAACCTTGATTTTGTAATGTTGTATATATTCCAGCTGTAGTTCACAAAGCAATACAGTTGGAACTACTTACATACGTCTGAAATAATATCAGTAATCTGGCACCAGTGAAAGCAAAGGAAATTAAAATCTATCACGAGTTCTTACATCTTTCTTTTTCATTGCCCGTAACTTAGATCCATATAACAAAGTTTGAACCGCCGATACTGTTAGAACTAATTTCCATGCGGCTGAAGTAATGACATCAGTAACACTGAACGCTCTCATTGAAAGCAAAGCAAATTTAAAATGGATTTTAACAACCTATGTTGTGCTGTGTAGTATTAGTTTTAATCATGGTCCAGGCCGCATAAATCACGATTCTTTCATCCGCACCAAGTAATGACTTTAGTAATAAATTAAACAATTATTTTCTTAAAAAATAAAGTAACTGACACATTCCCTCTGCTGTAACGATGATTCCTAGTAGTGCTGCTCGAAAATGAAAGCCACTATCACACGCGCATTAATACATTCACTTGATCCCATATATCTTAGCTTACATATCTATGGGCACAGAACATAACGAAAACATCTCCATCTAACAAATATAAATAAACAAGAAACAACTAATAATTAATATGTTGGTTTAAACGAAATACATACTTTTCTTCAGTGTTCTGGCCATTCATTTCTCAGTTCCTCAACTACATAGAATTATTATTAATTAATACTCATAACCTTGATTTCGCAGTAACGTTGCTCATAATTATTATTTCTTTCTACATCGGCCAAATATAAACAATTAAAAACCAATTAAACTATGGATTTCAGCGAAATAAATATTTTTCTTTATGGTTGGTTTTCAATTTCAAAATATTGAGTGAGCGGATACGCTTTTGCCTTGCATTAGGAAAGACGTGGGTTCGAATCCCTGTTCGACAACCAAATTTGGGTATTCCATGGTTTCACCAAATCACTCAAGGCGAATGCCGGGATGCTTCCTTCAAAAGGCCGTGACCTAATTCCTTCCAGTTCCTTGTCCCTTCCAGCCTCCCAGTCTCTTAGACTTCAAAGAGGCTTAAAGCCATAAGCAAAACAAAACAAAAAAACAAAGTTACCGCTTACTCACCATTATATCTTCACCATTGAACCTAGCGTGGTGGTGTAACGACTAGCGTTCTGGCCTCGCATTCGGGAGGATGGCGGTTCGAATCCCCGTCCGGGCATCCAGATTTAAGTTTTCCATGGTTTCCCAAATCACTCCAGGCAAATGCCGGGATGCTTCCTTCAAAAGGCCATGGCCGAATTCATTCCCATTCCTTGCCCCCCATCCTTTCCCGTCTCTTTTTTTTTTTTGTCACTGCTTTACGTCTCTTTTTAACATCGAGGTCTTTAGAGACGGGAAAGGATGGGGGCAAGGAATGGGAAGGAATTCGGCCATGGCCTTTTGAAGGAAGCATCCCGGCATTTGCCTGGAGTGATTTGGGGAAACCATGGAAAACCCAAATCTGGATGCCCGGACGGGGATTCGAACCGCCGTCCTCCCGAATGCGAGGCGAGAACGCTAACCGTTACACCGCCCCGCTCGGTTTAACCGTCTCTAAATACCTCACTGTTAGAAAGACGTTAAGCAGATTAAAAAAAAAAAATCACCATTGAGTACAAAAATTCATTTACCACATTGTACGGGGGGGGGGGGGGACAGAAGTTTTTCTTTACCAACTGCATACTGCAAATTGCCAGAATGCAAACAATAATTCGGTAAACTGAAATTGCTGACCTAATGTAAGAACAAAAAAAATCAGAAAGCAGATCACACTAAAATAAAACTATTTCCGTTCACAGATGGTATCCGTTCTTGTAATATATAGTTAAGAATTTACTTCCCTATAATATTCGAAGTAAATGTTTGAGCAAATGGAAGTTAGTATAACTGATTTAAAAAATCATTTGTAAAGCTATATGTACTAGAGACAGACAGGAGCAAACCAACTCGTCAGAAATTGCCTTATCAGATTTTTCATAATCATAATTCTTATGAATCTCTGAAGTCTCTAACTGGTGTTTGGTTCCAGCACTCTCCAATAATTGTTCAAAGATTTTCTGTAATGTACCAGCAGGTGCCATATTTTAGACGTTGCGAAAAGGGATCAGATGATAATGAGAATTAACTAAAAATGCATTTGATCAGATCAAAAATAATCTAAACTGTATTTTAAGAGTTCATTTCATCCAGCCAATAAAAGAAAACGAATTATTCTGATAATTCTTTTGCACGTGTCCAAAGTTACTCCTCTTAATAAGGTGATTATGGCCATCACAACCGTATTGTCTGAAGGAATAATTAAGTATCGTGTCTGTCTTTATTTATCTGTTTGGGTAAGGAATGATCATTCCATATTCATCAATTAAACGATGTGATGCTTCATTGAATTTCTCTTGTCCTTACAATTTTTAAATTAAATCTGGAGTCTTTACAGATAAAAAGAATCATGATAACATTAAGATTTAACTGATAACTTCAATACCTACACAACATCCTAAAAAACAAAAGTAATATTTGAGATATAAAATACGATAATGTTCTTAAAATGCTCAGATCGAAATAACCAAGAGTTATTATTATTTGATGGATGCAGGGAGCTGCATAATCAATTTCAATACACATGTGGCTCGTTTAAATGGAAAGGAATGTAGTTCAGTGTGTCTATAGCCCGAGGTTAAATTACTCAATACGCTGCCGGAAGTATTTATAACGAAAATATACAAGTGAAAATATAGATAACGGGCGTGAGAACAACAAGGGATAGTGATATTTCCCAATAGAAATGATTTATTACTGTCTTCTTAACTTTGATATGGAGAATTAGAGGTATCAAATTTCTGACATGGAGATGTCTTCATCTACACTTCTCTAATTAACTTATCTGTTAAATCTGAACGGTATTTTTTACATTATTTGAGTTTTAAATGTGTTCTGAATCTTTCATATTTGGTTCTTCAGTGAAGATCGGTTGAATGTCTATCTGTGAGAGACAATGACAAAAGAAGTTATTGCTCAAAAGTTCAAAAACGTATTTCCAGTACACTTCGAGTAAACGAAGGCAACTGTAGTGCATATCTTGCCTCTAGAATTATTCCAAGTCTATCGGAAATCGATTTCTATTCAATCGAATCTTAAAAAATCCACAGTGAAGTCCTACACTAAGACCTTTGTCATCCTAAGTCAAATGCTTGATACACACTGAATAAGAAAGTAAATGTATAGTAGTTAGTTTGATGTCCTTAATTAATCAATTCATACAAAAGAAAGTACGCAACAAAAAGGTTTGATTTCATCTGCGATTAATGTTACACGTATTTAATCCTTTAGAGAAGTACGAGAAAACCGAGGAAGATGGGTGAGCATTAATGTTCTGTCCTCGTATTCGGCAGGACTTGGGTTCGATTCGACCTCCGGCGATCCATATTTGGGTTTTCCATGATTTCTCCAGCTCAGTCGAGGCGAATGGCGGGATGGTTCCCTTAAAATGCCAAGCCAGAATTCCTTCATGTGCCTTGCCCCAGCCCTTTCCCCCGCCTGTACCGACCTCGACGTAAAGTCAGAAGCAAAATAAACATAAAAAATTAAAAATAAATAAATACAGGAAACTTGAAAAGTTCTTCAGAGCCAAGAGATATCTTTCAGGAACGACACTACGACGGTACATATAATTAGGAAAAATCATAAAAATGATATCACAAAATGCGTCCAAAGTTATCCGCATTAGCGATAATCATAAAGAAATTAAAACGTCATTTGGCCTGTAGGTCCGTTGCCCAGCGAACAATGTATCCACTACCACTATTTCTAACACTATCATTCAGATTGCCCATAACTTCTGCATGCGTAGATTAGTTGATAATATCAAAACAATTTAAAGTATCTGTGGCCGGTCTCGGTAGCGAAGGCCGCCGGTTCGAATCCGGCCGCGGGCATGGATGTTTAAGTGCTGTGTGTCTGTGTGAATATCCTGTCCGTCCTGTGGTGACTATACTTAGGAACCATAAACGCACTAGAGAAACTAATTCGCTGGAAGAGATATCATAAACACATTGAGCTGGCTGAATGGCATGGTTACCGAAAGCCATTAAAAAAAAGTATCTGTGCTAGAGGAAGTGCTTCAAGAGGCTATCCACCAAATAAGATTTTGTAAGAAATGTCAGGATTCGCGTAGTACTTTTTCAATAAAACTCTTTAAGAAATGTGTGCTGTTAAATACAAACAAGAGGAACATTAAATCAGAAGGGTATTTTTCTTTCCGATACAGAAGGTCAGTAATGTTGGCTTCCCCTCTGACAAAATCGCGATGTTAGAGACTTTTTTCCTGAAAACACGTGTCACTGGAATATAGAAAACTATTTTAAGCATTGCACAACACGAAGCAATAGCGAATCTGATTCAGAAACCATTTCATTAATGGCTGTGCCCTTCAGACGTATTGAAATTCTGAACCCTAACACCAGACTGTGGTGAAAGTAACTACCAGCTGAAATGTGATGACTTTGTCTTGTAAATATCAAACCATAAACTGAAATAATTGATTCAACTGCAAAAGGATGTTAGTAACGCATCCTCGTGCTTCCAGCGGAAGTGTTTTAAAAAAATAACTAAAACGGTGCTCATAGATTTTCAGGTGAGTGCGTCAATATGACACGTCTAAAAGGCCGAAAGTGCTTTATTAATAATATTTTTAAATAAACACGTCAATGCAACTGCTGTTGGGATTTATTTTTTCTTGGATGCGTTTTGCCTCGAGTCGAAGTATCGTCAACGTACACTGTTATTCTGTAGTATGTTACCAGATTTTTTGCAGCATGTTTTTTTTAATGTATATATATAAAAATTAATATTATTTATAGGAATCAATAAGTAAATTACATTTACATATTATCAGTATTTGAATTTTGAACAGGAAGTTATGTTTCCTATGATGAAAATAGGAATCATATTGTAATGTCATTTTGCTTATTACTTCACGACTCGTCAACGTAGAGGTCTTTACAGGCGGGATAGGACTGGGGACAAGGTACGGGAAGAAATTCTGCCATGGTATTTTGAAGGAAACATCCCGGCATTCGTCTGGAGTGATTTGGGGAAACTATGGAAAACCCGAATTTGGATGTCTGCACGGGGATTAGAACCCGCATCTTCCCGAATGCGAGGCCTGAGCGTTACCGTTCACCCACCACTCTCGGTAAATCATAATGTTGTAACTTACGCTTACATTTCTGTTTTGAGGTGTGGTTGTTGGTTACCTGTGTTCTCTACCAGCTTGCTGCTTCCAATATTGTTAATAACTATACTATTTGGGTACAGTTGAGACCTTGTGACTTGTCTGATAGAGTCAATTTTGATGCACGTTTTTTTTTTTTTTTTTTGGTTGTCGTCATTATCAAACTCACGTTTTCTTATGTGCATTACTATTCTGCTGCTGTTTTTCTCGGCAATGTTCTGTCGGAAGTGTTATGAGCGGGGAATTTGAATTTCGTGTCTATTTTCATCTACATATTTTGCTTTCTTTTGTTAAAATATGTAAACGTGTTAGAGGCGGGAGACGTCGACTGATATTACACGGTGAAGCCCTACACTAAGACCTTTGTCATCCTAAGTCTACCACAAAATTGGTCAAATATTACAGAATAATAGCGTACGCTGATCCCTCGACGAGATACGAAACGCGTACGAGAATAAATAAAATCCAACAATACTTACATTGGCGTGCTTATCTTCTTTATACATAAAATCTTAGGCAGGCGTAAACTGCATCATTACGGACAAATACTAGACCAAATAAGGCCATATTCAAACGAAATGTTGTTGAGGTAGCGCAAAAGGTTTAGTTAAATTGGTTACATTTAGTAAACATTTATTATTTAAATTCAATGTAATTTTTGTTACATGCGAAATGGAATAATACCAACCATCCAACTGTCAAACGGCTTCATCTGAAGTTGAAGGTTGAGTAGATAATTAAAGTTTCCACAAATTAGTAAACATTTTTTGTTGAACGCGATTTAGGCATCGTACGAGTATTAGTTTCTTTGCACCTCTGGCAGTGTATTAATTGTGACATAATCGGTTTAAGATTGAGGTCCATACTTTTAACACCCTACGTGAATGAAGTTGCGAGCAAGATCCAAAATTACTTTGATCTATGAATTTATCTGTGAATTAACAACATAAATCTCGAATTCAGCGTTTACCAAGTCATGGATACAGTTAGTTTACTAATATTATTTAACAAGCATCTGTAGAAGAAATGACCTTTAACACCATGAAATCCTTCGGTCCTGGAATAAGATGCATATTCTCTTTTACAGAAAACGTTGTGCTGAGGTATTCTTTAGTGGCTGTTGGGACCCACCGGTTGCCCGACATATGTCACCCACAGTTCGGCGCATTTTTTCTGTCAAATGCGAGCGGAACGAAAAGAACCGTTAGTCAGCACGCACGCTGGACAATCGCAGAAAACATTCGAAACGGAGGCTCGCTGACATCTGTCAGAAGCGGCGCATACAATTCCACCTGTAAAACAGTTTCTATTTGGGGCAGGCGAGCTTTGTTCCGTCTGGCTTCCCACCGTGAACAGTGCCGAGGAACCTTGAGCGCCCTACCTGAGGAGTCACCTACGATGGCCATAAATTACTCAGTTGGAACCACCTGTTGGAATGTCCACGCGTTGGCCAAATTTTACCCTCGCTGCTGGGTGTAGCGGTACTGTTACTACGTCACACACCGACATCAATCCAAGTCTTCATGCTCCAGTACTTCCACCAGCAAAATTTAATTTTGATTTCACTCTCGATAGTAAACATAACTACGTAAAATCCTCTCTACTAACCATTTCATAAAGGAGAAGTGATCTGGAAGTATTCTGGTGGATTTTTGACACTTAATTGAACACTAGTTACGAACCATTAACCACAACAAAATTAATATTTCTTTACACAAAAACTGAAAGGATAGTAGGAGAAATAGTAGATAAAGATCATTGTGGGTTTAGGAAGAACCGCGGTAAGAGAAAAGAAATTATTTCTTTAAGATTGCTACTTGAAGGGCGGATCAAGAACAACAAACATATTTTTATGGCGTTTGTTGATTTGTAAAAAAGCTTTTTATAAAGTTCGATTGGACAAAATGTAATTTTTTTTAGTAAATTCAGCTATAAAATATCAATATAGAAGAATACTTCACAATGTATACAAGAATCAAATACCTATAATGAAAGTAGAAACTCATGAGAGACAAACATCTGTCAAAAAGGGTATTTGACAAGGTTCTAATCTATCCTCATTAACATCTGGATATTGTGGGCCATTTTCTCAATTGCGATAGGATCAATTTTTATGAATAATTATCATTGTCATTTATATTCAACAGATATGTAGAAGAAGCAATAAAGGAAGTAAAAGAAAAATTTGAATGTGTCATAACTGTTGAAGGAAAAAAAGTCAGTGTGCTATGATTTGCTGAAGACATAGTTCTGTTAGCAGAGAAGACTGAGGATTTTGAGAAATTATTGAATGGAATTAACAAAATACTGAAGGAAGATTTTGAACTAAGTGATAAAATATAGCAGAAATGATAGCAATAACAGTAGATAAAACAAAAAATAGGATAGAATGCAGTAGCAGAGGTAAGTAAATTCTGTTGCTTAGGAAATAAAATTACAAATGATGACCGAAGTAGGAATGATGTTGAAGGCAAAATAACACTAGCGAAAAGACTATCCTTGAGAAACAGAAATCTTTTAGTTTCAAATATTGATCTAGAACTCAGAAAAAACTTTTTAAAACTATGTGTGAAGCACAACACTTTATGGGAGTGAAGCATGAATTTTAAGAATAGCAGAAAGAAGGCAAATTGAAGTATTTCAAAAGTGGTGCTTTAGAAGGATGCTGAAAATTAAGAAGACAGATAAAGTACGAAATGAACGTGTTTTGGAAATGAGGAAAGAAGTAAGTGAAAGAGTCTTACAGAAAGAAGCTATGGGATAATGGGTGATATTTTAAGGCATGTGGGATTGGTTATTTTGGTAGTGGAGGGAACATTCGAGGTATGAATTGTGGAGAAAGGTTGAGATTAGAATATATGAGGTAGATAATAGGGGACATAGATTGTAAAGGATATTTTGAGACGAACAGTTTAGCGCAATATAGAAAGAACTGGAAAATTGCATCGAACAAGTCTAGAGACTGATGACAGCAAAAAAAAAAAACCACACATACACACAACTGTGCAGAAATCCTCTCTAGTAACCATTTCATGAAGAAGTGATCAGGATGTATTCTAGTGGATTTTTGGCATTTATTGGCAGTTATTGCAACCAAATCAATACTTCTTCAATTGTTACAGAATTCTGCTAATAATCTAAACAGTGCTTCTCCTAATTCAGTTTCTATCAGAACTTACCAGGATTTCTGTACGTCAGTTGATATTATAGAACCACGATTATGCAGGTTGCTCGCCTTCCGTTATTCCTTGTAACAGCCTGTATTTACTTTCTATCTGTATTTGACCCAGATAAGTTATTTCTATTACTATGATATGGTTATCAGCTCCCAGAATGTCTTTCTTTGATACTTTGTTTAATTGTTTTTAATGGCCCTCGTTTTTTTTCTCCATAAAACGAGAAATCAGTTTAACGTTGATGAATACATAGAGTACGCGTGGGGAAATAAGAATATGTCAATTTACTAATTAACGTTGGTTTGAATCTTCAGAGTTAATTATCTACCAAGTGCTGTTTTTCTGTCCGTAAACGTCGACAACCCGCCAAAACTATGAGCTTGTTTATGTTGCACTTGGCAGCATCCCTACTGCACGGGATAGGTCTAAGTGAAATGATGATGCCTCTCTCTGCAAGGTTCTGTGAGGTTTTTGAGTAATGTTTAGACCATGGTTTACCGAACGAAATAGGGGTTTCACTTATTGCCATATTTCGATATTGTGATCTAATATAAAAAGAATTCAACAGGGTATACACTTTTATGTTACCAATTGGTAGTATGTGACAGACGTTAACATGTATGCTGTTGTATATCCCACGACAGCTGGCTACTGCTGTCCCAATAATTCTTGAACACAAATGTTATATTGTTTGCGTTTCCCTCACTCTTTCCATTACATTCGTATATTGGGGAACTGTTTGATCCGATTCGGTTTAAACGTTTCATAGATTTTTCCATAGTAATGTCACCATTATCCTGTGCAACCACATTCGAAATAAGGCAGTATTTCCAGAATGGAAACATTCAGAATTCAGCACTCTACAGGGAATAATACCGGCCAGTCACTACTGCAGTTGGCACCCGTATATTATGGAGTATTGTATTCTATTACAAGTAGCCGTACTCTTTAATCAACGAAAGTTATAGAGTACCTTAAAATACTTTTTTTTTTTTTAGCCAAGGTACGTGTTTCGTACAAAAGGAGTATCCAAACGACAAAATTATTGATTGTCTACACAAATACTTTGATTTCATTGAAAAAATTAAACAAATTTAATTTAAAACTCAATTTCAATATAGAAATTTTGAGTGTTAAGGAAGCTTTTTAACCTGCGTCAACTGAAAATTGCTATGTACCATTTATACGAAGAAGAAATACTCCTGAATGAGTTGTATGGAAAACTTGTAGATGATAAAAGTTTTACTGATTTACCAACTTCTCTCAAAAATTTCAGAACAATTTCCATAAAAGTGACGATTTTCCAAACATATTTAAAGACAAAAGTTCTGCATCATTGAGAGAGTTTCTTCTGTCATGAATGAAAAATGGAGATGAATGAAACAAACTTAATAAAGTATAAGATCATTATATATTTTAATTTAAATATAGAATGCACAGATGCTGAGGAAGTGTTTAGGAGGAATAACTGTTTGTTGAATGGGCCGAAAAGTAATGACAAATGTGTGTTCAAACATAAAAAAGCAAATTTACTTTTTTTACTCTATTTTTGCCATCAAAACACAAATTTACTCTTATTTTTAAAAATAAAATAAAAAAAATAAAATAAATAAATAAATAAAATTAAAAAAGGTATCAATCCTAGTCATGATAGTTCATCATCTTTTGTCTACGTTTCAGATAGACGTTATCGCTCTAAAGCAGTTAGCACATTCTTAGAATGGTTGTTGCGACATTTACTTTTCGATGATCATGCTATCTGTTATCATGATTGCAAGATTCTTCAGATGAATCAATGTTCTGTGGAATTACATTCTTCATTTATCACGCAATTCGGGTGAAAGTAGATGTAAAAATCTGGTACCTGAGTATGGAAAATACTGGTTTTCATTTTTCTTTTGTGCCCATTATTTCGTAATCTCTTGTTATGCGTTCCTGAGGTTCCATACTATTCAGAAGTTTTGTTGCCCTTCAGTTTTTTCCTAAACTGATCCATTTCATTGCTCCTGTCTCCATAGTTGGCGACGCAATCAACTAACTATGGACCATTAGCTTTCACGGAAATTTTATAAGTATGTCTCTCTACAAAAATATGTATCTTCCATCATTGTATAAAACAGCAGAAACAATACAGAATAATTTAAGTCGCAATTTTTCTTCGATGCTAAGAAGCTTTCGGAATGTGTGTGTGTGTGTCCACGTATTTAACTGTCGCGCCAGCATTAGTCGTCAGTTGGTCAGTTGTTTGAGTCCCAGCCAGAGCAGAGTATTGCAGATAGGGATTCCACCCGCAATTATTTTCGTGGCTCTTCGCTGCTCTACCAAAGTGTATGGTAAGTGACGGTTTCTTACTTTCTCTTTTTATAGATAGGTACTGTACCCGTATGAGCCGTATTTTCTATCGGAACAAAAGAATTCTGACAGTGTCAACTTTTCTGGTAGTCCCAGTGTATTCCACAATCATCCTGCGGTGGCTGTTATTAACATACATTGTATATTGTTAAGTACTTGCCAAATGACTGAGGCAGCCCATTGCAAGAGCAGCCATGTGTATTGCTAGCAGCACATTTCCTGCTAAAAAAAAAATACTTCTTACTGGAAACTCTCTTGGAGACATACGTTTCCTTATAAATACGTCATTAAAGTAACATCCATTATCTAATCTTTTATTCAGTAGCTACAAATACAAATTTCTTGATTGTTAGTCTTTATTTGTTTGTTTGTCTATTTTTTGTGTGTGTGTGCCGGTGTGCCTTTTTTTTTAGCAGTAATTGAAGTTCAGAACCATTTTATCTGAAAGAGAAAACATGTTTCGTACGTCGCCCGAAATCCAAAATAGTCAAATCAACTGGTAACACTTTTATTTTTGTTTTTTCTTAGTTACAGATACGTCGTGATAATACGAAAGATGTTAATCGGAAATCGCGAGACAACAAAATATGTGTAACTAACCCATTTAGATAAGAAATAAATTGCTGTTCATTTGCTGCGTTGAAGTAAGAAGTATTCCTAAAATGGAAAGTAGAATTACATGGTGGTTAAAATATAATAATTAATTCTTTGAATTTTGAAGTAACAAAGCGAGCTTCAGAAACACTAGCGTAACTGTTACCTCTTCGGCGTTCAAAGAAAAGTGCCGTTGTTCTTAGCTCGAGTTGTATTCTGACAATCTTCGCTTATTAATGACGAGTGGGTACGTTGCATTAGGCCTACTAAGACTTGATGGACATTATGTGTAATAAGCAGGATGTTTTAACTGAAATTTTGACAAATGGCTTAACGTTTTTGATATTTTCGTATTAAGTCTGGATGAAAGGCAATGTTAGTAGTACTGAGGCATGAACTTTTTGGCAGCACAGAGATTAGAAATTGGTTGTTATGTTCAGAAAATTCTGGTGTGGCTTTGATGAACTGTGCTTGGTGATATGAGATATGTCAAGATGCAATTAAATCTATTACGACCAAAAGATTTTTTTTTAATTTCAGGCATTAAGTTATTTTCTCTAGAAGACAAATCTAATTAATCGTACTTTTTGAACCATGCAGTAACACTTTTTATCAATTGCTGTCTCCTATACTAATGACGCGAATCAATAAAAACTAATATGGATTTTAAATTAGATAAATAATTTGAATCTTCCAATTAAAGAGCGTGTGAAACCTTCATGGAAGTTCTGGCTGTACGAAAGTTGTTCCGATATTAAATAAATTAAAGGAAATTACCTTTTCTATAAGAGTACTAAACAAATTTAAATTATAATATTCATTTAGTGTCTGATACAAGGAAAAAATACAGATTTTGGCAGGGATGCCTAGTACATGGGAACAAGTACTAACATATTTTCCAGTAGTACAACAAGTAACGTGATTTTTTTTTTTTTTTTTTTTTTTGACAGGTTCGAGTAAGCAACAAATCCATCCAAGAGTGCTATTATATCCCATAGAAAATAAACTTGAAACCATTATATTCTTATCCTGTTTATTAACTCTCTCTTAATAGCCAGCCAAACAACCAAACTGCATCTTCCTCTCATTCTTTCTTTCTTTTGAGAACACATTCTAATATTAATCTGTAAATATTAACAAAGTAAGTTTTTCTTCTTATTTTAAAACAATAAAAAAACTAATATTGTTATTGTATAATCATCAAACACATATGCAGAAGTATATATAATTCGTGTTCCATTTCTTACAGCGTCAACAACAACAACAACAAAAAAGATTCCCTTCAACAGAATTGTCAAATGTCATTCGGTATAACCCTGAAAAGGACTATTTTCCGGGAACACCTGAAGTTTTTTCATATTGCCAAATCAGATCTCAGTTACTATCATAACACTTTCATATTGTTTTTAGTGAGGCAAGTGAAATAATTACGTTTTAGTTTTCGGTACGGAGAGCTCACCACTGACCTATCCTTATTTAATGATACTTAGAACTTATATGTGTTTATGTGTCTTAAGTACGGAGTATTTTAATGATTTATATGCGCCCAAAATTGTCATTTATGATTAGTTAGATGTTATCATAAAATGATGGCGGCGATTTGAGCTTACAGGGACGTGCCAATAGTTTTGGGCTTCAACAATACTTTAGTCTGATTTAGTGATTTCTATCGATAAATATTACCAACAAACTATTGAGAGATTCATGTCCATTAGTTTTAATAGTTTTCAGCAACGGTTCTAGATCTACGTCTACGTCTACACTCTGCAATTTACACAATTGTGGTTGGCAGAGTACTTCGCAACTTAACTAACTCAATCACGAGGGAAGAAGGCATCACACAAGCATCAGCGCAACACCTAATGTCTCTAATCTTTTCTCTCAAGTCATTGCTACCCAAACAGCTTAGTGTAAGAAGTATTTCGTCGCATTCGTAAATGAAAGGTGTTGTGCGCATGTTTACGAATATATTCAGTCCATCAATTCTATGACGCTTCCGTAAGGATTCTGGCAAGCAATCACTAATCGAGTTGCTCTTCTCGTTATTTTCCCTATACTATCAATCAATCCCTTACTATACGTATCCCGAACGACTCAACAATAGTGAAAATGTGGTAGCGTGAGGGTTTTGTACGCTATCTCCATTGTATAAGCATTTCAGTTCATCAAAATTCGACCTACAAATCTCGGCATAAAATTAGCCGAAGTTGCGTGCTGGTTCCATTTAATGTTGCTTTGCAGTGATAGGGGGTCATCCATAAATTACGTGAGGTGAAATACGGGGGTGGGGGGGTGGGGGGGTGGTGTCCGGCGAAATCTCACCAAGTGGGGGGGGGGGGGTCTACGGAAATCTCACGTGAGGTTTTGGGGGAAACAAATTGTACTGTAGAGCCAAAAAAAAAGGTCTACAAATTGCGGGAAAGAGTCGATTTTAGGGGGTTTTTGTCTGAAAGTGGGGTTGTGACCGGATTTTGAAGGGTGAGACCTTAAATAAAAAAAAGAGGTCTCCAAAAGTTTCGAGGGCGATTACTAGGAGGAGGTTCTCACGGACCAGAACTCACCAGTGTGGGTGGGGGGGGGGGGGGGTCCGGAAGTCCGGAAGTCCGGAAAAACACCTCACGTAATTTATGGATGTCCTCTAGGCACAAATAACGGAAATGTTTACTTTGTACTCCTGAACAAACGGATTATTTTTGTTTGTTATGCATATTGCCTTGCACGTTTTGCAATTTAGTGTAAGTTGCCATGGATCGCATTATGTCGAAATAACATCCAGATCGCGTTGAACTTTTAAACAGTCTGCCAAAGTTCCTTACATCTCTATTAATGACTGCATCGTCAGGGAACAATCTGAAACTGCTGAGTAAAATCTTCTCGGGTAATAAGCCGAGTTAATCCATCGGTAAAACACTGCGTTTCGGCGGTCATAAACTCAGCCGCCATTGTCAAGTGACGGCAGAGTTATGATCGCCGAAACGCAGTGCTTTATCGATGGACTAACTCTGCTAGTTACCGGAGAAGATTTTATTCATATTCAAAGCCGAAAAATCCTACAGTCTTACATCTCAAACTGCTATCAACGTTGTCATCAAGACATAGTGACGTTATCTCTCGTTGAGTCGGCTGATAAATATGAACCAGAAAATTCTTTTTCTGTATTTATCTACAGAAGCCGATATTTAAAACGGATTTTAACATGTTGATAGCTAGACTTTTTCCTTAGATGCTTTACTAATAAATAGTTTCTAGTGATTTTTATCCGTTTAGTGCAGCTAAAATAAAAACTTAATGTTTTTCAATACGCCTTTTGATTTATATACCAAAACATGTACTGTCCGTAACTTATTCCAGAGCACCGATGATGAACTAATAAATCGAAACGCATATGCCGAAACAAACTTTTAATTTTAGCTGCACTAGAATGGGAAAAAAACAAACATTAGAAACCCTTTATTTTAAAATACACTTTATTACGCTGACACTGGCATACGCAGAAACATGCCGTTAGGGTGTGGTTACTCAACGCAAGCTTACATGATTCCAGTGACGGAAGAAATTTCCACCACCCGGTACTTTTGCCAGGTAGGATGTGAAGTGTGATGGTGAGCAAGTCTTAATCCTCAGATAATACAACAAAGGTATAGTCTGTTTACGAAATATCTTCGCCGGGCAGTGGTGAATAATCCGTCTGATAAGGACGTGAAGTCTAGGACCTCACACACGATGCACACAGTTAGGGGACATCCATAAATCGCGTGAGGTGTTTTTCCGGATTTCCTGATTCCCCCCGCCCCCTCTCTGGTGAGATCTGCTCCGTGAGACCCCCTCCCCCCAAGAAAACGTCCTCGCAACTTTTTGAGACTAACTTTTCAACGAAATACCCCCCTAAAATCGACTTTCACGTCATTTGTAGACCTTATTTTTTTAGTTCTACAGTCCAGCAAAAATTTACAAAACCTCACATGGTTTTCCTATTTGCGTTGACCCCCCCTCCCCCTTGGTGAGATTTGGTGAGATTTCGCCGGACCCCCTTCCCCCCATTTACCTCACGTAATTTATAGACGCCTCCTTAGCTGCTAACACAAATTCATCTACTCCAAAACTACTGGGAAACACAGCGACGAGTCACCATAGTGTGCAAATCCCAAGTAAATTGCTGTGCAGTTTAGATAAATACCGACGCCAGGCAAATTGCATCGCATTTCTCTTCTCAGTTTCTGATAAAACTGCCTGATTTCCACGGTTAGTGGCAGTAGCTGTGTCGATTTCCTGTCAGAGAAGTAAGCCATTGGTGACGGCATTCTTCGTTGTCGGCGAGTCGATTGGGCGTCTTCCACGAAGTTCCTCGGTTAATGGCTACCACCCGCTAGGAACTGAACTGGTCGGCAGGTATTTCTACCCTGCTGCTCTGACAACAGCAGACACACATAAATTACGGCTGATGCCTGTGCTGCTGAAACCCTTTCACTGCCATTTTGTCGCAATCGACACATCAGCTCCGAGCCATCTTAAGATGGACGTCGGATTAACACTAAGCCGTCGCAATGAATATGTGACAATCGCGCACAGCGACAATCGCGCACAGTGCAATCGCGCACAACCGGGTCGTCTCTTGCTACCTGCTTTTAGCTACCAATTAGTCACCGCTACAACAGCATGCTGGATTCTGGTCAGAGGAGTATATCACAAGGAAACCAAAAGGAGCCAAATAATCCTGACGAAGTGATCTTGGATGATGAATTGTTGAAGATGGGAGATGAAGGCAGTTTCCTTCTTACGGATCACATGGAAGGTGAAAGAATAATTGTTCTGAGCGGTGAAAGAGGCAAACAAAGTTTAAAATTACACGAACAATTCTTTATGGATGGTACTTTTAAAAGTGCCAGTAAACAGTTCTCCCAAATCTACACGATACATGCGGATTACGGCAGCACTCACGAAGAAACAAACATACATCCTGTAGTGTTTATACTCTTACCTGACAAAAAGAAGACTACTTATGTACGTATGTTTCGTGAAATTATCAAGGCTGTACCAGAATGGGCCCCTAAGACAGTGACTGTAGGTTTTGAAAGTGGTGCAGTATCTGCCCTCAAGGAAGTGTTTTGCTCAACGGAAGCAAAAGGCTGTTTTTTTTTCACATAAAAAATGTATATGGAGAAAGGTCCAGGAGCTTGGACTAGCGCATGAGTACAAAGAAAATGAAGAACTTCGCCTCCATATTCGTATGTGTCCAGCTTTGGCTTTCCTTAAACCAGAAGATGTGACAGATGTTGGTTGGAGATCTAATCACAGGCTCCTATTAATTCAAAACTATTGGAGTTTTTCGATTACTTGGCAGACACGTGGCTTGAGAATGAAAAAATCCCAATTCACATGTGGAATTGTCACAAAAGACGTCATCGCACGACTAATGCTGTTGAAGGATGGAATAATAGGATTAACAATGTAATTGGCAGACCAAACCCGAAGCTTAGAGACGTGTTACTTTGTTTGAAGAGGGAAGCCGAGTCTTCAGGTCTCATGTATATGAGACCTGAATTGATTCTTCAAGGAAAGAGAAGAAAAACCACATACCAGAAGTTGGACGAAACAATTGTAAAAACTGTTGACAGATATGAAAAGAGCGGCCACATCAGATCATGTCTAAAGGCGTTGTCCTACATGCACAAGCTTGAATAAATGTAGGACTACTGTAAATAATAATCAATTATGACGATTCTCTCTGGTTGATTTGGATAATTTCATTATTTTAAATAAATGTAAATAAGTTGTAAATATTTATTGTGACGAAGCTTCTTGGCTGATTTTAAACACTTTACTTACTTTTACTTTTCGACGGTGTGGGCCGGTATCGGGCTAGATGAACATGGAGAAGCGATAGGTAGATTGTGGAAATTTCTGGTCTTTTACGACCAAATTTTATTTTGATCTTACTGATTGACTTACAATAGTGTCTTTATTTTCTTCGACCTCACTTTCAGATTCATCAGTTTTTCTTGAAGCAGACAAATCTAAGATTACATTTGTGTTTTACGATAGCAAAAATAAATTGTAGAGAAAAAGAGTACGATTGTTTTACTGTGTTTGAATATTTATTTTCCATTTCCTATATATTCTGTCTAGTGACTCACAGTGTTACGGCGCACGATTTGGGCACTGAAGGTCCGCGGTCCAAATCCCGGGCTAAGTTGTATGTAATTATTACAGGCCTTAAAATTGACGTTCACCTCTGATGATTTGTCAATACTGCGTTCCGTAAATTATAAAGTACACGGGAGAGAGGGGAGAGTGTGGCCGACCTTTAAACTGTGCGCGATTGTCGCTGTGCGCGATTGTCACTGTGCGCGATTGTCACGACACCGTCGCAATATGTAGGCTATTATACACAAATATTTTGCATACTTATTTATATTATGTCCCCACTGTGGATTACAGTTTATAAAGATAATTAATGGTTAAAATTCAGTGAAGTATTGACAGCTGGGTGTTGTGGGTCATTTTCCTCAATTGCATTTGTATTAAAATATTCTCAGCATCAATAATTTTTTACTTGGCATTTTATACCCGTCATCTTCCATCTCTTCCTATATTTAGCTAACATCTTCATCTCAACACACACCTTACAACCTATTTACTCAGTTATCTACTCTTTATACTCTAATCTTTGTGTTCTACTACAGTTTGTTCTTCCTACAGTTTTCTCTACCAGCAAATTAACCAATCCCACATATCGTAAAATGTGACTCATCATCCTGTAATTCTGTGAGACCCTTCATCCATCATTTCGAGAACATGTTCATCTTAATTTTTAGTATATGCTTCTGTAGAATCATCTTTCAAATGCTTCAATTTTCCTTCTTTCTTGTTCTACGAAAGTACATGCTTCACTACCATAGAGTCCTCGGATCCACATATACAGTTTTACAAAATACTTTTTGATTCCTGGTTTAATGTTTGAAACTAAAAGATTTCTCTTTTACAAGAATGTTCTATTCAGTGGTGTTCTTCCGCTTCGGCTGTCCGGCGTTATTATATTTCATAAGCAACAGAATTCATTCATTATTATTTACTACATATGACCCTATTTTTATATTTAATCTACCGTTATTGCTGCTTCATTTCATGACTTTTATATTCCTGTGGTTTGTGCAAATGCTTCTCTCATTTAGTTGTTGATGGTAATCAGTAACTTTTCTGTATCTTCATTCTGTTCTGCTAAGAGAGCAATGTCATAGCGAGATTTAAATTTAAATTTTACTTCTTAGATTGCAAGTTGAAAATTAGCGGTGATTGACTGCAACCTTCAATCACAATTTTTTAGTTGATACATGTCTCTCGTGATTCACTGCTTTTCTTATAACCACCTGATCCTTATATATGTAACAATTATTTTCTATGTAGAATTTTAGACCTGAGAAAAGCAAAGTTTAAATATGTCTTCTGATGTATTGCTAACAGAATGTAGTCAGATATTGTCTTTGACTACAATGAACAAATTATGAATATATAATGAACTATGATTATCAATGCAATTGATTTCTGAGTCGTTTCTTTAATTACTGATCATTGTTTCACTTTGTTCTCTGAAGCCACTTCAGAGACTTTTCGTGTAATAACTTATTTTTAACAACATTTTCATAAAATTTAATATAAATTATTATCTAGGAACTTTATCCAGTATCTTACTTTTTTTGAATCTATATTGTTTCCGGCGCCAGCGATTTTTGCCTGGTGGCAATATTGCAAATCATTTTTTGCTTGTTAAATACTTTCTCACTATCTTGTCACTCCCTTTGATATGAAAACACAATGAATCGGGTGTTAGGAGACAATATCATGCCCTTTAGTGGAGTGGTGTACGTCTAGGTAAATGGATGCGGGAGAAAATACGATAACAAGGAACGGAAAACAATTCGCCCTATTCCTTATGAAGGGACTTGTCTGAAGTGTTTTCGGGAAACCATTGATAACCGAAATCTTGCTGGCCGGACGGGGATTTGAACCCGCGTCCTCCCGAATGCCAGGCCCGAGCGTTATCAACTTATCACTCACCCTCCGAGTTCGGTATTATGGCAGTGTTTAATCGCTGAACAAGTCAACTAAAGTGGCTGTGTCGAGTACAAACGGAAGAAATCGAAAAATACACACTTAGCTTTCAAGAGAAACTTACTCGAGTGCTATTCTTTCAGGATTGACAACTATCTCTTTAATGAAGCATTATCTGTTAGTCTGCGTGGCCTGTTTGTAGCTCTGCTGATGCATTCAGCCGCATTGGTTATCCGATCTGAGAGAGCCAAGTGACGAATTCAGACCGCGACTTGATGTTGTCGCTGATACATAATTTGTTGTGGAAATGCGCTTGCAACTTGTTTTCGATGGGATCTTATCTCCCATCTATATGTGAACATTAAAGACTACTCGCCGTTTCATTACGTGCTTGCCAATGGAGAAGGTGAGCCCACAGTGTATCTCCCTCCGTCTTTAGAACACATCAATTTTTAAAACAGTTTCAAGAACATCCATTAATAACCTGTTAGCATACTCCAGCATTAGGCTATGAATCGTCATCATTACTAATAAAAGTCTAGGCTTGGTCATTGTATCCGTATTGCTAACGTCACGCTCCCGGCCTTCGTTGCCGAACTAACAATGGTCAGAGATGTTACTACGAAAGCAAGGATATGTGCGTTACTTAATTAAAATAATTTTATTCAGCTAAACATTTCTAAGGAAACGCTTGACAGAACGCTGAAAGAAAAGTAGGTATTTCGTTTAAGTCAACATATTAATAATTAATTGCTTTTTGTTTATTTATAATCGTTCAGAGTAGATGTTTTCGTTCTATTCTCTGATTGCTGTTACAGCCAGCTAAGAAATATGGGCTCACGTGAATGTATTAATGCGCGTGCGATGGAAGCTTTCATTTAGAGCAGAAACATTTGGCATTAGGCCTAGTTGTTACAACAGAGGGAATGAATTATTTAACTTTAAAAAATAATAATTTAAGTTATTTTCGTGAGCGACGTGTTATTGAAATCATTACTTCATTTGAATGGAAGTAGACTACAATTAAAAATAATATTACGCGGCATAACGTAAGTTGTTAGTTACACTTTGAATGTAGGGCAAGATAAAAAAAGGCCACAGTCGGTAGCACTTAACATGTATCAGAGAAAGGAACAACGTATTACTATCTCGTAATGCTTCGACTAGAAGTCTACTACACCTTTCCTTTAGAGCTCATCAGTTTTCTCGATATCTAAATCAAGGCGTTCTTTAACTTATTTACCGTATTAGTAGTGCTTACGTTCCACGTTCCGACTCAGCAAAAGTTTTTGGCGACTAAATATCTCCAGCCAGAGAACTGCCTTGTTACTAAGTTATGCTTTCAAGCGCTTATGGCTTTATGCCTCGTTGACATCATGGTCATTAGAGGCGCTCGATTTATCCTTTTTATTCTATTACCAAATTTTATCGCGGAGGAGCAAAATATGTTAACATCTTCCAAAAACTTTTCATTCTTTTAATTATTACCTTACGTTTGTTTCTCATACTGGTGTCCAAAAGTTTTGTTTTCCGTTTCACTTATATTATTTCAGCATGGTGAGATGAATGGAAACTTTGACTAAATTGTAAAAAGTGCCAGGCAATGTGGATAACTAACAAAAAGAATTCGTTTGCTCAGAAACAGTTCAGTTGTTGGTATGGCTGATTTCGTAAAATATTTGGGCATAACAGTACAAAGGAACATGTAACGGGGTTTGCACATCAATTCGGTCGTAGGTAGAGCTAATTCTAGGTTGCGATTCATAAGTCGAATCTTGAAAAATTGTAATGCACGGACAAATGAGATAGCGTACAAATCTCTTGTGCATCCACATTTGGACTACTGTTGCGTCATTTGGGATCCTTTTGGTTAGAGATTGATTGACAGTATAGAAAATACAGAGAAGAGCCGCTTTACTCATGACCGCTTGTTATAGTCCTTACGAAAGCGTCACAGAACTGATTAATAGATTGGCCTGGGAGACTCTGGTAGATAGACGACGCACGTTTCGTTTGAACTTATTGGTAAAAACCCACTGTCACTTACGAGTGCGGTGAAATATTTTCTCCACCAACCTATTTGAGTCGCAATGACAGGAGAGATAAGATTAAAGAAATAAGGTTCCGCACTGATGCTTATGTGAATTCTTTCATCCCTCGTACCATTCGGGATTGGAACGCACAGCGAAAAGATTCTTTTTGGTGCTGAGCATCCTCTGCCACCAACAATTTTGTGAATTACAGGGTATATAATAGATGTAGATTTTAACTCAATACAATATATGAAACATAAGAACTTAAAGCTACGTGAAAAATTATCCATTTTAATATGTAGATATACTTATTGTATATTATTATTCCTAATCCATGGAGAAGTATAAGATTATATCACTAAGCATAAACTTTGGTTTGGATAATGTCTGTGGTCCCAATTGAAAATATCATTTCCGTAAAGGTTAACTAACATTTCTTAAATGTTGATACAGAATAAAACAGCAAGAAGTTATTGGGTTTTAATATCGATATGAGGCACAAATATGTTTATAATGCATTAAATATCACAAGTTCTTTGTAGAAATCAAATAGTAGTAGTGTGAGATTTTGTATTTCTTGATAGGAGTGCTCATCACAAATACAGAGTGATCTGTGGCGCATACTTGCCCCATCTCGAAATTATTATAATTTCTTGATCCATTCCTTGAACACATAGAGTTATAAAATCTACCGCAGATTTTACTTTAGACCATAAGCTCTCAAAACTGGAAAATTCAATTCAAATTTGTGTGATAGTTTTTGTGTGATTCCATTTCATACCCTCAGACACACGCAACTCGCTTACTGATTTATAATAGTATAGATCGATATAACAGTTACAGTAAAATAGATGACGATATCTGTAATTATAGATGAAATTGGTTCAAACATAAACCAAAATTACGTTTAATCTTCATTTATGTTTTTTATTTTGAATTAAATGGAGTATTCCCACATCATATATTGACTTTCCTTCCTTTGCTTTGATAACCTCTCAACAAGTATATAATATTACTACTGTTGCAACAAATTCGGAAGTACAACATGTTAAAAGGTACCTGATGTTTCTGGATGTAACAGGATATTCTCAACTTGTATTTACTGTTATTTGGAAGGTTCTCCTTACGCCTTACCTGTTCCAGAGGATCAGAGACTCTACAGTTATACGCGTATATCTCTACAGATCGGCAGTATCATGATGAACATTTACGTTTTTGGCCAACAATGCGAACAAAGATGTGCAAATGTCTAGTCAGTGTCTTAATGTTACTTTCTAAGAGCTATGTAGAGTAGAAATTCACAGAGGCATTTGATGAAAATGCCTGAGTCATGATGCAAGTAAAATGCTTGCAACTAAGATCGAAGTCCAAGCTCCTCGTTTACATAATTAATCTTATATATAAAAATGAATTGCTGTTCGTTAGTCTCGCTAAAACTCGGGAATGGCTACACCGATTTGGCTAATTTTGATCTTGAAATATTTGTGGAGGTTCAGGGAAGGTTTAAACGGTGATAAAAAATGGAAAAATTGCAAGGAAAATACTAAAAACGACAATTTAATCTTATACATAAAAATCAATGTGAGTTTTGTTTATGCTCTATGTGCTCCTAAACCGTTCATCCGATTACGGTGAAACTTTGGTGAGTTATCTAGAGCGTTTCGGAGATGGTTCCTAAGAAATAAAATTTGCAAAAAACCACCCCTTCCTCCCCATAACACCCCATAATTTAAACAACCCAAAAGATTTTGTCCGATTTCTACCAAAATTTGCACACGTATTCTTGAAAACAAATTGAAATATATTGCCTGTACAGGTATATGGTTTCCAAAAACGCAACCCCTCATTCCCTTCACTTCCCCCTAATTTACACAAACCCACAGATTTTATCCGATTTTGATGGAAATTTGCATATGTATACTGTAAAACAAACAGAAAAATACTGCCTACATTTGGTTTCCAAAACCGCACCACGTTTCCCCCTTCCCACCCCTTAAGAAGTGTAAATGATGTTTATATTTAGTTTACAAAACGACACTCACTCTCCCGATTCACCCTTCTTAAGACTGATTAACACATGCAACTTTTCTGTGTTAAGCATATATCTCCAAAACAATCCCAGATTTTTTTTATATATGTTGATCGGAATCACCAAAAAAATTGCATATCCAAGACCATTGCAATGAAACAGTAATTAAAATGTATACATGTATATCTAATTTTTACTAAAAACAAACTTTCAAATGTATTCATTTAATCTAATTTACACAAACCCACAGATTCCGTCCGATTTCGATGGAAAATTGCACACGTATAATATTAAATATACAGAAAAATACTGCGAATATATGGTTGGCAACACTGCATGCCTTAAACAATTGACTATCATGAAATAAAAGACGCTATTGAGTTTTATTTTAACGATAAATAGTTTCAGTCTACTTTGGAACTTCGAATAGATAACATATATCCACAACATTCGGGCGGACTATCGTGTATTACGATTTTAGAAATACATAATAGTGTCACTTGGAAGTGTTTCAGTGCGCGAGAACTTTATTTACTGTTATTGTTTTAAAATGCCAAGGAGAAGACGACCTGACTTAGGACGTCGAAGTCAATCAAATATGCGACGAGCTACCTCACGTGCAAACCGCACTGATGACCAGCGAGAGACGGATAATGATAACTTTCGTATTAGTATGGCAGAATTGCGTTCCACAGTGAATAATAATGAAGTAGATAGGCTTAGAATGGAACGAGTTCGGGCACACCAAACACAACAGCGAGCACGACTTAATGAAATAGAGCGATTCCTCAGACGCAGTGTTCCTGTAAACCTGGAACGAGCAGCATTCCACTACGACCCGGAAATAGATTACTATGCCGACAAATCTGTAACAATTGGGGAAATGACAACCATTTGTCAATATTGTAGAGCGTTAAAATACAGCGGTGAATCTACTGGATTATGTTGTGCTGGTGGTAAAGTAAAATTGCCACAATTGGTCCCACGACAAGATCCATTACGCTCATTAGTTTCTGGTATGAGAAATGACTCTAAACACTTCTTGGCCAACATCCAAAAATATAACAATTGCTTTCAAATGACGTCGTTTGGCGCCACGCATATTGTACAGGACAATTTCATGCCCACTTTCAAGGTAGTATATCACAATTGTTTTTGATAAAATTAAAATTTGTATTTGTAAATAATTTAACAAGATCATAAACAATTGCAGATACAAGGACAAATTTATCACCTACTGGGAGCGCTGCTGCCACTTCCAGATGCAGATCATCAATTCTTACAAATTTATTTTATGGGCAATCAGGATGCCGAAGTTGATAAGCGTTGTGCTCATAATCCAACAGTGAAGCGAACCATTGTCCAAGAACTGCAAACGTTTCTTCATCAGAACAATGACTTAGTAAAAATGTTCAAAATGGCATTGGATCGGATGCCATCGGACAGCCATAATATCGTCATTAGAGCTGACAAAACGCCTGCTGGTGAGCATGCAAGGAGGTTTAATTCTCCGACAATCGACGAAGTGGCTATTGTCGTTGTTGGAGAAAATTTGCAGTCTAGAGATATCGTGCTTCATCGTCGGAACAATGAATTGAAACGTGTGTCTGAAACGCATAGGAGTTATGACGCGTTACAATATCCATTAATCTTCTGACAAGGAGAAGACGGATACCATTTGAATATCCAAATGGTTTATCAAGTAACAGGTAACTAGATTAAACGATATTAAATAATAATTTTAAAATTCAATATATCTATGTAATTGTTTCCATTTACGATTCCAGGTACTGAAACCAACAAAAAGTTAGTGCAATGAATTTTTATTCATACAGACTCATGATCCGTGAAGGTGAAGTAAATCACATTTTAATGTGTCAACGGCTTTTTCATCAGTTGACATGTATGTCAAAATTGAGACTGAAAGATTGACGTACATCCGTTTGAACCAACGGCAGCTTCGATCTGAAGAATACATTCATCTCCGTGATGCTATTAATGTCGATGGCAACGTAAATAATGTGGGAAGAATGACAATTTTGCCAGCCACTTACATAGGAAGTCCACGCCACATGCACGAGTACGCGCAAGATGCGATGTCGTATGTTAGACAATATGGCCGCCCAGACCTATTCATTACATTCACCTGTAACCCACAATGGATAGAAATCAAGAAGGAATTGCTACAAGGCCAAACACCACTTGATAGACATGACATCACTGCCAGAGTTTTTAAACAAAAATTGAAATCTCTAATGAATTTCATTACAAAGCATTGTGTTTATGGCCAAGTCCGTTGTTGGATGTACTCTGTTGAGTGGCAAAAGCGTGGTCTTCCACATGCGCACATATTAGTTTGGTTAGTTAACAAAATAAGGTCAGATGAAATTGATTCCATAATTTCAGCTGAGATTCCCGATGACACAGTTGACCAAAAATTGCATGCAGTATTGACTAAACACATGATACATGGACCTTGCGGAATTTTCAACAACAACTCACCCTGTATGGTCGACGGCAAGTGCTCCAAGCGATACCCGAGAGACCTGATTGATGAAACCATCACGGGAAATGACGGTTACCCACTGTATCGTCGGCGATCAGTTGCGGACGGTGGGCGATCGGTAGTTGTGAAGGTAAAAGGACAAGATTTTGAAGTAGACAATTGTTGGATTGTGCCGTACTCGCCACTATTGTCAAAAGCTTTTGAAGCTCACATCAATGTGGAATATTGTAACTCCGTCAAGTCGATAAAGTACATATGTAAATATGTTAACAAAGGTAGCGACATGGCCATCTTCGCTATAACAAATGCAAATGATGAAGTATCTCAGTATCAGATGGGTCGCTATATAAGTAGCAACGAAGCTATTTGGCGCATATTTTCCTTTTTCGATCCACGAAAGACATCCTTCAGTAGTCCATTTGGCAGTTCATCTAGAAAATGGACAACGAGTGTATTTCAATCAAGAGAACGCGGCGGATAGAGCGGCACGTCCACCATCGACCACATTGACAAGTTTCTTCTCAGTTTGTCAAACAGATGTTTTCGCACGCACTTTGCTGTATGCTGATATGCCACGCTATTACACGTGGAACGCATCATCAAAATCGTTTCAGCGTCGGAAACAAGGAACACCAGTTGAAGGACACCCAAATGTATTTGCCTCAGACGCTCTAGGTCGCATATACACAGTTCATCCAAATAACGATGAATGTTATTATCTTCGATTGTTGTTAGTGAATGTTCGTGGTCCGACATCGTTTCAACAACTGAGAACAGTTGATGGACATCTATGTGCGACTTACCGCGAGGCGTGTCAACTACTACAGTTGCTCGAGAACGATTCGCATTGGGATAATACGCTCAAGGAATCCGTCATTTCTTCATCGCCGCATCAAATTCGCACATTGTTTGCGATTATAATATCAACATGTTTCCCCTCGAATCCGAAAGATTTGTGGATCAAATATAGGGATGACATGTCTGAGGATGTTTTGCATCGTGTGCGTTGTCAAACTTTGAATCCTACACTATAAAATTACTACAGAAATTTATAATGAGACATTAATAATGATAGAAGATATGTGTTTATTGATGGCTAATAAAGTATTGTCGTGTTTGGGCATGACATCACCAGATCGTTCTATGCACGATGCATTTAACCACGAGTTACAAAGAGAACAACAGTACGATATTGAAGTATTGACCGAAACAGTTCGTTCAAATGTTCCGCAATTGAATGAACAACAAAGAATTGCGTACGATACTTTGATAGAAGCTGTCAACAGTGGAGGATCTGGTGGAATTTACTTTCTTGATGCTCCCGGGGGACTGGAAAAACGTTCCTAATTTCATTGCTGTTGGCAAAGATCAGTTCGCAAAATGAAGTAGTCCTAGCATTGGCTTCATCTGGAATAGCTGCAACATTGTTAGAAGGTGGACGAACCGCACATTCTGCCTTAAAATTACCACTAAACATGCAAATCAACGAAGTACCAGTTTGCAACATCACGAAAAACAGCGCAATGGTGATCGTTTGGGATGAGTGTACGATGGCCCACAAGAGGTCACTGGAGGCATTGGATAGAACGTTAAAAGATCTTCGTGACAATCAAAACATTTTTGGTGGAGCCATGATTCTGTTGTCAGGTGATTTTCGTCAGACTCTTCCAATTATTCCCCGATCAACTCTTGCTGACGAACTAAGCGCATGCCTAAAGTCATCTAATTTGTGGCGGCATGTAAAGACACTCCAATTAACAACTAACATGCGAGTGTTTTTGCAACAAGATCAAACTGTGGTTGTATTTTCGAAGCAGTTATTAGATATTGGAAATGGTAAGGTCGCAATTGACACCTCGACCGGATTAATTACACTACCCACTAATTTCTGTCTCTTCACTGACTCAAAAGAGGAGCTTATTCAGAGAGTTTTTACGGACATAGAACAACAGTTTAGTAACCATAGTTGGCTGAGTGAACGAGCAATATTGGCGGCCAAAAACAAAGATGTCGATGATTTCAATGCGACCATTCAGAACTTTCTTCCAGGAGAGTTGTTTTCATACAAATCAGTCGACACAGTTACAAACCAGGATGATGTAGTCAATTATCCCACAGAGTTTTTAAATTCACTAGAATTGCCTGGACTACCACCTCACAATTTACAGTTGAAAGTAGGATCAGTTGTGATTATGCTGCGTAACATTAATCAACCTCGACTGTGCAATGGAACGAGACTGGCTGTGAAAAAGCTAATGAATAACGTGATCGAGGCCACGATGATCAAGGGAAAATACAAAAGAGAGGATGTCTTGATTCCGCGTATACCGATGATTCCAACGGATTTGCCATTTAAGCGTCTACAATTTCCCGTGCGTCTGGCCTTTGCAATTACCATAAATAAATCGCAAGGCCAGTCGTTGCAAGTTTGCGGAATCAACTTGGAGTTTCCCTGTTTCGCGCATGGACAGTTATACGTCGCGTGTTCGCGCGACGGACAACCATCGTCTTTATGTATTTACGCACCGCAAAAAAAGACAAAAAATATAGTTTATCAGAAAGCTTTAAATTGATTAAGTGTACAAATGTGTTGTATTTAATATAGATAAAAATTTGTATTCAATTGAATTATTAGCAAATTTCGTTTAAGAACCAACCGAAAGTGTGAGATATAGTATGCTGAATGTGTGTGAGGGTATGCGTATGGGTGTATGTGAAATGTAAATGTGGTTTTGTTACTAAAACATATCCGTCCGAAATAAAATTATTATTGTTTTACATTCGTCACAAAGGAACAAAATGTTATAACAACTAGGCCATGAACTTTGGTTGTCCTGCCGCTCGATCCACTTTTTTCAAAACGGGCAATGCATATTACATTACAGACCAAACAAAAAAATTGTAGGTATCTTATTTGTTGACATAAGTGTCTGTAGTAGAACAACTGCATAAACCGTGACGTGCACAAAAGAGACACAACTGTACAGTCATGACAGTAAAGAGTTTTTGATCGGTAATGTCAGGTCTTGCCATCTCATGATGTAGGTGATACGAAGTTCACCGGGTCAGCTAGTAAATCAATAAAAGTACTTTTATACACGTTATCACAGGAAAGTTAGTATTTTTACTATGCTTCTAAGAGTGGCCAATGTTTAGGTGTTTTAATCAAAAGAGGAGAGGAAAATGTTTAGGTGTTTTAATCGAAAGAGGAGAGGAAAATGTTTCGACCCTTTATTATGTCGAAAATGAAATTCGAGTTGAGACTAACGTTACATAAAGAAATTCGATTCGTAGTGTACATTTAATTTGCATCTTAACTGTCAAGAACTGTTCACTGTCCTTAGTGTTTAAAACTTTTTAAGTAAAGCTTTACAAGAAGTAATAGCTTTCCAGTCAATATCAATAATTTGATCGGTATTCTAGAAAGTGACTTTTTCATGTGTAGTACATATTTTGTTGCAAAAAGATCTAGTACACAAAAAGAAACTTTTATTTAGTTATTTTGTCACAAATTACAGCATCAAAAGGTAAAAATTATTGTCTCTTTTCATAGAATATTGTGTGCGTTGGTAAGTTATATGGCCTACCTCTTCTATTAAGGCAATTTAATTAATCTACGCTGTTACGAAACACAGCGTTATCCCATTGTAAGTTATCAACTGCTAATTATTTTTTAAATGCTAAAAAAATTGCAATATCGAACCATTTTAACAATTTCTTTAACGTCATCCGTTCGATGAGATCTTTACGAAGCTAGTGTTATAACTACTTAAGGTAGAAATGACTTATTTATGTCATCAGTGTCGCGACCAAATTGATCTCATAATCTAAACCTTCGTCTTCAGTTATCTGCTTCGTTGATTCTACTCTATCTTCTTCTACTGTTATCATCTAAGATTACCGTTTTCACTAAGACCTTAGTTAATTTCTTATTTCTTGAAAAGTTACCCACCATCATGTGTCTTTTTATTAGTCTCTTCCACAAACTTCTTTCCTCATCCATCATATCAAAAAAAAGTCTATTTTGTATTTGATCTATTTGCTTAGGTTTAGATATCTTTCATTTAGATTAAATTTCAGATGCTTCAGTTTCCTAGGTTTGCTTCCTTCGAGTGCTCTGCTTCACACGTGTAGTTTTAGAAAGTTCTTGCTGAGTCCTGTGTCAATGTTGCAAACTAACCTAGATAAAAGCACATATAAATTTATTTATTCGTCAGTACTATCTATAGTGATGATGTTATCTGAATATTAAGTAACAATGATATGTCTTCACAGTCAATTTAAAACTTAGCAGATGTGTATATAGCAAACTATCTTTTACCCGCGACTTCGTACACGAGGACTTAGAATTTTACTGCAAGAATAGGGCATAAAAAATTATAAGTTACGTGAAAGTTAACAAACAAACTGACTGCGGGAGAAACAAAACCAGAGCGACCGATATAACAATACAGAAAGTTGCACACGCTATCCATCTGTCTGTCACCATTCGATTAGTATTTAAAATTTCATAACAAAATATGTTACTTATCCTTCTTAATGATACATGGTATTTCCTCGAGAAATTTCATCATGATCAGTATAACCGTTAAGTCGTGGTAATATTAGTGTAGATTAGTATTGACAGCCTGTACGTTAACCAACAGGTACAGTATTTCATTAAGGGAAATAGCTGGCTTTAATTTTCTTATGGTATTAAAATAGCGGTTATCTTTCATAATTTGTGAAGGGAAGCAAAAAATCATTAATTAATTACATAGTCATATGGTTCAGATTACACACTTCTAGTTGGGTACATTATAATTGTCGATTTTGATGGTGGTAGGTGAATTTAAGGAAATATTGCTTTATTTAAAAAAAAAAAAAAAAAAAAAGCCAGTGTATTGGCAGTCTGATTGCGTTCGCGCGCAAGGCGGGACGCATCATTTCTTCCAACTGTGAGAACCGTCTGCAGTGCAGCCATTAAGCTAGCTTCCCGCCCTTGTCTAGACTGGCGGCGATCGTAGTCCTTGACCTTCAGACGTCCTGGCTGCTCACCTAGGAGACCAGGACTTAGTCGTACTCTGGTCAGACAATTAGATAGAGTTGGACCTATTTCCGAAACATACATAAAGTAATTAGCAACGATCCGTCCAGAAAGCATTCTCTCCCTTGCTACTGGTATGGTCGGGGTCGGGACGAGCTCAAACAATTGAGTGCCAAATACTTATTTATACAAAAATAAACAAATAACATTCAGTAAGAATTGGGAGATTTTATATGTCGAGTTATAGATATGAAATACTTTTAATAGGGAACAGACATTTCATATCCAAAATGTAATACTATAAATACAAAAATGGCTTCGCCTCTGTCTGTTACGTTTTCACGAATAAACCGGTCTTGATGAAATCTGACAAGGAAATACTGTGTATGATTAGGACTTTTTTTTAGATAAATAACATATTTTGTCATAAATTTTGAATAGTAACCGAACATTGACAGACAGACGGATAGCGTGTGTAAGTCTCTGTACGAGTATCGTTCACTCAGGCTTTGTTTCTTTTGCAGTCAGTTTATCGGGTTTAAATTTTCTGCTTTCAGTATCCAATAAAATTCTAAGTTCACGGGTACGAAGTCGCGGCTAACAGCTAGCATTGTATAATACTGTATTTTCTGAATACATCAGCAGTTTAAGCGATATTTTTATCGCACCGTAATACCGGATGGAACTTTTTGCATTCTTGAACAACTTGACTAAAGAATTTAAGCGGTTATCTAAATGATTGGTCGGTTTTCCCTACAGAGAAATAATTCCTCTTGCAAACGGAATAAAGCTAAATAGATAGTACCAAGCTTAACCTTTGTGTAGTAAGGGGACATTTGTGGACATTTATTCCCACTTATTTCAGTGATCTCTAAATCAATACGTCTTGAATATTGATTTTTTTCAATTTATTACTGTTTATGCTCCACATCTCCGAAACGAATTTGACAATTTTCAAGTGATTGAATTCTTGCAGAAAACGGCTTCTTTTGTCATCGTTCATTGTTAATTATGTTTTCGGATTTATTTCTGAGTAAATGATAAAATAGCTACCTTTTCCTTGAGTGAAATGTGAAAAAAAAGTTAGAAATTTTCGGTACATCGGTGCAAATTGTTTTACCTGTAATTACCTACTTCTCTGCTGTATTTTGCTAGTTGATTCTTTCACATACCTGCGTTGTTGGAGCCTAACACGTAGTTAACTGGTTTCTGTCCTGGAATGGAAGAAATTTTTATCATCAATACTTGGCCGGTAGGGTAGTAAAGGTGGTGTTGCACAATTCCTAATCACCACATATTGTTTCAAAATCCCGAGCTAAATCAGGAACCTCTCCGCAGTGCGTATTGAATGACGGCGGATTGGTGGCTCAGAGGTTAAGGCCTCTGGAGATCGGAAGGTACCCAGTTCAAATCTCTGTCTCGGCGGTATTTTCATAGGTTCTTAACCCGACCTTCACCTTGGTGGAGCTTGATGTGTAATGTGAAGTACGCCAGAACGCTTCCGTGATTCCACGTTAAAGTATAGGTCGTCTGTACCCGGTAGGATTGCTGGGTCAGGTAAAGGCGGTTACGACACGAGCGGAATACGCAGCCAATAGAAACCATCTCACCAGGTCGTTACGACCACACGGAATTATTATTATTTATACAATGTTGATGGTGATTCTTCCTTCGGATGAGAACGTTAAGCCTGGAGACCTTCAGCTTCTTCGGAAGAGTAGCCTTCTTCATTAATTCACAACATAAACCAACACACTCCACTGAATATCGACACAATATAGTTACCCACACACAATCAATAAACACGTAAATACACTTCCGTTACTGGGGAAAGTGAGGGGAAACCATCCCAGTACAATTTACTCAAGAGAAGTACCCAACAACCTAAGGAGGCATCCATAAATTACGTGAGGTGTTTTTCAGGATTTTCGGACCCCCCATTCTCTGGTGAGATCTTGTCCCGTGAGACCCCCCCCCCCCTACAGATCGCCCTCACCCTCCCAAAGCCGGTTACACCCACACTTTTCGACGAAATACCCCCCTAAATTCGACTTTCGCGTGATTTGTAGATTTTTTTAGCTCTACAGTCCAACAAAAATGTCCAAAACCTCACGTGAGATTTCCGTTGATCCCCCCTCCCCCTTTGTGAGATTTCGCTGGACCCCCCCTATTTCACCTCACGTAATTTATGGACGCCCCCTAACGGTTGTGGAGAAAATGGAGATTATTTCATAAAACACTACTCACGGTTTACTAAAAGCTTTATTGACATTCATCACATATTAAATACGTCGTAAATGTTACAGGAAGTCTAAATGTTACATTTTTCCCGCAACTTCAGCGTGGCCCAAGTGTCTAGCCTTATCAAAAGCGTGATAAACGTCATATCTCCTCTTTCGACAGTGTATACTGTTACAGGTTGCATCATTACCTGACCGCATGTGACTTGGATTGATAATCAAGTACATCACATGTTTCCTTGTCAATAGACCGGGTTGTAAAACTTGTTGTACTGTGCGCAAACGGGCTGTTCCACCATTCTTGTCTCTGCCCTGGTGCCCTTGTATATCAGCTGACAAGATGTGTCTCTATGCGAGGTATGGCCATGAGTTTGACGAAAAACCTGAATCTAGAATTGGCGTCAGCTTTGCATACAACATGCCAGATGTCCAGTATCGGACTCCCGATCTGGGAAAGGGATTTGTTGCATTGAAATAGGGGCAGGTGCGTAGGACCCATTCGGCCCACGCAGCTCATATGCATCGAGATGGAAACACTTTGCAATTTCGATGCTGGTGAAGAAGAGTCCTCCCCCGCCATTGCGTCAACATAGCGCGATATGTCACAGCTGGGAGCTGCCTTCGGGTCTGCTATTAGCAAGTCAGCCTGCTGTCTGGTGGACGTCTCGCAGTGAATAGGAATCGCACGTGCGCAAGCGGCGTAGGTTGCAAGGACGGAAGGAAACGTTAAGCAGTGAGTAAGTGCACCTATTCTTGCACTTACCCGTGACGGGATCATCCTCGATTATCCATGGTTTCCATAAACCACTCCAAGCGAATGGTTCCTTCAAAATATCCATGGCCTCATTCCTTCCAGTTTCTTATCCTCCGCCCCCCCCCCCAAAGAAAAATCCTCTTCGGCTTTAACTATCACGACGTTACGAGCCGTAAGCTTCGAAGCAAACAAAAAGAAAAAGAAGGAAAACAAACAAAATACACAACAAAAAACAAACAAAAACGAGGTAATCACAAAATGTTTACCATGTTTACATAAACTACCTAGCCTCTTTTCGCAGTCTTTTGAAGCCACCTCCCCCCCTTACATAGTCTGACGTGGTTTTTGCCTTCACAACCCAGTCCTCACCACCTTGTGGAACGTAGCTTTTTCCTAATTAATTCCAGAGACATTTAGAGTTATTTTCTTTTACCGGACTATCGTTAGAGCTATTGGATATGTAACGAATACGACCAATATTTGTTCTATATACTTTTTTGTTATAAACATTCTGAAAAAAATCATGACACTAGCCACTCCTGCAAATGATCACTTATTGGGAATACCTCTTTCCCAAGACTAACGAATCCTTTCGTTATTGAGGTGTTACTAAAAATATTATGCTTGTATCATTTATCATTGTTTATTAACCGATGAAACAGAACAAACGATATTTGCCGTGTGTGTGTAAAAAAAAAAGAAAAAAAAGAGAATTGCATTTGAATTTTTTGTTTCCTTTTGCTGCAGTTTTGTCACCTTTATTTCTGCCTTACTTCGGAACGATTCTTTGTCCTGCTTAAAAGTTTTTGACATCTCAATGACACCGGTTTCGATGATGAAAAATCGCTGGAAAAAAATTAAACAAAAAAACAGTATGAACTGTCGCCGGCGTGGAAAATTTCGTGTGACATCTGTAAGCGCATATGAGTGTGGCACAGTCTGTCTAATGTTTTCCGACGCCTATTGAACAGTAGTGAGTCGGTGAGATCAAATACGCCGTCCCCGTGCGACCGGAACAGTACGACTAAAGTCACAGGTATTCTCGGCGCTATCAGTATATTACGAGATAATTAAATGACTCAAATAAGTATCCACGTGCTGTTGTGTATTCTGTGCCCCATTTGAACTGTGACAAATAAAAATAGCTAGGTAACTTGCCTCTGACACCCTCTTCCCTTTTTTCCACATACCAAGTGTAGCTTTCTACTCAACCCCCACCCCCTTGACCGAGCCACGTAGTTTGTGTACCCTCCCTAAAGGAGACCGAAGTAATTTGGTGGCTCAGTGGTTAAGACGTCTGATTGAAGATTTAAAGCTCTCCGGTTCGAATCCTTGTCTTTGGAGTCTGTGGAGATTTTTATAGGGTCTGAACTCGACTTTCACCTTTGGCACAGCTTGATTTGTAATGTGAAGTACACCATTACGCTTCCATGGTTCGGATGCCCGCTAAAATGAAAGTATTCATACCCGGTAGGATTTAGGATTAGTTTAGGTAAGGAAGAAAGGAATTGGCCATATCAGGCTTAGTGTGCCTCCTCCGACAGGGTCCAACCAACCTTTGCTTTGAGGCCACGCTTAGTTTTAGCTTAAAATAGAGGGTCTATCTTATCTTTCCTAATTTTCTAATGTTACGCAGAAGGTCTGTTAAGTATTAGAACCAATTTTTTAACAAAAATATGTTTAAGCGGCGTTTCTCAAACTTTTTCTACGCGACGGCCAGTAAAATGTTAAAAAAAATTGGGAATCGCTGTTGTAGAGAACGCACACAATTTCCCAATTTCTTGTGATATGTGGTGCTGCTATCTAATGGTAACGCGATCAATCGTTATCGACGTCAGCGAAGCCTAGCGGCTTGATTGTGAACTGTCTCATACGCGTGACCTTGATAGTTAATACTTTTGCCCTTTATGGACCGAATTCCGAAAAATTCCTTTCTTGATATATGGAGACCTTAATCTTTAAAATGATACCTCATTTATCGATTTCGATTAGGTATGAGGGGAGATAGTGAAAAAACACTTTTTAGAAAATATGTTACTTTTGCGCTTTACGGGTGGAATTGCAAAAAAAATCCATTTTTTTATGTATGATGTTTCCAATGCTACACTTTAATTTTTTAAATGATACCTCATTTATCGATTTTGGTTAGGTCTGAACGAAGATAGGTGTCTCGTCACAATAATAATAATAATAATAATAGAAATAATATATATCATAGCGTATCAGTTACATCAAAAAAGTTTTCGCAACTAGAAATTCGGTCAATGTTTGGAGCTTGGTAACGCCCACAGTGCCATAGTTAAATTTAATTCCTTCCAAAATATCATCATTGTCATAATTCTTGCTGATTCGCCCTTATTAGATCACATAATTTACAGTTCACTAATTCCATCGGGATGCTAATTTTAAGCGAGAATTGGCCTAAAATACAAACAGCGAAAATTAGTTAATTTGAAGTATCTACGAATCGCCATAGGATATCCTAACTTAGGAGCATATCGAATAATGAAATTTCGTATATACATTAACTGAGAGCATTTTACATTTCATTCTCACTCTTCGTTAGAGTATTCATTTGTACAATTCATGATACTGAAAGTACAGAACATTATAACAAAGAACAACGATACCGAATGATCGATCCACTGCAGTTTTTTTCTCTCTCTCGTCCTACAGATTTGTATCCACAATGTTTTGCGAGTTTGCAAATGTAGGAATCAGAATTGCTGATACAACTTGGCGGCTTATGTTTCATTCTTTTTCGTGCTCTTTTTTTACCTTTCATCAGTCTCTTGACTGTCTTGATACGATGGTCCATTCTTTCGCATCCTGAGCCAATATCTCCATTTCTACATATCCGCCACAATCTGCGTCCTCAACTGTTCATAAGTCTTACCTTTGACCATTCGTGTGTGCCTTTAAATGTGACCACCATTTGTCTATTTTCCACAAATTTCCTTCCTCAGCATCATTATTTGCAAACATTGTTTCTTTCGTACTTCATCTGTTCACTGAATTCTCAACATTTTTTTTATAGCACCAACATTCAAATGCTCGAATTTGCCTCAATTTTTGACATTCCTAAAATGCAATTGCTGTGTTCCATACTTACAGGTTTAGAAAGTCCTTTCTAAGTTCAAGGAGAACATTTGAAAGTAAAAGAATGCTCTTTTCGGCGAATGATCTTTTCGCTAGCGCTACTCTGCATTTAACATCGTTTATGCTTGTTCATTATTTATGATTTTACTTCCTAAATAACGGAAGTCTTACTTCACTACTACATCTAATCCTACTTCTTTATTTAATTTAATTCTTACCGTTTGTGTTTGACTTCTTTATTTTTATCTTGATTTGGTTGATATACAGTCAATATCTAATTACAGTATACATAATAATTGATAATAACAAAACATGTAACCAATAATCAATACTAATAAAACTATACTTTTGTCATCGTTTAAAAATGTCCGTAACGCTGACTTAACGCGCCCGGCCTTCGCTAAAGAACTAACTGCGACCAAAGATGTTATAGTTAAATCGAGGTTATGAACATTGTTTAGTACTAATTAGTAAAGCATCCGAAGAAATGAATTGCCCAAAAATTGAAAGAAAAGTGTATTTTAGTTTTAAATTAACATTAATTATTAGTCGATTGTTTTTTATTTATATTCGTATGATGTAGATTTTTCGCTATATTCTTTCTGTATATACATCAACTACGCCATCTGTGCGGCCTGGACCAGGAGTAAAACTGATGTTATGCGGCATAGAGTAAGTTGTTTAGATTTTTTCACTGACGCAGTCTTAGTCTACTGACGTCGTTTTTTTCATATAAGCAGTTCCGACTGTATCGCAATGTAAACGACAACAGAAATGTCTACAACATTATAAAATCAGGGTTATGGGTATTATTTAATAACAACTGTATTTAGATGTGCAAATGGGAAGAAGTGGTTTGACAGAACACTCCGTTCAAATCATCATATTTGACGCAGTTAGAAACTAGCAGAGAAAGTGAAAATCATAGAGCTCTGTAGCAGTCATCGTTATCAGCCATTTCGATCCTTTACTTATGTGGCTTTTTAAAGTAATGATTTCAGGTAGAACTTGAGCAATTTTCTCCATGTCAACGATCTTGGGCGATCATCAATCAGTCAATCAGTTAACTACGACAACCTTACGTATGATCTTGTCCCATCGGTCTGGTGGTCTTCATCTCGGTCCGTGGTGATCTCTTTGGCTCCACTCTAACGAGGCGTCCATTTATTACGTGAGGTTTTTTTCCGGACCCCCTTCCAATCTGGTGAGATTTGGTCGTACCCCCCCCCTAAAATGTAGATTTAAAAAAAAAAAACGCTCTAACATCCCTCAAGTAGTATTTCAAAACGACACGTGAGATTTCCGTTGATCCCCCTACCCTTTGGTGAGGTTTCTTGTCGTGAGATTTCGCCGGATCCCCAACCCCCTATTAATGGAGGCACCCTAACACTGTTTTTGTGCATCTCTGGTCTTTTCTTCGCGCAATATGGCCGACCCTTTGCCACTTCAAGGATACTGTCTTCTCTAAGATGTCTGTGACATTCGTAACTGACCTAATTTCAATTTTTCTTTTCTGGCCTTTTCTCGTTAAGCCTCGCACTGCCCTTTCTATTGCTCTTTGGGCAGTCCTTAGTTTACTTATTGTAAATTGATCAGTGACATTAAGGCTGTGAGTAGCATATGGAGCTTTATAAATCAATCACAATGTAAACCACTGGTGTATAATTTTGTGGAAAATTGACTCATGAATCTGGAAGAACATTAAATTTTATGTTCTCAACAGATGTGATCATGTAATTTGCAGGCTGTTTGATCACGGGCCTTGCTTTCGGGAGGACGCGAGATCAAATCTCCGTCCATTAATCCAGATTTTGGTGTTCCATGGTTTCCTGAAATCACTCCAGGCGAATACCGGGATGTTTTCTATAAAAGGCTAGGCCAAATTAATTCCCATTCCTTGCCCCCTCCTTCATTCTATCCTCCTTCTAATGATCTAGATGTGGCGCAAAGCTGGGAAAGATAATTTTGATCATCGACGGAACTTGGGGGAGGGGGAATTCCAATAGTAATCCTAGATCGAAGTTATCTATAAAAATGTTGAACGTCAGTGATAAGACTGAAGTAGCTCGCCCAGCGTTATTAACAACACGCCCAGCGTTATACGTTGCTTATCTTGGCTATATTTATTACCGTACGCAGGCTCCCAGCGATCAAACCCTTCTACCGCTGCTTCCAACGTGGTCATACAACACGGTGAGTGTAACAGGCCTTCAATATATTTTGTGTTTGCAGTCATTTAGTGGTGTCTTCATTCAGTTTTGGAGCCGGAATGGAGACCGTTTCATAGTGTTGCATAGAGGTGGTATTCCACATGTCAGTTGTCGGGTTCGAGTCTTAACTCAGTGCATTGTGTAAACCTACGTTACAAATATCAGGCATGGCTCTAGAATTAAAAACGAGAACGAAGTGGAAACAAAATGCTATGTACAGAAATATGAAGCTGAAAATTCTCTTTCAATCGTGTAATATAACAAAACAGTTAAACAGCTTAAATGGTTTGAACTGCCCCATGTAATTCATTTTATATAATATATACAAATATAGGCTTGCGCAAAATATATCGATGTATCGAAATATCGATATTTTTCATAAAAGTCGATATTTATTTTTATTCTAGAAATATCAAAAATCGATATTTTATTTGGAGTATATTAAGTGCCAGTTCGATATTTTTGTACGAACGCAAATCAGTATCCAATTTTGTGTGATGTTGGATAAGTATACGTACATATCTGCTCTGAACGCATATTTAAAAAGTGAATTCGTCGTAATTTAACTGTTATTTATCAACGGTTAACAGGTTAAAAATGAAGTTAAATTTTTAACAGGTTTACATTAACGTCAATGTAATTTTTTTGTGAACATATTTGAATGATAACGGTTAGATTAGTTTTAATCAAGTTGAAGACTATTCACTAAACATCCGTGTTGCGAAGTTGAGGGTTAACGTAAGTTTACAGCATCTGTTTTTAATTGGTTTTTTCATTGATGAATAGAAGTTAATGTGTTGATAAACTATCTGATATGCCAAGCCTCTTCTGTGTCGTCCGAAAAGATAGGCGGCACTGGACGAGTAGATTGACGGAGAATATATAAAACAGATATAAAACAGAGAGTTGATTTGATTTCTATATCAGGTGAATACTAGTTTGATTGATTGTAAAAATTAATAAAAGTTTCTATAATTTCTACATGAGGTTTTAATTTTTCGAATTTTCTTAATTATTTTGGGAATATTTTTAGAAAATTTCAAGCTTTAGGCAAAACATCGATATATCGACATATCGATATTTTTCTCCTGATATATATCGATATTGTTTGTAAATATCGATGCGATATTTATCAACATATTTTTTCATTTGCCCACCCCGAATCCAAATAATTTACATTCAATATTTTCTTTGGTCAGGCCAAATTGAATCTTTAGAATTTTTATCTCTTCGAAAGTTTCATCACTTTTTCATGCTTTCGTAGTGGTTGTTGGTTTAATATGAATCGTTGCAAAGATATTGTTGAGAGAATTTTGCGAGATCTGTTAGACTGTGCTGAACAGTAGACACCTAATTTTTTTAAATAATTAAACTACTTTCAGACCATTAAAATTAACTTTGCAGGGCACATAGATACATATTTCGTAAAAAGTTCATGGACTTAATGACAGAAACAGCTTGCTGTAAGAAATTTATGATAGTGGAAAGTGCTTCGGTTATAACAGACGCAGTCATTGGTAGTTTTCGAACGTATTGTTACACTTTGCGAGTGAGCATGGTCTGATATCTTGAACTTTTCCAATCCGACAAAGCTGTTGCTACACGAGCGGAAATACTTTATGATCTGGTCAGGGGCGTAGCTATCGGAGGGGTAGGCGGTGCCGTGCACCAGGGCCCCCGAGCTCAGGGGCCCCAAGCTAAGCTGAGGGGGTCCCCTAAATTTCAGTGAGCCCCCTCACAAGACTTGGTAGAACTAAAAAAAAAAGAAGTCAACCATCTGGCCTGAGGGCCCTAAATATTTTTTTGCACCGGGGCCCTTGTTAACCTAGCTACACCACTGGGTCCGGTACGCGCCTAGTGGGAAACTATGCAATCATTTCGCTGCTTCTCCATTACATGTTCCAGCTCAATACTTGAAAAACATGTACGCTTTTTCGATATTACGCTCCGAGTTCATGTTGCTGCACTAGTGACACACTAAGTGAGTTAAAGTTTGTTTGTTTTTTTGCAGACAATAATTTTTACGGAAATAATTTTGATGTGAATGACCCTTTTAAGTTCGGTGTTGAGGACACCTGAGAATACGATCTATATGAGAATTATCCAGTTTGAAACGATTATTGCTCAAATAATAAGGACCGGAAGACAGTGGGGTGATAAGCGTTTGCCATAGAATGCTTGAAAGGGTGAAAGTATTTAGCTGGAATCTCTCCCGCCTTGCGCACGACTGGGGTAAGTGTCGCGATTGGTCGCGTAACGATACAGCGTTTCAGTGCTGGTCAATTAACCTTAGAGATGGCGCCTCTCTAGTTTGTTACCTGAACTAAAGCATAATAATAATATTTCGTATTAAATACGCTACGGTAAACAATTAAGACTATTTCGATATCGATGATGTCATACTTTATTTCAGGCGCAGAGGTTAGCGTGGAGGATGTAGCCCCTCTACGGGAACTCTCTTGGGAAGGTGGACTGGAGTGGTTTTGCTTTGCATTCCTCAGTGTGTGTTCGTTTGTGTTATTGTAGGTTGGATGACAGTGATAGTTTGTATCTTCAGTTTAGAATGTTATATGAAATAAGAGATGACGAAGTGAGGGGTGGCGGCACATTCAGGCCTACTTTTCCTAAAGACACCTAGGACTGCTAGGCCTATAGTGTCCATCCGACGGAAAAATCACCGTCAACAGTGTCGTATTCCCGCACTCCATACGCACTGTGGAGAGGTTTGCGAATTGTCCGAGGAATCCACAACCTCTCCTGCCGGCCAAGTCCTGATAATTAAAATTTCTTCCACCAGCAGGGCTCGAACCATTGAACCACGTGTCTGGCGCTGCCGAGCCAACATGGCGGGCAAATCTACATTAGGATGAAGTAAAGTACTATTTTTATCAAATTTTTTGCTGAATAATTGTCTTCCTAGTTAAAAAGCGATTACATAATTCGTGTTAAAGCATCTAAAACGTGTATTGCAACTATATTTTTCTGTACAGATGAACTATAAAAAAGTGTAATTTACTAAAGAAGAGCGTGATTCAATATTAGCTTTTGCAATGGCTGCTATTGGCTGTGGCCAAATTCTACAGTGAAACCGAAAATGTTTTGAGAATACAAAAAAATTGAATAAAAAAATAAACGAACGAAACAGGTCGTTAGCACTGAGATCTTTACTGTCAGTGTCTGCTAGGTAAGAAACATTTGAATAACCTATTGAATAAAGACCCATTACACGAAGAGGATTATAATGGTTGGTTTAATACCGTGTTGTTTAGGGGCAACCATTAATTACGTGAGATGAAATAGGGGTATTGGGGGGGTCCAGCGAAATCTCACGAAACCTCACCAAGGGGGAGGGGAGTCAACGGAAATCTCACGTGAGGTTTTGATATTCTTGAAGGAATGTAGAGCTAAAAAAAAGTCTACCAATGACGCGAAAATCGACTTTAAGGGGGGGGGGGGTATAACCACCCTTAGGAGCATGAGACCTACGAAAAAACCTCTCAAAAAGTTACGAGGTCGATTAGTAGGGGGGGGGGGGGGGAGGCTCTCCGTCAAAATCTTACGTCATTTTAGAGATCTCATGAAATCTCACTAGAAGGGGGGAAGGGTGTCCGGAATTCCGGAAAAACACCTCACGTAATTAATGGATGTCCCCATAGCTTGCACGATTAACTGTGACTGTGAGTCCATGTGAAAGCATTTCAGTACTTCAATACGCTCCATGGACTACTCAGACATGGTAAAGACGTATCCCTAGAAACTTTAAAGGACTTAGCCAGCCATTTTCAAGTTGACATTACGAATTTTAATCTAGATTTACGCAATGTCTTGTAACTTCTGCATAGACGCTTTGTTTGATTTCTTCTTAATCCGTTAAAATTGGTTTTACTGTCATTACATTCGAGTCAAGAAGCTGATGTCTTTCGTATTATCATTGATTATATGCGTGTACCTTTTTTCATTTAAAATCGAATGTTGAATTCTTTTTTTGAATGACAGTGGTCTGTCGTGTATCTTTGCACAGCCTGAGCGAACGTCAGCTGCCATACACTATAGATAACTTCCGTTATCTCTGCAGCGGTGGAAGCAGCCAGCCTGTTATCTTACCAGTGAACTCACTATCGATTTTTTACGCTAAGTTACGAAGCACTTACGTTGATATCTGTAGCCACATTGATTGATCTTGACATTAAAAAAGTACGTGACACAGTTTACATTTAAATTGCTGTGTTATGTAAGTGAGAATTGTCGAAAAAGTTAAACAGTGTTAAGCACTAATATGGATCAATATACTCGAAGTAAAGGATGTGAATCTATTAAACTGGGTATCTAACAAGAGACAGAAATAAGGGGCGTCCATTAATTACGTGAGAGGTGTTTTCCCGGAATTCCAGCCTCCCCCTCTAAAATGACGGCTCAGTGGCTAAGGTGTCTGACTCGTGATCGAAAGGTCCCCAGCTCGAAGAACTGTCTCGACGGGGATTTTGAAAGGTCCTCAATCTGACCACCACCTCTGCCACAGCTTGCTGTGTAACATGAAGTACCCCAAAAAGCTTCAGTTGTTCGGATTCCGCGTTAAACTGTAAGTCCTCTTTGCCCGGTAGGATTACAGGATTAGGTTAGGTAAGGAACTGGCCATCCTACCTCCAATACACCTCTTCGGGAGGGTCAAACCAACCTTCAGCTTGAGTACCAATCTTACAGTGCGTTGATATGAATTAATATGATATAAAAGTTTTGAAACGTATTTATATCCACGTGCCCGACACGCACATGACCTTGTTTTTATGGTTTCCTACCTTCAAAGAGTAAAAAATGTAACCCTCATTATTTCACTCACCTGTCTGTTCGTCCGTCGGTCAGACCATCATAACTTCTAAAGCTAAACCTTTAAGTTACAGTTTCCCGCAGTCACGTAGGCAAATGCCAGGACGGTCCTTAATCTTCCGTTCATAAAGAACACATTTCTCATTCAAAAACAAACATTTCATAGAAAACATAAGTTGCACGAATCGCAAACAGGTTGCAACACTTAAGCTCGTCCCATTGTTCCAGAAACTGACAATCCCTGATTCTAAGTACCCACTGGACAAATTCTTAATTACAAGCCATGATGAGAATCGAGGCTTTTGTGATCCAATCGGGTCCATTCGCAAACAATGGTAATAATAAATACAGTTACATATAGCAGAGCGACTCGTTCATACTCGAATGCTCAGAAATTGAAGATTATAATGAAAGGTGAAGTTGCTTTTGAAATAATCTGTTACACATGTCAGACTCAAGTACCTTATCTTGATAGATGAAATGCTTGGGAAACGTCTCGATTCTGATAAAAATGTCGCATGTACTAAACGAGATAAAATCGGGCAAGTGCAAGTCGAGTGCAAATTCCTTGTTGTAATGTCATACACAGATATCTCGCATGCACGATTCTAGGGCAAAACCGTGAACGGACAAAACCGCGAACGGACAAAACTGTGAACGGACAAAACCGCGATTACAGAAAACCGTGAGAGGTCATAGATTCCTACCGTTACCCAGGGTGCACCACGACGAGGTGATCTACATAACACCCCATTATTATTTATTTATTCGTTGAGGCCAACTAGGACCACGTTAAGCCATTGTGCATTTGGCAGCGAGTTTCTTCATCCTTTGGGCACAGAACTAATTCATTCGTTTTGAATGCGCCTGTTTGCGCTCCTCTGTACCACTTCTTCTGTTGGAGTGTTCGTCTCGGCTTGTCCCACATGTCATTAACTTCTTCGGAAATATATCTCTGTTGAAAGCATCTTCTGGTTCTAGTCCCATCAAATGAAGATCTTCTGTAATATTTACGAACCAGGGCATTACAGTTTTGGGTCTGGAATCAAATAAATTAAAGATTTTTTTGTTAGTCTGTTCTGCTCCATCCGTGTGAGGTGGCCATAGAATCGAGCCCGTCTTTTGCGGATTATTTCACTGATTTTCTCTATTTTGCTGTAGACTTGTTTGTTGGATCTCTTTTGATGGACGCCATTCTTAAAGTTGGAACCCATTATTTTTTTATTAAAAATTATAAATTTCCGCTCTTGGTAAAGGATTCGGTAATGCTCTTCCAGATTTTGTCTTTCTCTTCTAATTTCTGTCGCAAGTGAATCGGTGGATGATAGTGCTCCAGAAACTTCTTCGAGCATTCCTGCAATAATGATGCAAGAACAGTCTGGGGTGCCTTTAACGTGGTTCTAGCCTTTTTCAGCATTTCATGTCTTACCTCTCTTTCTTTTCTTTTCGCTGGTTTTTGCAGAATGATTGTGTAACTCATTGTTTCTATAACGTTTTATTGACTTTCCAACGTAACTCTTGCTCGGCATCTTGTACTTTCGTAACTGGTGCATATCCAATATTTCGGAAGACAGTCGAGCTTTACTTCTTTCTTTCTTGTCTAAAATATATCCTTTGTGAATGAAGTTATTTCCCCCTTTATTATTTTTTACAAACACGGGAGCCATTATTCAAAAATGGACACAACCGCTTCGGATAACTGACCACAACAGAATGCACGGTAACTAAAGTGTATCGACCAATACCGTTCATTTGATCAAAAGTGCCAATTGATGGACCAGTAGCGCCATCTATTATCGCCATCAGTAGCACCATCTGTTATCGCTATTATTCGCGATTTGGTCCGTTCGCGGTTTTGACCCCGCGGTTTCGTCCTCGCGGTTTTGTCACTTCGCGGTTTCGTCCGGACACCCGCATGCATTAGGTCGCTCGGCACACATTTGCCATAAGAATCAATGCTTGGTATATTTTTAGGTCAGATAGCACTTCTTTAAGTGCCAATGCCACACCACGTTGCCTGACAATTGTAGATACTATTATCCAGCTATAATCAGATTTATTATAGCTGCATTACGTAAAAATGCACTTTGATTTAAGAGAACTTTCAGTAAAACGGTATTAATGTTTGGAAAAGTAAACTCAAAATAAAAATTTTATTTAGTTTGCTAACGACATACAAAATAAATTAGACTAGCCTCAGGATCCGTTAAAAATGATGGGTTGAATGCAATGTTCTGACAAGACATTTTTTCGCAGTTGTTTAACTAAATATAATTGTTATTAAACTACGCTCATAAACTTAAAAATAATTTAATATAGTAGATGTTTCATAGCTGACTGTAATAGCGGCATCTCTGCATACAGAGTATAAGATTTGAATTAGCACAAAATAACTAATAATTAATATCTCGATTTAAATGATATATACACGCTGATTCAGGAAGAATGGTAAATATTGAAAGAGGCGGTAGTATAAACAATATTGAGTTAAAAAGTTCATATAAAAATGTGTTCGATTTCCATTCGTTTTGGAGATACAGCTGCTGAATTTTATGCATAATATAAACCTCAGAAAATGGTCAAGAGCACACAATAACTTATTGGAATACTTTATTCATGCGGGAAGACACGCATATTTTACAACAGTTTAAATGGGTCGGCCGCGCAGGTCTCCTTCATTTGTCGCAAAGATAGCTGTACCTTACTCCATTAGATTTTTGTGTGTGGGGATCGTTTAAAAACGAAGTGTACAGAGGAAGAGTAAACAGAAGAGACGAATTACTCACTCGCATTGTAAACATTGTTACCTTCATAAAAGTACACCAAATAGTGCTCAGAAGAGATACACTGCTGTTGCGAAGTTTATTGAACTGGATGGTTGTATTTTCAAACATTTAATTCAAACTTTTGTACAGTTCGCGTATGTTTTTGCGTGAGTAAAGTACTTCAATATGTTATTGAGTGCTCCTGAATATTTTCTGATATTTATTTTATGCATAATATTACAGTACCTGTATCTCCAAAACGAATGTAAATCGGACACGTTTATATGATCTTTTTTACTCAATATTGTTCATATTACCACATCCTTCAATATTTACCATTCATCCTGAATAATCCTGTATACTTTTCTTTCAGTGTTCTGATAATTCATTTCTTAGCAGTTGCTTAAAATTGAACAGAATTTTTATTAAATAACGCCCATCACCTCTAGTTTGTAGTAACATCTATTGCCATTGTTAGTCCAACGACTAAGGCCACGCGCGTGACATCAAAGCGTGACAGACGTGACCAAACCTGGCCTATTATTAGTGGTACTAGCCACAAAGCCCGTCAAAAATGACGGGTTTAACGGATTAACTGATTTCTTCTTAGTAGTGTACCTAAATATAATTGTAATAAAATAAAGCTCAATGTTCTGTAATTTCTCATCCCTTGTGATGTAGCAAAAAGTTTCATTGTCTATTTGGTCCAGGTTGCGTTTCAGCCTAACAACAATCTTCGCCAATATAGCAGGTAGAAAATCAAAACTTAATTCACACGCAAATTAATATTTTCCCTGTATTGCATGTGAATGTCATGATGCATCGATACCAATCATGCATCATGCGATACTAACATGATCCAAAATCTTCACAGTTTCATACAACTTTCTTATTTTCTATAATGAAGGTCCATGTTTTAACGCCTGAAATAATGACCCCTGTGAAAACGAAGGATACTAAAAATAAATCTTGAAAACCTAAGCTATGTCACGTAATATTAGTTTTAATTGTGGTTTAAGTAGCACACATCGCGAACAATTTGGAACTTCTTTCATTCAGACCAAGTAATGAGTTCGTTAAAAAAAAAGCAACTGTTAATTAATATGCCATTCTAGCATTACATTTCTTAGCAATTACTTAAATAAATATAATTGTCATAAAATATAATTCAGTGCAATTCA
>JARYHS010011408.1:209344364-209532927 GCA_031002005.1 Vandiemenella viatica | reverse complement strand
ACCATCTCACTGATTCCCCTCCCGTGACTGCTCCCAAGTAACAGTACCTTCCTGCGTTTACTTTTAGATACACCCTGAAAACTTTTCCCTTTTACTTTGCAAGAACCCAGATCGTTCAGTCCAACCTGACGGTCCTCAGAGTCACCATCTAGATCCTCCAATGGCCGAAACACATTGGATGTCTCCAGCTGGAAACCATCAGACAGACAGCGTCTCCTACCTCTCCTGCCAGAGCTGACTTCCTTCCATTCACTGTTCCGCCTATGCCTAAGAACAGAGTTTTCTGCCTTCAGGGCCTTTAAATCCCTCTCTGCAGATGCCAAATCTGACTGGAGTTTCAGAATCCGCTGCTCCTGATCACTAATTCTGCAGGAGTGACAGTTCCAGGAAATACTGACACAAGAGTCACTGTTAGATACATCGCTGCACCCCCAGTGAAACCAGCGCCCGCAGTCCCGGCATGTCACTCCTTCTTTTACTATCCTTCGGCAGTTTCCACACTTTGTATCCATTGTGATACTTTCAAAACAACTTAAGAATTTACAAGCAAAGGAACTTTAAAAACTTTTACTTTTTAATAAACTACTTGTGTGTCAAATGCCAAAGAAATGCAAAAGTAGCCTCTACAAAAATGTTAAAAACCTATGTATATCACTCGAAACTTTTCCTAAAAGTGAATTACAACACCTGACAACTACAAGATTTACAATAAAACTGCACAAATGCAAACAAAAGAACTTTTTAAACAATTACTATGAAATTTGATACCCTAGAACTCTGAATCACAACTAACCTCAAATGTAAACAAGTAAAAAAATGCGTTTACACTGTACTGATTATGTATTAAATAAAACGGTTCACTATCACTTGAGAACTTGGCCAATCTACTTTGAAACAAAACTAATGCTATTAAATCTTACTTACAATGAACTGCTGCTACGCTATAACAATAATATTAATACTAAACGTTTATACCGGATGTAAACAAAGCACGAAACACTGAATTTACAATTGACGGATTTATACTGAATAAAACGTTCCACTAACACTCACACTACTAGAAAATGATATTATTCAACGAATTAACTACCTTACGAGACAAAATTTAACTTTTTAACTACAAAAACACAAATTATTAGCACTCGACACGCACTAAAGCGCGCGGCAGACGAATTCCAAAGATGCTAATTTACATTAGGGATAGATGTCAATAAAATGAGAGTAATAATATAGATAAGCACATATGTTTTTTTTTATAATTAATTTATTAATGGTGGATACGAACGATGTAATGATTCAGTGTCATAGATAAATTTAGGAAGATAACATAAGTAGAATAAAAATAATTTACAACGATACATAGACTTAAAAATTATTTTGTATGGCTGTGTCCGTGGTAATGTCGATATTACTCGCATGGTGCAATTAAATTCTTTATATTTAATCATGGTAAATATTTCAGTAAAAAAGGCTTGCGTCAGTCATTATTAAATTGATATATTGGATCAATCGAATTAGAAAACGCCTTTTTTTTTATTTCTTACAATACTGTTGTCACATCGAACCGTAACGTAATCACTTTCGTTACATGCTCGTAAGCCATCACTATGCACAGTTTCGTTGGAATGGTAGGTTTCTGCTTGATCCGTGCAAATACGTACAAAAATTCGAAAATTTACAATTTTGTCCTCTGTATTGTGGACGAAATATGGCATCAGCCGGAATAAAAAGTAATCTATATGTTAACTAATGATATAAGCTATCACTATGTGGAGTTTCGTTAAAATATACCCATTAGTTTTTATGTGATGCATGAACAAATTGTAAAAATTTGAAAATTTACTTTTTTTTTCCTTATTATTTTACGTCTCACCGACAGGTCATAAAGGAAGGGAAATATTTGAGGGCCAAGAACTGGATGAAATTTTTTTATGGCCCATTGAAGGAACCATCCCGTTATTCGCCTGGAGTGACTTAATGAAACCATGGAAAACCCAAATCTTTATGGCCTGACCGGGATTCGAAACCTGCGTCCTCCCGAATGCGATGCCAATGCGTTACCATTCACCCACCACGCTTGGTTGAAATTTAGAGTGTCTGTATCGTTGGAAACTATGTTACTAATCTAGATAGTATATATAATTGTGTTTAGTATTTGTCGTTTCAGTATATGGTATGGCCGATATTGGGGACAAATTCCAAGTTCCTAGATAATAGCTTTGTTGAGAAAGGTTCGGAAACAAAAATTATTCAAAATTGTCATTTTATTTTCCAGAAAAAAATTACACTTTCTAATAAATTTTAAACATCGATACTTAACTATTTGGGTTAGAAAAAAAAATCGATCCAGTTTCTTTCTATATAAACTTCATTGAATAGAATTTTACTAAATTTTAAATACGATATCAGGTTTTCGGTCAGTGAAATGCTTATCACCGTAAATTTATTTCACTTACGAGCTAGATTCCCAGGGCAGACGGACATACCTAGAAGCGACAGAAATACGGCTCCATTTTCCTTTTGATACGGAACCACAAAAACATCCCCACTTCGTCTCATTCTCCGAAGTTTCATATTCATCCGGAAATTTATTTAATACATATTGAACAAGATCCAATCCATAATTAGTTCTAACAATGTCTCATGTTATTTATTTGTTTATTTTTGTTTTCTATCATCAGTCTCTCGACTGATATGATGCAATACTCCATCTCAATTATTTGTTTAACATATTCTATATCTTTATCTACAGTTTTTACCTTCTAATGTTTCCACCACTAACAAATTAACAAATCTCGCATGGTTTACTTAAAATGTGACCCACCATCGTATCTTTTCTTTTCTCACCTACCATTTCCATAACTTGTTCATTTCGTACTTCGTCTGCCCACTTATTTTTCAGCTTTTTTCTACAGCACCAGATTTCAAATGCTTCAATTTTCCTTCTTTCTGGCATTACTAAAGTCCATGCTTCACTGTCGTAAAGTGCTATGCTATACACGCAGATTTTTAATAAGTTCTTTCTCAGTTCGAGGACTATATCTAATACTAAAAGATTTTTCTTTTTCAAGAAGGCTCTTTTCGGTATTGCTGTTCTGCTATTGACATCATTTCCGCTTTGGCCATTAATTGTAATTTTACTTCGTAAGTAACAGAATTCACTTAGTTCTCTTATTGCATTTCATATTGGTAATGTTCGAAACACAAAATTCTATTGCTAAATACTGTTATTATAACACAGGATTTTACAAATACATAGTTTTTTTATCTTGACAAAGAATTAGTAAAAATATAACACAGATTCCTGGAATTATAGTAAGGTGAGAGGCTACAAACTACAATGTCAAAATAATATGAAGCAAGATATTGACTAACCCATCTAGCAGTGGAGAGGACAATATACCAACGTTCAGATAACATCTCTTCCAACAACTACCGTGATTCCATTTCCATCTCAACACCGGGATAGAAACAGCAAGCTATGAGGTACTGTCGAAATACGAACTGTACTTTCCACAAGTCTCAAACACAACAAAAAAATCAACTTCGGTTTTTGCGACCATTTATCCAGCTCCAATTTATACTTTTGTATCCATAGTGTCAGTCTTTGCTTATGTAATTGTGAAACTCAGCATTTAATTAAAACAACCGAGACGCTAGGCCCGTTTCGAATCGGCGACCCTTACAATGCGAGGCTAGCTTGCAAGCCCCTACAAAGCCAGGGCCGGAATAAACTGGCTTTAAAAGCACACTTATGTATGATTTGTTCAATTTTATTTTTTCAGGAAATCGAAAACGAGTCTTCAACAATTCTAGACCCGAATTTCAGTCAATAGGCTCGCTCGATCTGAATGCTTTCGCAGTGCCAGTCGGAAGTCATTAAGATCATGGTGGAAGCAAGTAATAATCTTTGGAGTGCCAACTTTTTTTCGGTGACACAGTGGAAAGGTAACAGTGGCAAACAGCCGGTCGTTGAATATGTACGCACAGAGCGGTCGCTTGAGTATGTATTGGAGGTGGCCGTGTCACTGGTTCACTGACCAGCGGTCCCGTCGCGGGCGGTCAGGCCAGATGCATCGACTGATAACGCTCGACTCGGCGGAATTTCTGATCACCTTCTCTCCTTCTACAGCTATTTCTAAAACCAGGCTCTCACTTGCAAATATGCTGCCTGGAACTCATCAATTCATTGATTTTTCAGCAAGAAAAATTTAGCCCACGATTTAGAGAATTTATTCTTTTGCCAAAATGATTCTTTAAACTTGATAATGACGGCAATAATTTGTACTTGTGAAAGATTTTCTTCCCCGTCTATTTCATATTTTCCTTTGTGCACTGATTTCCAACTGAAATTGCATATCAAATCAGTAGGTATGATTAGTCACCTTAAATTGTATATCAAAGCAATAGATATGGTTACTTTACTTCTCATACAAAAAAGCAAGTTTTTATATTCATTTGTGGAGACTATCCTCTGGATGAAAATTAACTTGTTTGCGGATGACATTGAACTATGTAACAGTATCAAAACGGGAGAAGACAGGGTGAATCGCACAGGATATGTAACTGCTTAGGTCAACATGGGATGAAGATAAATACAAAGGAGACAGCCTATTAAGTACACAATAATATATAAAAAAAAACCTGAAGGTTGATTATAATTATAGGGTACGGATGGAATAGCTTGTTGAAAACTTGAAATGTAAATATCTTGGCATAATCTTTAATACTTAACTCAACTGGGATGGTCCCATCGGGAAAGTGTTAGGAAAAGGTTTCTAAATCCTTCTTTTACTGGATTAAGTGATGAGGGGACTTACCAGAGAAGATAGGAAATTGGGATTTTTTTTTTTTTTTTTTTTTTTTTATTTATACAGCCTAATATCTTAGTAACTAAATTAGGCCCTACATGTTAATTTTTACATTGTTGATTTACATAGTGTTTTTTACAAAATATTTACATGCAAGGAATTTGGCATACAGTTCCGTTACACTTTGACTTACTGTCTAATTAATTCTATAATACTACATTTGGTCTTGCTTACAGTAATAACAGTTACAGCTGCTATTGCAAATTTTAATGTTATATTGAATCACAAATATCACTTATTGTTGTTATAGTGCTAGTGGTTTTTATTGACATATTCCAGTTATTCTTAGAGTATCCCATTATTCAGTTAGTTGCAGTTAACCCAGTTTGTACATATCTTTCTGTAATCTATCATTTAGTTATACCGGATTACTGGGTAATAACAATTGCTTTTAAGTAACATTCACTTAATTATATGTTCCCAGCCACTACAGTCCTGAGCCAGTTCAAATTTGCAGCATCCTGGCTTACCATTAATATGGAAATTAACTCCCAAATATTGTTATGATTCATAGTGTATTTGTGCAAAAGTCAATGATCATTCCCTCTACATTACAAACAAGATTGTTTTGGCCGTGGTAGAAGCGCTTTGTTTGCTGTAAGTGGTATGCTGACGTTTGCTCATTCTGCCACGCCATCGTTCTGACTCAGGCCTGCAGTAGGCTTGGTTCTGTTTTCACAATGGTAGGATTACTTAATTTAATAGTTATACATTTGATTTTCTTTTCTTTTTTTTTTTTCTTTTTCAATAATCACCTCTGGTATTATAATCTACTTTTCCCCTATAAGGCCTTATCCGTTTCTATGTTAATTTTTTTTTTATGTACTACGTCTATTCTAATCTACCTTGAAACCTATACTACTCTATCAACACTAATCTACCCACCACTATCATCCCGGGATAGTCTGCCAGCCATGCCCCTCTGGATTTCCAGTGGGACAGGATCGACCGACACATCGGGACAAAACTTCCGGCTCCCGGAAGTTTCTGAAGAATACTGTTTACTCTTGTTCGTGAATAATTTTCTATGCCTGTATGTTTGGCCGTGCGACTTCCCTAGGCCGGTCCCCATGCCCGACTGCCGCTCGGTCCAGATATCTTTTTTTGTGTAGTTGAGATACTTTGTTCGCCAGATTATCGAGAATAATCCATGATCGCTGATCTAGAATTATGTCTCGCGTTGATCTACTCCGTATTATGTTGATATCCGGCGTCCTTACTTCTTCTGCTATCGGACAGGACCACACTACATGTTCGGGGGTTCCTTCTGCCCCACACTCACATAAGCTCGTTTCTTTCAGCTCTCTTTGACACAGTAGGCTGTTATATGGGCCGTGCCCCGTGAGATAATGTATAAGGCCTGGTGTGGGATGAAAGTATTCAAGTTGCAGCCGTTCTTGTATGTTCGGAAACACACTGTATAATCTTCTGCCTGTGGCACTATTGTCCCACCGCTCCTGCCATTCAGCGAGAAGTGCGGCGCTGACTTCTGCCGCATTTTGTGCAACTGTTCCCACAATCTCTTGCACCCTGGTCTGATTTCCTTTTCGTAACCAGTATATGGCCCCTCTTCTTCTGATTTCGAGGTCCAACGGCCATACACCTATGACAATTGGTAGGGCATTTGTGGAGGTAGTACTGTAGGCTCCACTCAATCGCAGCAACACACTTCTCTGCACTCTTAGGACCTCCTCCCTAGGTTTCACCAGTCGAAGTCTGTGCGCCCAGACACTGGACGCGTACCCTACCAGAGATGCTAGGATAGCATCGTGGTATCTTCTTATAGTAGTGTTAGAAAGGTGAAATCTCCTTTGGCCTATACTGATAAATTTGTTGAGCACAGCCTTTGCCCTTTCGCACGTCTCAGTAATATGTGATGCAAAGTTCAGAGACTCATCCAGGGTGACGCCAAGATATTTGGTTGTGCGTGTTCTTTTTATGTTAATGTTATTCATTTTGATAGTAGGGTTACGTTCCAGTTTTCCCTTGAATACCATCATCTGAGTTTTCTTTGGCGCGAGACTAAGCTTTGCCTCTGAGCACCATGCTTGGAGTTTTTCAATCACCACTTTAGCTATATTCTCTATAGCTTGTCTGGACCGACCCTCAATCAATAACAGCAAGTCGTCTGCATAGGCAACCAGTCCCAGTAAGCCATTAATCAATTCTTCGAAAACTATGTCCCAAAAAAACCGGTCCACTGACCGACCCCTGATGGCATCCCTTAGTTAAATGTTTATCTACCTTCCCTCGTGGGATACAAAACTTTGGTCATACCATTGCTTGAATACGGTGGTGCATTATGGGACCTATATTTTGGCTATCAAATACAGGAGTTGGAATGGCTGCTAGATTTTGTATTTGGATATTGCTGTAGAACGCAATCAGTAACTGATATGATTTCGAAGACTGAATAGGATTCATCTGAAAACAGGAGGAGGCTGATGAGAGTGTAGGGTACATAGGTATGTTGGTGATGAGGCGTGGAAAGATATTGTTGAAAGAAATAACAGTGGTACATGGAAGGAAAAAGATGACTATTACCACAAGCTGACACTCGACTTCAGGCATAACCGTGTGGGAAAATTTTCTGACCTACGTAAGGATGTCAGGGAATGGATTAAATTAACAAGGGGTGTGATGTATATTTTACTAAAAACGCCGAAAGAATATAAAATAAAAATTCGTTGAGGACAAAAGTAGGCGGGTCCAAAAAGGAGAAAAGTGGGTGTGTGGGGAAATTGCCATCGGAGATTACGCTCCATTGCAATTAAATTAAATTAAATTAATAGGTAATCTTTCAACACTTTGCATGTCACCTGGTACCAGATTTTGTACCAAATGGGTTCTGGTATTTATAAAGGCAATAAATAACTCTATCATCTGGGTGAGTTAACGAAAAGTGCATTTCACATTCACAGCTGTAAGAGGATTAATAAGCAAATGAGATGGAATTTACTCCGAATTTTTCAGCGGTTTACGTAATTTAAAGTAGCCAGATAAGAGACCCTTAGGCACTAGATGACTATCGCGTGTCTGAATCAGCTTTCATCGCATAATGCTTCGGTCTGGGTGGGCGTACCATGTGCAGAGCCAGACTGCACCATCGTTGCATCACAGGTCATACGGCAAATGTGATGCGACCGACTTTGCTTGCTGCATCTGCCTCAACGCATTATCCCCCGACCTCCGATACAATTGTAACACATCAGGCGACACACCAGTAACCGTGTATTACTTTAGCTAACGTCTTTCCCTTAAACTACGCCATTATTGACTTCAGAAGTTGTCCTTTCGCAACTGTTCTTAAAGCAAAAGGAGTCATATCCTAAGGTTAACTTTCTTTAAAAAAAATTAAGGCAGGAAACTGACAGAAAGCATATTTGATTATTTTGCTAAAAAATCTCAAAGATCTTCTGACTTATCAAAAGTTATAAGATGTGAGCTTTCCACTCATTACTGTGGATAATTGGCTGGCATCACCAGATCAGTTACGGACGAATCACGTAGATTAATAATCAAGATTAGGATCTTTATGAGCAAAAGAATAGAGAAAGATGCATGGAAATATGCCCTTAAAGACGGGTAAATATGACATAAAATAACAAAACATTACCAAAAATTTAACTTTGCAATTATACATCATTTATTGTATCTAGTAGTGTTGCTATCATATAAATGGCATAATTTTCTTCCGTGCACTCACTGCACCACTGAAAATTTCAAATCGTTTTGTTGAAGTCTCTTTAATTTCATGTAATTTACATTTAACAACTCTTTCGTCTGTACTAAAATACTCCTCTTCAAACTTCTTTACCTAACTCCATAACTTCGCACTTACAGAAATTTTAGTTTTTGGAATGGAGGTACTCACTGATCCACTGCAGATTTAACACTGACATGATTATTTTCAAAAGTATTGGAGACAGTGAGACATTAATTGACGCGGATCGACACAGGTATGCTGCTACTGCATTGTCAAGATTAAAAGGCGGACGGTAGATTAACGTTTAGAACGAGACAATAATGTAAAACTTTATTTTTTGACTGGCAAATTCAGTAAAAATTAGTATTGTCTTTTCTTCCAGTGTATAACAGAAGTGCAGTTCTGTGAATATTAATTTCTACTCATCTATAACTTCTAGTGAATTGCCGGTCTATTAAAAAATTACCAGACTTTCCTCAAAATATTACCGTATGACCATAAATATCGTATTATCACCAAAACTAGGAAAATGGACTGAGTATGCATTTATATGCTATATAATACACATTTACAAACGATCAGAAACATCTAATAGTGTTTAATTCAGCATTACAGCTCAAAAAGAAGGCAGGAAAACATTATGACTTATCATGAAGATCCAAACCTTTCCACAATAATGAAAACAATAGCGTGTTATAGATGGGAAGGTCCTTCTCACCACGAACACATGCAAGCTACTGCTCATTTAGTTTTAATTAAGATGCTAAGATTAAGATTCTATGAAAGAATCGTTCAATTTATTCAACACTTTTACTCCGAATCAACAATTAATTACTCGTACTGCACTTATTAACAAGCTCCTAATACAAATCACATTTATTTTACAACATCTATATAGCAGAATTCTCATACGACAATCACGTGTCGACTTGCTCGCCAGAGTTGCTCACTATTCGCCAGAGACAATTCGCCATTGACCTGTTCGCTCTCAACTGTTGCCAGCCACAGATTCTTACACTACTAGCTATCGCTACACCAAAGACTAAACATACTACAGCTTGTGAAATCTGTTCATACGTAAATCAATTTACAGACATCAACACAATTATACATGCACACTTATAATTAATTAAAGAAAACTAAAATACTAATACAAAAACGATTGATGAGGAGTAAGATGGTCACAAAAACAGGAAGCATGTGGCCCAGTGGGGTACAGAAAGACTTGGATTCCTTTTGGATTTCCAATACTGATGTTACAAATCGCTCCAAATTTTGTAATATGGTTAACTCCTGGTTCCCTCCACTAAATGCACTAGATCTCAGAAACCCGTCTCACAGGAGAAAAAGGAAAAATTATTAGCTGAACTCAAAAGGAATTGGGAACGAAAGCGAACATCCAAAAACAACTAGCCATAAGCGCTCCCTAGTGGGCTTGAATCAATAATAATTATCTCAAAACACAAATTAGTTAGTTTAATAAAATAACAATGGATGTAGCAGAAATGAACCTAAAGCAAAGAGTGGAAATAACCCGAAGGTGGGTTGGAGCCTCCCCAAGGAGGCATACTAAGCCTTTTATTAGAGGTAGGACGGTCAATTCCTTTCCTCCTCACCTAGCAATCCTACCGGGTAAAGGCCAGTTACCATTTAAAGTAAAATCCACAGAAGCGTTCTGGCTTACTTCAAATTATACAGTAAGCTGTGCCAGAGGTGAAGGTCAGGTTAAAGCACCATGAAAATCCCCACTGAGACAGGAATTCGATCCGGGATATGAATCTTAAAGAAAGAAGGAATCTTTATTCGCCGTTTTACTTGCGGAAAGACTGCATACATCTGAACCTGGACGTTGCATGCAACGGCAACTTGATTACAGATTTTTCAACTGAGGTTAATTGCAAGTTTCTAAAATTACCACATACTGTACCACCAGAAAAACGTAACTCGTTAGTTTGTATATTAGGTCATGCTATGTACAATATTATATGCAAGAAACCCAAGGACCTAGAAGATTGATTATCTCCTCCTTCCCTCAAAATCACATTATGTAATTAAATAAAAAGCGAGGTACAAACACCACTTCGGAGCCTATCTAGATGTACTTCTACGAGACAAGTGTTGACAACGTCAATCTTTTGACCTTTGCTTCCATGTTCCGTAACGTACACCATGTCATGACATTTTAATCACGTAATTGCGCCCATAAATTGTTTATAAAAAAGGCGGATTGCTTTTTCACTTGAAATTTCGCCATCTAGATGGCCGAAATGAATTGAGTCTTCGCGCCAATATTGTTTGTTACTCGTGATTGAATTTTTCCACCTCTTAAGAAATAATAGATCCAGTAGTATTGTTCTATAATAACGTTGCAGCCGATTTTTGTTCATAATCACCTATCCAAAAGTTATGATATATCTGTACATCTTTTCTGTCACAAAAAAAAAAATTAATTTTACCAATGGAATAGCGAGAAAAACAGCTACATCCACACACACACACACACACACAGGGCCGGCGTTAGGGGGGGTTAAGCGGGGCAAAAGTACCTGGGGCCCGGGCCACCAAAGGGGGGCCCCGCCGGCCTGGGTGCCTAAATAAATAGAAATCAAACACAAATTTTAAAATCTGTATAAATAATTTTGAACATTTTTGTATTAAAATGTTCTGAATTTATTAAAAAAAAAAAAGTGTAAAAATATTTTCGGGGGGGGGGGGGGGGGGGAAGTAAGGGGCCTAAGATCGCTTAACCGGGGCCCGAGAATCCTAGCGCCGGCCCTGCACACACACACACACACACAAACTTAATTTGCTAATTCTGTGAACGGTATCTACTTTCACTTGCCTGTCTTAGAATACGATCTCTTTTGAATAGTCAGTAAAGCATATTATTACTTTTTTAAAAAAAATATCTGAAATAACACACCACACGCCGAAAACTAGTCACAACTGCCCCTTCCACATAATGCAGTACATTTTCCGTTCTCTTCTGATTGGTTTCAGGGCCTAAAAATGTGTTTTAAGGTAGTAAAACCCTATAAATTCTCTTGGTCAGTTACACGTAAATGTAGAACTAAAAAATGGTAGTTATTTGCTGAATACACAAACTTCCCTGTGGGCACAAATCGAAGTGGCTGCAGACAGTAACGGTATGTTCGAAGCTGGCCTGCGGTTATTAGGATTGGTAATGCGGCCTCGCTATATAACAGGCCCAAGCGAGAGTTGCGCCTACAGTGGGTCTGCCTGCCTGACTTAAGCTGACTTCCAAGAACTGACCGTAAGTCTACACGCAGAAACTTCATACTACTACCGCAAAATAGCGAACATCGGATATTACATCAATTTTTAAATGTAACCAGTAGTTGTTAATTTTCTTACGACGAAATGGCAACTGACATTGTAAAAAATATTACATTAAACAAGGAGATGCGTGCGAAAATATCGCGAATGATATGTAATGAATAGCGAGGTTGGTGGTTTGTAGCAAGATTAAAAAAGAACCGGCTCACTTGTATCAATTGTTTATTTGTAAACTGAAACAGGTACATAAAAAAAACACTTACAACGTCTTACAAAACAATTATAAATGATGAAATGTTTCCTTAACAGAAACAAAAGTACCCGAAAAGCTCCTTACTCTAGCAAACACACACAGTTTATGAATATCTCTGTGATATGTGGTGCTGCTATCTAGCGGTAATGAGATCACTCCTTATCGACACCAGCGAAGCCTAGCAGCTTGAATCTGAACTATCGCGGACCTGTGACCTTGAATGATCGTAATTACCATTTACAGGATGAACTTCAAAAAATTCTTTTCTTAGTTGATGCTGTTACCAACCCGGAGAACTTAATCTTAAATATGATAAATGATTTACCGATTTATGGTTAACTATGAACCCAGCAAGATAGCTAGTCATAAAAAAAAACACCTTTTACAAATAATATACATGTTCGGTGATTCAATCATTCCAAAAACGCACCTCAAAAACTTTTCAACCACTAAAGATGTGCCTGTCAGTTTCTCTTATCAAACATTAAAATAGAACTGCACCATTCGCTCAATGTAATAGGCATGAGCTCGTGGGCTTACAGTTTATGTTGTCTACAAGTTTTACCCCGATCATGTATCATAATCAAACATAACTAGACCGCATCAGCAGTTTTTTGCACAAGCCATGCAATATTTATTTCTAGTGCGCTTAAAACCAGACTTATCAAGTCTTTCTACAGCTTTAGTAATAACCGCAGAACAGATGTTCCAGGAAAAATGGGGGAGGGGAGGGTGGATTTGAAATGCGATGAAAGATGTCCAGAAACGAGATGTCTGATCGACATCGTTACCCGCCTGGTCGAGAAGATAAACGGTGCGCAATTTGGTCGAACTATATATATATATATATGTGCATTTGGCTTTACAGCTCGTCGACGTCGAGGTCATTGGAGCCAGAAGAGAATGGGGGAAGGCAAAAATGGGCAATAGAGGCATTGGAGAAGGTTCTAAGAAGAACCGGGGAGATGCGCTGGAAGGATCTGGAACACAGATTATGAGAACAACTCTCATCAGAAGGCAATCGGAAAGTTCATGACATATCTATTTTAGGATGACAGCTAACACTTTTTACTACCAGCAACATTCGTATCCAGGAATGAACAAGAAAAATCAGATAAGCGAAATCAGGCCCAGAATCGACCCTTTTCTGTAATCATATTTCTGACAAGGGTTTAGGGAACAGAATAGGATGGATTTATCCAGCAAGGAAACTTAGAATCCAACAGGGGTAGGTCTCGAGAAACAACTCTTTTTCCGGGTTTTCCTAGATCGCTCCAGCCCAATGCCGAGTTGGTTCAAGATAGTCCCGTATATCAGTGCCCATGCATGATCGTATGCGTGTCATGATAGATGCAACCCACCTTCGTAAACCATTTTGTAGTGAATCGTGGGGTAATAGTGATACAAATAGAACGGAAAGGAATACAGTATGGTCTTTTGAATAATCCATCCAAGCATTTCGGAATATCGTGGAAAAGCTATGGCCGGACGAAGATTTGAGCCCATGACAACCTAATTGCTAGGCCCGAATTAGGTGAAATGGTGTATGTTTGTATGCAAAACAGATAAAAGAACGTCCAGGAATTCAGATTTAATATACATAGACATTAACCCTACAGATAGCTTTGAATTTTTTTATTTACTTAGATTAAAATCTCCAGTAAACCACCATCATCTTCCTTTCCAGCAGTGAGCCTACTGTCTCCGTCCATCTTTTAGTTTGTCTTTCAAGCATTCGTTCAAGGTATAGAGATGTTCTCCTACCCAACCACCAAGCTTACCCTCCCACGACGAGCTCTGTTCCTACTGACCTAGTCACAGTGGAATAACTGCTCCACCATATTAGAGGAAATGCCTATAACTAAGACACTAGTCCATAGACGGTAAATTGGAGACCCCACCATTGGACTTACTGCTTCTCGGCTAGCTACCGACTGGTAGGACATTTATTGCTTTCAAGGACTCCAGTAAATATCCAACACAAATAGTTTTGACTTTCTTGGCTGTTTCGATGATTTGCCATGCCAGAGACAATTACGGAATGTATTGGCTCAAAATTTCTTGATCTGTGTGAACTAATCCTGTTGCTTTCATGAGACTAACAAAAACATTATTACCAATACCTACCGCAAAAATGATTAAATACTTTCCTGCGGCATATGAGACGTAAATTTATAGTTGCGGAGCGGATATTAGGTTTAGGATCACTGAAACTGAACACATTAGACCGAAATATAAGACTAAAATAGTGTGAAGCGCCCACCTACTTGCGTCTAAATTATCACTTCATAATTTACTCTTCGATATGTGGCAAGTGATATTTTTGACTGGCAGAAGTGGCCGCGGGGCCGGAAGATCCACTTGATGTTCGTTTTGGCAACTGTATATCAATCGGATCAAGGTTCCATATACACAAGATTTAAAAGGCCTTTCGGAAATGGTAGTTACTATGAAAGGCAACAGCTATCCTTTTTATCGCGTACTACAGGTATTACTCTGCATCCACATAGGGCTGGAGTACCGTACGCTCACCGGAACAAGTTCATTGCGGAACCAAATCGCTTCTCGTCGCTGCCTTCGCAACCAGCAGAATATTGAACACTCTTGACCGCCAGCCCTAGATTGCGTAGTTTTTTGGACCTCGCTAAATTCCAACAATATGCATGCGTACATTTCATTTCGGGTTTGCCTATTTCTTTTTAATGTAAGCTGTACCTCACATGACGCGAAGGTATATCTATGATCACGAGGCACACTAATCGCAGCGGTCAGCCCAGCAGATTGGAAGAGCCCCACCCTTATGAGGTAAAACGACCATTTAATATAAGCTTACCAATATAAGAAAATTGCGAGATCAAAATTAATATGTTCCAAAAGAATTAAAATGACTGCAATAAGGTGTCTGAGCAGGAATCGAAAGGCCTTTTGTTTGAATCACGGCCTCGACTAGTATGCTTAAAGGCCTGTAACCCATCATTCTTCTCTTCAAGAGTTTGTTTTCGGTATGTAATGTTAGAACACTTCGTGCGTCAGATTCCGCGTTAAACTGTATGTCTCGTTTTCATAATAGATTAAGCAAATATAATGACAGAGGTGGACTTGGTGTCCAATTGAAAATTCTGTCAAGAGGTTTTAGATGGCCGAAGTACATGTCCAATAGTGTTATATGCACTGTTATGTAGTATGTGCATTATAAACGTGATTAGGAGAGTCCTCGCATTCGGGAGGATGGCGGTTCGAATCCCCGTCCAGGCATCAAGATTTGGGTTTTCCAAGGTTTCCGCAAATCATACCAGGCGAATGCCGGGATGCTTCCTTCAAAACGCCATGGCCGAATTCCTTCCCGTTCCTTGTCCCCAGTATTTACCGCCCCTAATGATCTCGAAGTCGACGAGCCGATAAGCCATAAGTAAAAATAAAATAAAAATAGGAGAACGTTTTGATTTAAAGCAAAATTGTGCTGTTATTCCCTGCAAGAAAAATTGGTCGAATCTGATACTGATTTTCTCGCAACGGAAAAGCTGGAACATTCAGTGCATTAACTGCAATGAAATATCTGAAATAAGCTGGAGCCACAATTTAGTAATCAACTAACATTTCCTAGTAGTAGAAATTATATTTTTTTTTTTAAAAGTTATTTTTATAACTCTCAGCACGTATCTGTGATTACTAACTGCCTTTTTTTTCTGTGATATTTTCTTCTCGAAGAGGGAAATAAACTTGAAAGCTCAGCTGATACTGAAGAGGATCCTTCAGAAAGATATTACAACACGAATCGTGATTGTACCTAGTGCGATTACATAGACTACAGATCGGGATAAAATTATATAAAACGTGAAAGCAATTTATCAAGATGTCCTTAGAAACATAAAAAATAAAATTAAAGGTCAATCGTGAAATCTGTACTAGTTAAGTTATGCATTTTGTTATTCTGTTATTGTCAAACGGGTTGCATTATATTCCATGATCTTGTGTTTGCAGAATACAGTGATTTTGAGATGGGCGTGACTACTACTGTTGTGGACGTTATCTACCTGCTACTGTGCACCGCTATGGACGTCCTGCCCACAGTGCTCAGCTGGCTGCAGATCGTCCTCTGCCTGGCAGCTGCGTATCTCTTCATTCGATATGGACTGATGCGCATCAACTGGAACAAGGTAAGGCTATGGTTTAGCTGCTTCCGTGACATGTCTTCATTCTGTAATTCTCTGTTATCTTATGCAATAATTTGTGTATATTCGTAAGGAGGGGTGGAGGGGCGAACAGAGGTAGATTGATGTTATACTTTTAATGAAACCGGTAATACGATACTCCAAAAAGAAACATATCGACTAAACTCATGTTATGCACATATCCTCTAAAACGCAAATACGCAATGTTAAGGTACATAGTTAATCTTTTCATAAGGAACTTGTAGAAAGAGTCAAAAAAATAATTTATGTGGTTATCTTCTGATGCATATATTATTTTTTTTAAACCTACAAATTCAGGTTTTATAGAAGAGTTCTTTTCAGTTCCTTTTCCCAATCATCTCCTGTTACTAAATACTCTAACCAGAAAATAAAGTATCTAGCAATAGGCAGACATTATATGGGAACTGAAAACAAGATTTTTCATACGTATGCTTAGGCGTCGGCGTCCATCTGTGTTGACATTAACTTCATTTACTCTGAATGCCGCGTTTTGTATTTCCATTGCTGAGCTTTCGGCTAACGAAGGCCGCTGAATGTCATCCGAAAGTTCAGCATTGGAAATACAAAACGCGACATTCCCAGGAAATCGCGTTAATATGTATGGATTGTTTTGATGTCCGGTCCAAGGACAAGGAGGCCGAGGAAATGAGTAAGAAAGAGATCAGAGGCTTGTGAAATGTAGATCTGGAGAAAAATGGAAATGATAGAATTGGTGGAAGAAATGATGAGGTCCAGGGATAATATTCAATAATGTAAAGAAAAGGAAAATAAATTGGTTAGGGTCTGTTCTTAGAGAAAAAGAGCAATGGAAGCATTGAGAAGAAGAGAAAGAACTAGGATTATTTATCTATTTATCGTAAGACTAAGCAACCAATGGGTGAAATATACAAAATATATACAGGAGCAAGAACGTTGGCAGCATTCACAAATCGATGTCGCAGTTGTTGCAGTCAATCTAAGAAGGAAGGTGTAGCACTGATAGCATCTTGGAATTGTCCATCATACTTCCTTAGAGAGCATTCCTTAATGATTTGTTCCACAGTCTGGGAAGAAGCAACGGGACGGGATAGTTCCAAAGTCCCCATTCATAGAGAATGGCGTTGCATTTAGTATGGCATTTTGTTAGGTGGTTTAGTTAACCATCTGATCTCTCTTCAGATGGAATCTCGGAAGTCCAGCTGAATGTCTTGGTGTTTTGCAGGTGCAGAGATCCAGCTTTGTCGCCATTTTTTCATGACATTGAAGTCAGATACACCATCTCATAATGGATTCCTAGATTTAAGATAAGTGGAGGGTAGGTCGTTAAGGACCACGTGGATTAGGAGATCCTGTGGATATTCAGGATGATATAACTTTCTCCACTCACGTACCTTGGCTTCTAGACGTCTTATCTCTGGAGGTGGTCTGTTACTGATGAACATGGAACAGGGATGGATTTTAGTGCGCCAGTTATGACTCTCATATATTCGTTCAGGTGAACGCCGATTTTTATGGTATGTGCACTACGTTACCACACTGCAGCACAGTACTCAGCTGGATAGTTTAGGCCAATGATACCAAGAGATGAAGGCCTGGGACAGATCGGTATAGAGTCGAAGATAATTGATTGATTTTTTGTTTAATTTTGTTGGCAGGATCTGTGTGACGTGGGTTTTGACTACGTGCTGGAGGGACAGGGTCGACACAGCGGCCGCTCCAAGCGAGACCTGGTCCGCGACGTACGCCGACAACGCAAGCTGGGCAACCTTCCACCAGTGTTCCCCAACGGCTGGTTCGTCGTCCTGGAGTCGGATGAGCTGGCTGCCGGACAGGTCAAACACGTCTCAGCACTAGGTAAATACTCTTTCCGTTTGCAAACTGCTTTCTTGCTCGTTGACAAAGGCCACTCCATGTTCTGAAATGAATACGCATTGCAATTTCAGTACTGGATGGCATCCAAAAATTAAGAACGAAATTAAATTTTCCAGTTTCAAACGGCCAGTACTCAAAAACTACTAGACAGATGACAACGGGGTGGAAAGCGTAAGACAGAGAATGCTCGAAAAGGTTAAGTACATTAGCCAGAGTCTTCGCCGTCCATACCAAAAATCAAAATCTAATAGTAAAAAAAGAAAGTAATGCCAAATAGGCAAGTACTTCCAATTAGAACTGCTTAGCCTAAGGGCTAAAAGCAAATGATTGAGCCTCGCGCCGTCCATAGCACGACACCGGGAAGGAACGCGATTAGTCGGGTAGCGAAACGGTGATTTAGTTCACACGTAGTGGCTTTAGAGACCGCATCCCGCTCGTTTGTCGCGAGAACTGAAGAAAAATCATATTATTTCGACAATTCAATATCGATAAAATTAAATTTCGTAAAAGTGAAAATGTCAAAGTACAGAAAATAAAGTGAAACAGAACCAGTGGAACTAAGGTAAATTTGAAGTAAACCTCCTTTGAAATGTGTAGAGCTGTCTCCTCACCTATTGTGAAAGAAAGCACTCAGTTAGGTGGCACCCAGAGGTGCGGGGGAGGGAGTTACGGCAACACACAATAACACCACAGTCGGTCAGCCTGGGCTCTTTTACTTCTGTAAACCTCTTCTGGAAAACGTGTTGTTTAAATACTTAGCAGTAGTTTCCGTTGTGTACCTAAATAAAAATGTTAACAATTAAGTACCTAGTGGTAGTGTCTTTTGTCAAGTTATAAACAATATTTGTCCTTTCTCTGGCTATTTGACGATAGTATCTCCGACTAACGCCTACTCCCCTCCCCTTTTTTAAGCATAGAAGCTTCGATTGCTCATTAACCACTAACAAAGACTGAAAATGAGAGCTTAATCGTCAGATCTTAGTAAACAACGTGGAGAACTATAAGCAACTTCTTTCTGCTGGTTTACATCTGTGTTCTGGAGAGTCGAAATCTCACTTTTTAACCCAGAAATTCTGAACCCATCTTTGCGGTTGGCGACAGCGCATGACGTATGAGGCGAGGACTACGGGCAATAGAAGATTGGAGACTCTCTTCCGTCTCGGTAATGAAAGAAACATCATTACCGGGGTGAGCGCTGAGGAGGCTGCGGTGGATATTGCCACTGAATCATTAATTCGAGAAAAAATCCCTAGCTAAACCTTCTACACATAGATTTACCTCTATAGTACGTTCAGTTAATAGAGGCGGCTCAAGGTCACTCTGCTCTATTTCCACTCCGCTGCCCTTACTCCTACATGCAGAGGAGAAACAGTTCCCGCCAACAAATTTGCCATTCGCCTGCTTGGACTCAGTGGTCTGCTAGGAGGTTTAGGACACGGAAGATGAGGAGTGGGGCAAGGGGGACGTGACCTTGAGCCAGATAGAAATTGAATAAGTAAAAACATTTTGCTGGCTAATACATGTTTCAAAAGGATGATACTTTGGACAAAAACATACCCGTCTTGCAATTAACATCTTTTCTGTGCTGCAAATTTTTGAAAGGGTATTATGAAAGTCTTATTCAAGTATTATTTTGTTGTCATCAATCTCTCGATTGGTTTGTTTAAATCCTCCATCTCTTCCCATCTTGCGGTAACCTCTTCACCTCAACAAATCCTTAACCTCAATTATCTGCTTCATATATTCTGATCTCTGTCTTTTTCAACTGTTTTTACCTTCTACAGTTCCCTCCTCTAACCAATTAACCAGTCCCGCATGTCTTAAAATGTAACCCACCATCCTGTCTCTTCTTTCTGTAAGCTTCTTCCACAAACGTCTGTTCAACTGAGTTAAGCATAATATTTTTTTACCTAGCTTCGGGGATTATATAGTTCCTTTTATCGCCTGGCGCTAATGACCTAGATGTCGACGCGCCCTAAAACACAAAAAAAAAAAACTTTTTACCGCTACCATTAATGTTAGTTAAATTTTGTTTCTGTTCATTTATCGAAATGATGTGGAGGTTGTAGGATTTTGTTGGTGGCTTTGCAGGCGAGAACTTGGCGGTGTTCCGGACGAGCGAGGGTGAAGTGCACGTTTTGGACGCCTACTGCCCTCACCTGGGCGCCAACATGGCTATCGGGGGCGCCGTGCGTGGTGACTGCCTCGAGTGCCCCTTCCATGGCTGGCGCTTCAAAGGCGAAGACGGACGCTGCTCCGCCGTGCCCTACAGCGACAAGGGTGAGTACGCCAGCCTATCAACCACACTAGACAAGCGCAGCTATCGTAGGAGCGTCGTTCCATAAGCTAGTCCCTGACCAGGTACAAGATATCTCACAATCTTGCAAAAACTAAATACCTCGGCATAAAATTTGATAGCAGACTTGACTGGTCAGAACACATTGGACAGGTAGCAGGGAAAGGGTTGACCCGAATTTTGTGAGTCAAATACAGGAGATGGAGGGGGTGCAGAGAAAGGCTGCTAGATTTGTCTTTGGAAATTACCGCAAAACACGATAGCCAACTAATATGATAAATGAACTGGAATGGAATTCATTGGAGGATAGAAGGAGGGTGAAGAGAGTCATGGGAGTGTACAAGGCATATATTGATGACGAAGCATGGAAAGATATTGGTATGAAAATTAAGAGAGGTGTGTGCAAGGGTAAAGATGACCATGACCACAAGCATGGAAATGGAGGAGGTGGTGTTCTCGAGTGCCGAAACTGTCAGCAGACAGTTGTCTGCGAATAATCTAGCCCTCTCTGAATACATTCCAGTAGATTTTATTAACCATTGCCTACTGTAAATAAAGCCTGAATCGTAACAGTCAACGTCGTGGAAGAATACCATTTCTCCTTCTTCGAAGAATGACAAAGCAATTCCTAATTCAGGAAAAGTGCTTGATTTCTGTTTGAAAAAAAAAAAAAAAAAAAAAAAAAAAATGAAACCAGGGGCATTTCTTATGAAGCCGCTGACAAATATAAGAGACGGGCAAGAATGGAACTGTTCAATCAGGGCAGTGTTCGTTGTCAAAAGTCTTTCTTTGGATTGGTTGCTGTTCATTAGTGTGGGTTTCAGTTGGTACTGCAACATCCTTGTCCACTCAACCTTGCACCCCCAGACTCACACCTCGTTTCCTGCAGCCATTTCCAGTCAGATGTTGAAGTCATAAATGAATTCATATTATTTTTCGACATCCTTCAAAAACGCTTTTATGCGAATGGCGTATAAGCACAGGAACATCGTTGGAGGATGTATGTGGAGTTGTTCTGAAAAATATACCGCAAATTTTCTTTTAACTCACCAGTGTCATGAACCTATGGAACGACACTCATACAATAGTTGATTGTTGTTGACTGCTATATTTGGTTTGAACCAGAAACCGTTGTACCTCTTGGAGTGTAAGATGGCTACAATTTAATACGTCCATCCAAACTGGCGAGTTCATCAAATACTACAAGTGATATTTCTGCTTGCACTAAATTAATTTACTTTAGCCGGGCCCAGCAGCATGATAACTAAATCATTGTGTCCTGTTGAAAGGGTCGCCGTCTCAAGGATTATTTAATTGAATGTGGTTCTTTATACTTTACACTGATTCCAAGAAAGATTCTAAATGCTATTGTGAGTGGAGCAATAAAATAAGCTCACTGGAAGAACGAAAGTACAGAAAGCTATTGCAAGAAACATTATTTTGCTCAATATCTAGTAAAGCAGTATATCCAATCCAAAAAAAAATCATACTTAACAAAATTAATAAGTGGTAAGGGGTTTGATATTTCTTTAATATTCACAAGACGTTCAAAACAAAACCACATTTTGGGTATCAAATACAGGAGTTGGAGGGGGTGCAAAGAAGGGCTGCTAGATTTGTGTCTTGAAATTACCGCAGAACACAATCAGTCATAAAAGAGCTGGAATGGTATTCAACGAAAGACAGGAGGAGGATGAAGAGAGTTATGGGAGTATTTAATTGTATATTGGTGATGAGGCGTGGAAAGATATTAGTGTAAGAATTAAAAATAATGCATGTAAGGGATGACCATGACCACAAGCTGGCACTCTATTTCAGACACAAGGGTGCGGAAAGATTTTTTTTTTTTTCCGTAGGTAAGGGTGCCTGAGATTGGAATAAGTTACCAAGAGAATTGGTGAATAATTTACCAAAAACGTTGAAACATTTTAAAGTTGAAATTTCTAAGGGCAAAAGTAGGTGGGTACAAGAAAGGGCGAAGAATGGGTGTGTAGGGAAATTGCCACCGGAGCGTGAACTCCATCGCAATTAAATTAAATTGTCACAAAAACGCTGGAATGTGTAATAAAGAGTTTAACAGTATACTCTTATAATATTCTCTTTGAAATTCACGTTCAGACAAACGACAACACCTGTCAGAATAGTCGGCCGGCAGTCAAGACTTATAACCCAGCAAGAAATTTCGAGCTGATATCATTAATTTTACAACAGATTGTAACGAACCTAATTTTTGTTACAGTTATGGCAAACTGGAGTTAGATGGTTCGTAAGACAAATATCATGTTTATGTGCGCAGTTCCCGAATTCGCTAAGGTGCGCCGCTGGGAGAGTTGCGAGATGAACTCTTTCATCTTCGTGTGGTACCACGCGGAGGGCGAGCCCCCCAACTGGAAGCCCGTGCAGATACCGCAGATCGCAGACGGCAGCTGGAGCTACCGTGGGCGGTCCCAGTTCCTCATCAACTCGCACATAGAGGTAAGGCGCAACTGCTATGCATGTTCGCATATTAATTACCACATGTGGTACTGTTATTGAGTCAAAAATACTGAAGAGCTAATTCATTGAAATGTAGGATCTATCAAAGCAGTTGAGTGCTAGTTAAGCAGGCTATAAAGCTCAATTTCCATCTCTGAAGTATGTAGCTATTGATATCTTCAGTAAGGAAAATTAATGAACGTGCAATTTTAAATCCAAAGTCTAATGATTATCCATAAGCGAAAAAACTTTCTTTTATCGACCTTGCAGTCCAAATTACGAGCAACAAAAAGTAATGTCCAAGATCGAATGCATACTTACAGATGTTTGAAAGTCGACGTAAGAATTTCAAAACGGTTCAACAGATAACGCTCAGCGTGGTGGGTGAGCGGTAACGCTCTGGCCTCGCATTCGGGAGGATGTCGGTTCGAATACCCATCCGGACATGCAGATTTAGGTTTACCATGGTCTCCCCAAATCACTCCAGCGAATACCGGGAGGCCTCCTTCCCGTTCCTTGTTCCCATTTTTTTCCCGCTTCTAATGACCTCGACGCAGATGAGGTGTATTGCCGTATGCAAAAAAAAAAAAAAAAAAAAAAGTATGACAACCGAGCCTGGAGGAATTACTGGTCAGTACATTCTCAACTATAATAATCTCGACGTTGATGAGCCGAAGATACCTGTAGTTATCGGCCAAGATGAAGTCTGTTGACTGATCACGTTGCAAATCGTCACTGGGTTGCCGAAGAAGAAACCGAGGTGAACTTTGGTAAACATTTATGCGCATTATTTGGAAATTGTGCATGCGATAGCAGCACTATTGACTGGTGGTATTTGGGTGTTAAATAGTCTGGAAGTACAGAAATCAAATTACACTACCAGCCACGTTTGAAGCGTTCTGCCAGTATTTCCACTTAACAAAAAAAAACAGTATTCGTATGGATGGCGCATCAAAATTCGACAGCTGGTTCTACAGTCAACATTGCAGGTGTGTATGCAGTGATAGAGACTTGTAGAAGAATTCCAGGAAGTCCCACAATAGACCAAAGGTTTCAGAGACTTTGTATTGAATTGTTTTGATTCTGTGGGAAAACCATTCGAACCCGAATGGTCATAGCTAATAAAACATGTGTTCACCACTCGGAGTCTGAAGCGGAAAGGTAACACCTAGAGTGCTATCATTCTTAATTAATTTAAAAAATGTCAGTCATTGGAGACTGCCGACGGAAGTGAACACTTAAAAATATGAATATTATACGCGCAAGACGTCATACTTATAGCCACAGATATATTGTTAACATTAGCAAGTCGGTGACGCGAACTCATAAGATGTTAATCGTTCAACGCACCTAAAGAAGTTTTCACTTAAAAATAGTTTCTCCGATTGTGTATTCCATCCCGTATCCTTCGATTCTACGGTACAGCGCATTACCACTTCACCCACAGGGACCGTCAGTGGCTGCGAACTTATAACATCCAATTCAAACGATTAATGTCAAATATATTACAAAAAAATAATAATCAAAAAACTTTTCGTAGATATGATACTATATGTAAAAAGTATATATAACCTTCCAGGAGGAATAAGGACGCGTGGTAATAACGTATATATATTTACAATCGAGTAAATACAATATTTGTCTGTATATGAGTACACGGGCCGCTGCGCGCTCGCCAGTAGGTATATATATTATATACAAGTATAATCTGTATTTTCCAAGTGCACTCGTGCTTATAGCTACAGATATACTGCTATTACACAATCTTTGTGACGAGAACTCATAAGATTTTATCCACCCAAAAATCGCCCAACTTGCCTAAAGAAATTTTTACTTCAAAAAAAGTTCGAAGCAACTCTCTCTGTTGGAAAAGTCACGCTTATTTATTTTTGTAGTACTGAATACCGTTCGAATCCCCGTCCGGGCATCCAGATTTGGGTTTTCCATGGCTTCCCAAATCACTCCAGGCAAATGCCAGGATGCTACCTTCAGAAGACCATGGCCGAATTTCTTCCCATTCCTTGCCCCTCATCCTTTCCCGTCTCTAAAGACCTCGCTGTTAAGAGACGTTAAGGAGTTAAAAAAAAGTACTGAAGTGTAAATCCTTCTGGACGTGATACAGAAAAGGGAAGACCGTTAAATCAGATACCTATGTTAATATCCTGAATAACCTAAAGATACGTTTCCAGCGAGATTGGTTTCTGAAGAGTCCGTCAGAAATCTTGCTCTAGACATATCCCTGCACAAGTTTTAGTACACAACCACAGAGCATCAAGTTAGGTTCAAGTGCGAGTCCACGCATCTCACAGGTCAGATCAGGTACCCTCGCATCTACGTCTGTTAGGGCCTCTTAAAAAAGCTTTCCACGAGATTCACATGGAAACAACAACATTATTACATGCACTGGAGAATAACATGCGTCACCCATTATGAAAAGTTTTCGAGAAATAAAATTGTCACGCATTATTTTTTGAGCAATTAAAGTATTTTGGCAGGATGCGGAAGGAAATCGCATTGTACGTTTCTGCAAATGACACAGTTCTCGTTTCCGGTTTTCCGAACCTGATGGGTGAATGGTAAAGTTCGGGCCTAGCATTCGGGAAGATCAGGGTTCAAATCCCCGTTCGGCCATCCAGATTTCGGTTTTCCGAAATCTCTCCTCACGAATGCTGAAAATTCCTTCGCTTCCCTCGTCTCAAAACTTCTCCCACCTCTAATGACCTCGACATCGACGAGGCGTAAATACTGCTGTAAATACTTATAGAAAATACAATAATCAATATAAGTTACTGCTACCACCACACTCTTTACTAGAAAATTATGTTACAATTCTTGATTCCCACCACGTTATGCGGTTGAATTCAGTAAGTAAGAGCCACTTTCCGTAATGGCCGCGTGTTGTCCTTATGTAACTACTCGCGCCCACGCAGTAATGAAGATGATCTCGCGTATGGCTCACAGATGAGCTACCTGGAGGACACCGTGACCTGTGCAAATATATCCGCAGACTCGGTCACGTGTCCGTCTCTCGTTAACATTCCGTGGCATACCAGGCTATAACAGCAGAAAAGATAGCAATGTCATACTATAGATTTTGGAGGAACAGGAGCTAGTATATAGATGATCTCTAGGCTCTGCATTATTTTATTTCATAAGAAATTAAGCATGCAGTATCGCAAATCTTCTCCACTACCGTTTTACGCTACTATTTTTGTGAGAATACTTTTACAAGCTTCCTTTGATATTGAATAATTGACTTCATATGCAGAAAGAAACAACGTTGCGCTTGTATGATGGTGTTTTTATTTTTAAGTAAAATCGCCTGATACCATACAGTTGTAGGTAGTAATTAAATTACGATATCCATTATTGCGTACATTTTATTTCAAACAATATGAGTTATTAAAAATAAAGTTTTAATTTCAGAGTGGTTGAACACATGCAACGTTTACCGCAATTCTCTTCTCCGTAGATTTTCAGCTCTCTGAAAGCAAATGTCCTACCATGTGACTGTCACTTGAAATGACGACATAGCCTTTGACCGCCGAAACTTCGTACTTTATCAGAGGATTCACTCGGCTAGATTCAAACACAACTCCGAGAAAGAATTCATTATTATATTAGGTCTAACAACAAAATATTTATAACGCAAGGAACATATTTATTAATTATATTATCCACTCATTACTCAGCTAATTAGCTTTCGCGATTGTGCAACTGTCTTGTTACTGCAAATATTTTCTGAAAATGGTGGATAGCTCTTCTCATAACCTTAGGTATGTCATGGTTTATTGGAATGATCTTTCAGATACTCTTCAGGAATGTTTCCCTCAATTTTCTATTTTTACCGCAGTTTTTACGTTCAACACTTGGCGCACAGCCTCTTGAGAATGTAATGTTAATTGCACCTCTCCTTTGGGAGGTGCTGGGATTAATTCGAGTAGCAGTAGAACGTTTGAAATGTTCACTGTGGTACTAGCTAAATATATTTTGCCTCACTGTTTCTGACTCGGTCGAGTATAAATCTTGTTTTGTTCATGTGGTTAACGTTGTCTTTCAGGAACTTGTAATACTTAAGTATATCATTTCGTATTCTTATTTTTTCAGTAGTTTCTCTATGTCATCTTACTAAGTGTCTCATTCGATCCTCTTCTCTAATTTGTTCTCGTTATTCATCTGTTTTCTTTCCAATTTCTTCCGCAGTGAAGCTAAACGCGCTTCTCGATCCTCATCTGTTTCATTTCTTCACTGCTCTGTTTCTTATCTTCTTTTCGATTCACCACTGGCAAGTTCTCCTCCTCTATTCGGCATCCTATTAAATGTTAACATTACTTAACACACTAAAATTTCACCTTAAGCAATGCACTTTCACTTATTATGTTTACAAAATTTTCACTGAAATTTATTTCAATTTTTATCGCTCTACCTTTTCCTTATATCACTGTAATCGATTTCCAAAAGCATACTGACACGTGCGTATCGCCATCGCTTAAAAATACGTTTCTAAGCTGGAACGTATCCTAACCACGATAGGATAATGGAAGATTCTGGACTTTCGTTTCCGGTTTATAGAAAATTTTAGTAACATTCTGGAACATTATGAGAATTGATACGTTCCAGGCATACTGCTGATAAAAATTCTTTCCGTGTGTTCTTCCGGATAAGTTCTGCCATACACAACGTTTCGACAACTTCCTCCGTTATCTTCATCAGGTGAACTGGAAAGTCGAAGTTGCTAATGCAACTACACGTCACTGACTGTGTATGCCTCGCACAGGGGTGCATATGAGGCTCGCTACGGAAGCTACGCTGACCGCAGGGTTATACGAGTCAGAATTGCCTGCCAAGATGTTAGTAACTTCCGATGTCGTCGTCGTTGGCGAACATTCTGTCTTGGCCACTTGGGCACTCGATTTCCAGAGGCTTCACCAATTTCCCGTAATAAGTCCATTGTTGCGATACCCTCTTTTGGCATCAATAAGTCAGAATCCAACCCCTGCAGTTCAAATCCAAAACCTTCTCCATGGGTGGAGGAATTGTTGCAGAGTTATAGCGGCACAGACAAACCACGCTTATATTTGCTATAAATATAGTGATTTTCTCCCCTTCAATCAGAAATTGTAAACTAAAATTCAAAATTTTAACTTCCAGAACAAATGTTTTTTGGCTACAAAGGTGACGCTTAAAGAACTGTTGCTGCAAACTGCGTCAAGAAATATATATATTTGTAATTTCTATGTAAATGAGTGTCAGTATAATCCTAGTAGCCTTCCCAACCCGACCCATTCAACCAAATCACTTCAGACGTCATTCCAATCTCGGCAATTCCTTGCAGGAGATCCCTGAGAACGGCGGTGACGTGGCCCACCTGAACGCGATACACGCGCCGCTGCTGCTTGCCGGCTCAGACCTGCGCACATACGAGAAACTCTGGATGAGCTTTGCCCGCCACGTCTGGCGAGCTGAGTGGGCGCCCAACACCGAGCCGGGGAAGGTGCACACCGCAACGATGAACCTGCACCACGAGCTGAGGATCTTCGGCAAGCTGCCACTCGTAACCATGAACGTGCGCGCCGAACAGGTGAACCTCAATAATGCCTAATCCGAAACTATTGAAGACATTATTTGGAACTTGGCCATTTGTGTAGTATAGGAGAAGTAATGTTACACCATTTTTAATCACAATGTTTCACATCAATTCCTTAATTAAATCCCAAATACCGCCCATAATAACCTTGACATAGACGAGGTGTGAAGCTTTAAACAAAAGAAAAGGAAGGACAGAAAATAAATAAATCCCAAACCTTACACTGTTGAGGGCATGCGACACTGTTGATGATCCATTTATTGGGTAGGGACGCTTAACTGTACGTTCTCTTTGGATAGGTAGGTCTCAATGTACTGGCGCAGGTTTCATTGACACTTTTTCACTTGTCGCAGTCATCAACTTTGGTGAGTGATGAGTCATTTTTTCTTTGGTATTTTTACTGTTCATCATGGAACTATGTTATTTGAACATAATCGCTGACGATCAGCTAATGAGAAAAGGCAGCCTCTCGGCTGTCCCACCCAGTAATTCCTGTCATCATTGCAGTCAAGTGTGTGCTTCTCACATTGAATTTTATAATTACCTTCGCATCCATAGATGAAGAGGTATTCTGCTTGGAAGATCAACCTACTCAATCTCGAGTGTTTGATATATATATATATTGTCTAAAAGCCGTTTCCTTTTTCCATAATATCATTACTTCTCAACACTCACACTTCATTTAACAACATTTATCCTGGTCATCTACACATATACAATGATTGGAAACAAGAAGGAAAGGAATAGTTCTTCCTTCCTTACAGACCCACCAACATAATAATGGTGTCTGGCACATGACAAGGGGTTAGATGATCTGAGCCCTGGTGGTGTAGGAAATTTTTGTCATTAGGATTTGGTAGGAGGGGTGGGGAAGGTGGTGGATGCACAATTCCAAGTCGCCAGATTTTGAGCCAAAATTGTGAGTTAAATCCCAATCCTCTCTGTAGTGAATTGAGGGCATATGGAACTGTGAATGATGGTTTATCCATCGGATGCGGTATACAAATCTCGTACCCCTTGGTGTCCAGGTTTCACCCTCTCCTTTCTTTGCTCTCTCATCCATAACACAACACATACATGACCAAGTCATTGAAACTTATAACAACACAGACACTTTCATCCTGGGAAAGACAACAGAAAATCACCTCAGTTATATATCCCTCAGATGTTACAACAGACACATAACACCTTCCACTGTAGCCACCTATATCCATACCACACACACTGTGACCTTCGGCTTCTCATAAACACTTACCTTTCTTGCAGCAACGTCTAACCCATCTTTGGGTTTACCATGTAGAAATACCCAGAGTCATGAAAAGAAACATACACCTATACACAAAGAATTGCATTATTTTTATTTCAAAAATATAAATAAAATGTTTTCAGTGTACCGATCTGATACTCTGCCTTAAAAGATTTCACCATCACTTGGTTTTACTTAATAGTTTATATTGGATTTGTATCTATTTAACTAACTTATTTGGAAAACCTAACCTTCCTTATTTTGAGTAAGTACCTGATATTCATTTTAAATAACAAAAGAGAGGTAAAATATCCTATCACTCGTCAAAATTGAAGGTTGCGACGAGTGTACAACACATGAAATGAACACAAACATACAATATTTTGATTTGAAATCTTATTCGTGCAGTAGGGATCAAGCTTTTTGGCAGGGGAGTATGGTGCACACTGAAATTTCCCCATTATGTAACCTTTAATAACACCTTACTGGTGTTCATTTATTGTATGGGGTATTTTCAGTCCCACAATTTTCTTGTAAAAATAATAATAAAATGAAATAAACTTTGGTGTTTACACACCTCCCTTACAAAGGCTTGTTCCCTACTGCATGAATACGGTATTAAAGCAAAATACTGTGTTTGTGTTTGTCTCATCGCAACCTTCAACTTTCATGGGTGATGTGTTATTTTCCCTATCCTTTGTTAATTATATTTCCCACAAAGCCATTTCATTTATTCCAAGTTTTACTATCAATACTTATTGCAGAAATCTAAAACAACTGGCTTTTTAGACTCGAAAATCACCTAGCTTATTTTTCCATCATCAGTATGCAATTTTCACTTATTCATTGCTTACAACTACCACCTACCTAATACTATTATTTTAACTCTTTGAGCTAATTGCATAAACAGCAGTTGGTTTCATTAAAATTCACTATGAAGATTATCTGTAGTGAAAAAGTATTCAGATGAATAAGAGCTATACAAAATATTTTATATTTTCTTCTTTAAAATATATATATTTACTATTTTTGTAAACTGTAGAATGTGATTACACACAAAATATCTCAAATGTTGCAGATTGGCCCTGGTTATGTTGAAATGAATATGCAGACATCATTTGGACCTATGGTTATCCTGCAGTGTGTCTTACCAATTGAACCACTGGTACAGAAAGTAATTCATCGTTGTTACTGTCCACCTCTTCTATCCTTGTATGGTAACATTACACTTATTGCAGAAGCAATTATGGTAAGTTTCAAAGTTGTATATTTTTTTATCATGTTTACATTTACATAAAAATTAGCATGAATTTACCACTAATGCATCTAAAAAACAATGCTATTAATTAATTTTGTCATATGTAAAACTAACAAACTAAATAAAAAATAGTATTTATTTATTTGGATTAAATCTCAATCAGTTCATCAAAGAAGTTACCTCCCCAGATATCTGCTACACCCATAATTATTGTATATTCTAATTGTTGCCTTCTTTCCTTTTCACAATTACCTGTAAAACAAATTTCAAATGTGTCAAAATGCATGCTTATAAATGTTTTGTACCATCTTCCTCTCCAGACATTAGATAGTCTTTTATAGCCTTTTATTTTACACAGGTTTCTTCATTCCAATTAAAATAAAAAGACTTCAGTGGTCATCCACATTGTATTTCATCACTCTATGAATAATTTACAAATATACATTAACTATCAATTAAAATGAGCCAGTAAGTTTTATGTATTTCTCCTACAATAGGTAAGAGTTCATTGGTTCTTGGTGGCGATGTTGCTTTCATGTTATGCATATACTGTAAATACTATCATTTCTAAGAATGAAATTGTAAAACCTGAATATAAAAGCATTTAAAAAGTTTTGCCTATAGATACTTATTGAACGAGAGGGCTTGCAGTGGGTGAACAGAATAAAAGAGAGGGGAGAGTGGACAATGAAGGCACATTGTGAATGAATTATATACAAAGATAAACAGAAAAGTGAGTGAAAAGGAGAAGTGTAAGACAATGCTCAACATTGGCAAGTGGATGGAAAATGTTTTTGTTGGAAGCGTGGAGGAAAGGGATGGTATACTTCAGATGAGTATGTGCATCATCTGGTAATCTCACTTAAGATTTATCTTAGCAATTTGGAGAAGCAGGATTGTGTGATAATTTTGTAATGTCTAGTTGAGAAAGTACAGAATGGAATGAATAAAAGTTTAATAGAAGAATTGGGACCAAATTTAAACCAAAGCAAGATTAATGTTATAAAAAAATAAATAAAAAAAACTGATGGCTGAAACAAGACTTGCATTAAAAGCAGAATAGCACCAGTCACAAAAGACTTTTTCAAAAAGATAAACGTTTTAGTTTCAAACACTGATCTGTGACTTAGAAAGAGCTTTCTAAAAGCAAGTAGAAAAACTGCAGCATTTGTATTATGGTGCTATAGGATGACATTGAAATTAAGTGGGCAGGTAAAGTATGCAATAAATGTGTTTTGGAAATGATCAAGAAAAAAAGTTTGTGGAAAAATCTAACAGAAAGAAAAGACTGGATGATGTTAGTGAATGAAACAGGCGAAGAAAAAAAAAACATTAGAGGAAGGTAAATATTACAATATATGAAGCAGATAATTGAGGTTGGAGGTTATAAGGGGCATGTTGAGGTGAATAGGTTAGCTTATATAGGAACATATGTCTATATCAAACAATACAAGAGACGGATAGAAGGGGGAAAAAAAGGTTTTCATGTAATGTAGAGTTCTTAAAATAAATAAATAAATGAAATAAGCAATAAAATTATAGGCGCTTAAATATCTTTTTTCTTGTCATACCTGTTATAATATTATAAAAATGTGTGAATTGCTATTGAACTTACTACCCAATAATAAAGTGAGTCAAAGTATTGTCTGTCCATTAACTGCTTTTCTATACTGTTTTCTTTGTTGCATTAAGAAATGTTCTTTGATTTTAGTTTGAACGTGATATTATGGTATGGAACCACAAGAAGTATGAAGATAAGCCACTGCTCGTTAAGGAAGACCGTGCTATTTCGAAACATCGTCGCTGGTACAATCAGTTTTATACAGAGAACAGTCCTCGATTTTCATATGTCAAAGACACAATGGAATGGTAAAACATTGCCAGTGGCAAGTGTTTGAAACACAGATCTGAATTTCTTGCCTACATTAAATGTAATGGAAAGTGATATTTGATCACGATGATTCAGTAAAGTTGCTTGTAAATGCTTATTAAAGTTTTGCATAAATTAGTAAACATATTTTTTTGTAGGTTGCTAATATGAACTTGAAACAGGTTTCATACAAGTATAGATTCTATTGAAAGAGAATACATTTATTTGTAGTAAGGTGGAAGCCTACTTATTGGTACAAAGTAAAAGACTGTACAGTCCAGTGATGGTTTATATAGACCCAATGGTTTCTGCAAAATGTAAAATGTGGTGTCTTATTGCAGAAAGCCAGTAGAATAGGATTGATACTTGATAAGATTCAGTATTTATCACATTATTTTTTAATCATTTCATCCATGTGATAAAACTGATCACAGCTGTCAAACATTACCGGATTAACTACGTAGCAGGAGGTAGCAAATGCTACGGACCTCGCGCCTTCTGGGGGGCCCCGCCTAGACTAGATGGGTGACCTTTTTTTTTTAGCTCTATAATTTTCTCCAGAATGGCAAAAATTGAGGGCCTCTTCTGCACATTTGCTACGAGCCCCGCGCTGTCTTAATCCGGCCCTGCTGTCAAATACTTATAGAGATAATAAGAATGGTTATCACTAGAAGATTTAAATTCTACTAACACAAAATGTCCATACATCATGTATTTTGTTTTCTTTTTATATCATTATTTCACATTTGTAAATACTTAACTCACTGACCATTTTTTATCATTTGTATACACAGCTATGCAGTAGAAAACATTCCTATCATTTATATAAGTTATATTCAATAATTACAAGCATCATTAGTTAAATATGACAACATGACAACTACACAGAAATGTTATCTGACTATAAATCAGTAAAATTATGGTCAAATCTCCTCATATTAAGGAGAAATTTTCTTATGTTAGGTTACAAGTTTTAATATGTTTATAAATTCATTGCAATAGAATTTTTGAAAGTGTACAATAAAGTTTAGTTGTAATCATAATCTTACAGGAGAATATTTAAGTACAAATACAGAATCTGCTTTTCTGTGTTAAGACTTAATTTGAACCAAACAATTTGTTTAAATTGTAGTGATGGCACAGTGTAACACATACACTTACTTTTGAACTAGTTGCTACACATTTAAGATGAATGTTTCAACCTTGAATTGTAAAAACAATGATAGTTAAATAGAATATGTTAAAACAGTAAAAAAAAAAAAATGAATTTGACCAGTGTTGAAGCTGACATGTTTTCAAATTTTATGATGTTTTTTGTTTTTGTTTTTTGTGCTACATACATTTTTATTCACTGAATTGTTGTAAGACATTTGTAAATAAAATTCAAATAAAAAGACCTGCTTATTGCATATCCAAAGTTGCATTACTCTAATTTCTTTTTTCCTAATTTTCATGTACATACATAAAAAACTGCCTTACACCTGAAATCCTTTGTAACCCCTGCAACTATAATAATTGATACCTATAAGATACAGTGAAACAACAATGTAATTGTTTTACCATAGCTTTATAACTAAATTCACTCATTTTGCCAGTATGTCCACCCTCTCAACACATTTTCTCGTAAATGCAGTGACCTGATACCACTCCCTCCCTATCACTTGGCAATATGTCCTGTCAAATGGAGATGACTATCATTTAATCTGTCAAGATAGTTATAATTTATTTCTTGAACAAACAGTTCATTTCTACCTTCTAATAACACATAATGTTTATTTTTCTCCTTCTATACCCAAAAAGCTGACCATTTATAGCATTTATCTTCATACAATATTGACTTCCCAAGCTAGATATCCTACAAAGGATTCCATGTAGCTGCTCATAATTATCTTCCAATTGTGCTGAATACAGGTATCCCTGAATACCTAACCCTGTTTTGAATAGATGAAATTGACTTGCAATCCTTGTGGAGAACATTTTTTATTCTAGTGTCATAACTGTATAGTTTACAGTTTGTTTCAAATATAGTATAATTGTTGTTTACAAAGGTGATTAATGCATTTATATACTTGGCCATCACCATTAAAATTCCCAACTTCTTGAACAGCTCTCTGCAGAAAGTTCTACTACTAACCTTACACCTAATTGTTATTGCTACCATCTGAGCTATAAATACCTTACTTCTAGGAGCCAAATTTCTCCAGAAGATTATTTCACATATCATTAACAAACAACATAAAACAAGCAAAATAAACCAATTTCTTCATACCTTGATCACCTCTGTATAAATTGTGCCAATGTGACTGCATCCTATCACTTTAGTGAGTTAGAGACTTGTAACCTGCAATTCACATCCCAGAGGTCCTTTCTCAGCAGGGATCCATGAAACAAGATTGATAAATAAATAAATGATCAATATTTAAATCTAGAAATTTCACATTCCCTACCATCTGAATGGACTGGCATGCATATTTTATGGGTTTGCTGGTGTTAATCTGCATGACTTCTAGTGATCCCATCAGGTAGAGCAATTAAAAATTAAAGGAAATTTTACAAACAGGCCTCTGTGAGCATAGGTTGGATACCTGGCTCTGCACAGAGTAATTTTATAGGTTTACCATGAGCATTCATCAAAGGATTACTTTGAGATATCAAACAAATGACTGATACATGTTTATATATTTAAAGCATGCCCAAAACAATGTGCAATTCATTTATATAGTAGGTACAAAAGGCTACATGACAGAAGCTGATAGGCAAAGTCTTTTGAACTGAAATTATACTTTAGTAATAACTCTGACTTACTGAGGGTTGGTATTAAAGGAGATTAATTGACAGTATCCAAATTATTAAAGGGAAGCATTGTAGAAAATCACAAAAACCATGATTTTAATAATGATAAGAATGTTAATCCCTGAAGAACATGGTAGCTAATCTATATACAGGGTGTCCAGGAATGAAAGGATAATCCTGCAACTGCAAATAGGTCACATTTCCTATTTTATTACAAAATTTTATTATGGGTCCACCATTTTCAATATATTGATTTTTTAATATTTTTTTTTCGAAACATGTGACTTTGTTCAGTTTATTCCATGCCATTTCTACAAATTAAACTTTTAGAACCCTTTTTTTAAAAAATTTACTCGAAGATATTTGAATCGTCTAAGATAATGTTCTTTTTTTTCTTAAAACATTATAAAAAATCTTATAAAAATGTTAAATGAAATAATTATTTTATAATTCTTTTAAAATTATTGTTTTATGGTAGTTCAATCTGCTAAAGAGACCATTTTGCATTTTAACCATGCAGTAAAAAAATGATGATGATGATATTAAGAAAAAGAATTTTTTAATGTTTTTTAATATTTAAAAAAAAGAACATTGTTTTAGATTACTCAAAAACCCCAGAGTAAATATTTTTAAAAAAGGGTTCAAAAAGTCTTAATTTGTAGAAATGGCATGGAATAAACTGAACACATATTTTGAAAAAAAAAGTTTAAGATTTAAAAAATAAATAAGTAAATAAATATCTCGTAAATGGTGAAACTTGTACTAAAATAAAATGTCAAATAGTAGGACATGATGTGACCTATCTGCAGTCCTTTCATTCCTGGACATCCTATATATGAAGGAAACCTGTTTTTAAGAACCCATCGTCTTCATAATGTTAATCATGTAATTGCATAGTGGTAGTAAGTAACAAATTGTTGATTAATTCAAACCATCCATCATTTGAAAACTTTATTGTGTACAACCATTGTTGATGACGTTTAAAGGCAATATAGTTTTTACTGGTTTCCAGTCAGATTGTGTTGTAAAAATACGATGTTTTGGAAACTTTCTCTCTTATCTTCATCACGTATCTTGCTGAGAATTGAAAACTTTACTGTTAGTCATCAGTGGGCTGATAGGCTGGTTTAAATTCCTCACTGTTATGTCATCCACCAGCCAGTGGGTGTCATGGCTCATGCCATGCAGCACTGCTCAAACTTACTCATTACTGTCGGCCTTAAACTTGCTGCATTCCTGCCTGAGGAGTGAAAGTGCCCATGTCACTCAGAATGAATCCTTCATCTCTGTTAAAGGTGCTGCTGTTCTCACATCATGTCTAAGGAATCAGATTATTTACTTACTTTTTGTACTATTCAGTAGTTTTCTGTGGAATATGTAATTAAAAATGTAATTACTAAATTTAGTAACCATCATATTTTATTGTTACACATCAGGTTTTAAAAGGTAGAAAGCAAAATTTGCACCATGTGGTACCACCTCCCTACATTCCCAAAACCTTGTCCCACATCAAATGCATATACATCAAGTCAAAAAAATCTGAATGGTTTCAAAGGAATCTTACTGCAGTTGTTATGGAACAAGAATAAAAAATAAAACATAAAAAAAAAGTTATATCATGATATCATGAAATGAGGTAACTTAGTTTCATGGTATATTAAGGTTGTTGTTTATTACTTGAGAAATCACCAATATCAATCAAATTATTGAAAACTAAAATAAAAAAATCTTCTTATACATAATATATAACTTATTAAAAAACATTATACACATAAATTTGTATTGGTTTTACCTGATAAATCATCATAAATTAAGAGACTAATATATTTTTATTAGCCATTATAAATAGTTATTTACATGTTGATATTATTTTCATATGCCAAATCAGTTGATACTATGAAAGAATGTGGTGATACTTTTGGTGACTACTTTAAGGCATTCTTTGATATTATACTGAAACATATGTCAACTTTTTAATAAAAATTTATTACATAAAGTGTAATTAATTATTATGCGTTTCTACCACTTCAACATTATTCTTGAGTCTCAGACTCTGTAGGAGCTTCAGCAGGCTCAGATTGCTCCTCAGTCTCAACTTGTTCTTCGTGTTTTGATTCTGTAGCTTCTGATTCTTCTGCTTCTTCTTTTCCTTCTCCTTCCTCCTCCTCTTCTGGTACCCTTGGTTGAAGATGCTGTAAAGATAATAACTTGCTATTCACATAAAATAATGTATTCCTTACCAGACTTGACACAAATTCATTGTTAGAGACAAGATTTTTTGGTAAAAGTTTTAAATAACATCTGCATGGGTAGTGTTAATTTCTATTTTTGGTTGTAATAGGTACTTTAAACTCAAATAATTCATGAAATATCCCCATCAAATTAATATTCTGTGAGACTGGATGATGTAAAAATGTTATTGCTGTGTGTTGGCAACACTTAGCCAGTTTCATTTTTGTTGAGATTTATTGTTATGTCGCCATCTACTCTATAGGAGAGAAATGAGTGTTGTCCTTGATCTATGAACTGTGTATGATACGTACTTATGAATTTTATGTTATTCTGTATCTGAAATTTGTACAGAAATAGGAAATCATCTTCGTATTTGGCTAGATCAGTGTTTCTCAATTTTTTCAACCTGAGGACCACAAATATGTCAAAAATAATTCTGTGGACCAACAACTTATTCAGGGCCTAAATTTTTATTGCTTTCTACTATGGTCCCTTATCTTATATCTTTAAACGAGCAATTCTTGTCCATATATAAGTATATATTTTGGATCTCGGAAACAGCTATGACGATTTGGATGAAATTTCATATTTAGATAAAGTTTTGTTTTCTGAGATTACCTAAATAGTTTTCTTCCCTCCAAAAACACATTTTTAGAAAATATGAACAATTTTATCTCTTGATATCTCGAAAACAGTTCTAACGCCATCTCGTAGACGATTCAGGTCGCAGGAAGCCTACTAATTTTTTTCTCTATGATGTCAAGGAACTGATATATTTAAACGAACAATTCATGTATACTAACTGACCCATGCGAATCTTTCACATGACATCATGATCAGTCACTGAATTGTAATATAATAATGGGGAAATAAGTAAATACAAGTATTTATTAATGAAAGGTATTTTATTTGAAGAGTAGTAATAAATATCAATTTCACTGTAAGAAGTTGTTAACATTAAATACTACACAACTGTAAAATGCTGTTACCATTAAATACTACATATTTAATTGCAAAACATTTCAAAAGTAAATATTTTTAAAAAATATTGGCTTTGTCAGAAGTCATCTTCTTTACTTTACATAACTTCTCTGAAAACAATATCAGCAGTTGTAATGTGATCATAGTTGATTTTATGATTGTATGTATCGAACACAAAAATAAATATTAATGAATCTACAAACTCGTGGAAAAGGCACATATGTGTATCTATACAAAAAAAAAAACAGGTTCTGATAAATATAATCCTACATTTTGAAGCATCTGACCTTGTTCTTTCTTTAATGTTCAAATTGTTTTCTTATCATTTAGAAAGGCAGATTTGGTGGTGTGAGGTTAATGCAAGGTAATAGCATAGTTTTATTGGAGTGAATTAATTTAGCACTAATGATGTACTACTCTAAGAGAATTACCACTAATCTTGCACTATTTTGTAAGCACCTTAGAATTTTGGTAAATTCTAGTTTGCTTAGCTTAAAGCATAAGGGAGGGAGAAAGCTTTCCTTCAAACATAAGGTTTCATTGCAAGTACAGGTTATGGGAGGAACGTTTCATGTAGAAGCTGATACTGCAATCAACTCAGAAAATAAAGTTTTAAGAACAGTAAAGACACACAACACTTAATCTAAGCAATAAATAAACATTTTTAACAGTAAAGAATCTTTAAACTAACCTGTAATAGGTTAATCCATTATTATCCAACTTGCAAACAATAGATTTTGGCTAAGTGATAATTCCACTAATTCCTAATACTTTTAAATGAAGTAAAGTAATTTTGAAATAATAATAATTCAAAAGAAAGCTAAATTCACTAAAATTCCATAGTTTCAGACCGTGTAAATAAATGTGTAAATAAATTTTTAAACACACTTTCACTTCCAACACTTTTAATAATATGTTTTAGATAACTTCCCAAGCTAAAAAGTAGATTACCTGAAACGAACTAAAAATCTAGTATAACATATTAAAATTTCAGAACATTACATGCAGTAGAATAGATTTTATATACATTTTTAAGATTATTTTATCGTAATCCACATGTCATAGTTTTCGAAATTAAATTACGAATAAACCAAGCCACTTCTGTAAATAAAACTACTGTCAAAACATGTAACTAAATTCAATGAAAATTCCAGTAATTTCACTTTTTCGATATAAGTAGCAGAAGAAGAGTTATTCAGCATAAACTGAGTTGACTTCTGATACGTTGCAAACACGATCTTGTTAGAGTCATAACTTTGCCATTTCACCAAAGATTATGATAAAATTTACATCACTGGAATCAGGAATTAATATAGAAAATTTTCACAATAATTTTGTTTGGATTATTTTCAATTCAGCAGGGTGACCTAAAAAGTACTTAAATTCAAGATACATTTAGGGGAATCACCACTGAACTTTCGGATTCTTTATCAATGCGCCGGTTAAACTAAATTCGTTTACAAGCAAACTAATCATTTGAAAATTCTCACTAAACACTTTTATGTACCTTAAAGACAAGACTACATGCAGGTAAAGTTTGAACCCCTTCTATAATGACAATCATTTTTCACTATTTTGAATAAGTGTCCATAGACATGTGGCATGCGGATGGTGGTATATAAGCGGGAGCCTAGGAGAGCGGGCTGTCTTTATGGTTTGGTCTTTTGTCTTTACTCCGGGAATGTTGTGTAAGATGAATCCGCATTGGTAGTTTTGGTGTGTGTCGGGTTGGTAGCCGGAACTCGGTGAGCCAGACTAAGAACGTATGTTGGCCATAATGATTTTCTTTACCAAAGTATAGTGTTCACAACTATTATGAACTTATAAATTTTCTAAAGGGGTTTTCGGTTGGTTCTATCCTCTCCAGAATCTTCAATTTTATGGAAACATTTGTTCGATTGCCTACCCAACTGTAGATTGCAAATTTTTAAAATTGTGACTTTGAAAATAAACCTCAAATTTTTGTTCAAGTGAATTGTTTTGTGATTTTGTAGTAGACTGAAACCTTTTCTAAGTTTGTGTGTTAACAAACTTGGTGGCGACCATCAAGCATTTCAGTTGAGAATTCCAGGCAGGCTACATGCTCATTTAAAATTATTAACATCAAGTCAGAGAACATTTTTTCCTTCAAGTGAACTTTCAGTTAAGGTACTAAGCCTATACTCCGCCCCCAGTACTAGACTTTTCCCTTAAAATTTATTAATCCCTGATTAGCATTAATATTTTCTATTTAACATAATAATAGCATTTTTCTTTAAAAGAAATTTATGAGGTGTAAACCGACGCCATTGGACATTGCTCTAGTGATTTGGATGAAATTTCATATGAAGATAATGATTTTCTTTTCAAGTTTGTGACACGAATTAAAAAAAATAGTTCTTGGATTTTGTATCTTGGAAATGGCTCTAACCTCATCTTGTAGGATTCAGGTACCAATAAGCATACTGATTTCAGTTCTCTTTGCAGGGAACTGTGCACTTAAAATGCCTATGAAGCCTTAAAACTTTAATCAGACTTTACTCAAAATCTTGCATAGTGATTAGAAATCTAAAGATTCTGAGTGAAGGTCGGTAACCCAGGTACTTACCTATAATTACAAAAAGGCCCTCATAAGACAGTCGTTAATCCTCAAAGCAACGCTGCTATCTTTGATGCTGACTGAAAATGTATTTCATGAATACACCATAGTAGTAACAATTCAGTCATATCCTCTAAGAAACACCAGGTGTTTGCTTGTCTTTGAAATATTTATGACTTTTAGAAAGGTTGTCTTATAGCATATACTTGCTTATAGCCTAATACATTATGAATAACAATATCCATTTTGATTGAACAATTTTAACTAATTTCTTTTTTGTTTGATATCTTTCATCAGGAAGATGCCAATTTTTAAAATTATGCCTGCGGAAAACTTTGCCCATTTCCACAGACCACCTGTGGTCTGTGGGCCACAGGTTGAGAAACACTAGCCCAGGTTATCACAGAAAACTACTTAATAGCCTTAATCAGATGAATTATGTCTAGTATTATGTCAGCATATAGACTGCAGTTGCTGACCAATCTTAACCAAAGAAGTCTTCAGAAGCTGATTAAGATGTCAGGGCCTGCCAATGTTTTGCATATTTAGCAAGCAGAGTACCAGGCATTCCCAAATCTGGTTGGGGTTGACTTGCCATCACAGTACATTCAGTCGCCCAGTGAGAAATATGTATACCAAGTTTCATAAAATTCACTCCAGCCATTTCCAGAAAATAAAAATATAAAATAAAAGTTTTAAGAAAGTTTGAGAAATTATCCTACATACGTTGATGGTAAGGATTATCTTAAGTGTTGACAAGAAAACATTTAACCCCAGCAATTTGACAGGTTGAAACATATAAATCAAGTTTCATTTTAGTCAGTTAACTTCTTATATATATTTAAATGACTCCTAAACTCCCCCCTTCCCCCAAATCCTCAGATAGTGGGTGGATTGAGGCTCATTTACATCTAGGGCTAAGTAGTAATGTGCATAAAGTTTCATAAACTTCCCATAGAAGATAACAAGTTTCATAAAATTCTATTAGAACCTAACATAATTTAATAGAAAGTTTGAGTGACTGCCCTATACATCATGGAGATAGTTAATATCCCGAGGGATTAAGTAGAGATGATTTTATGCTATCATATTTTTAGTTTGATATGTTCAAACATTTTAATCAAATTTCATGTCAATCGATCCAACTGTTATATATACTGAAAAACCTTCCCCCTGCCCAACTCACTAGGGAGTGAGTTGGTTTTGATTGAATGCTACAGTATTTTTAATCAGCCAAAGAGAAACATGTGTACTACGTTTGATGAAAATGTCCTCAACAATTTGAAAAGGATACTGGAACAAACATACACAAGCTGATTTTAAAATATTTTGACAGACACAAGGATGGAGCTTACCATCAATGAGTACCAGTAATCCAGGTCACAGTACATGAGTATATGATTAAATTCCAGAGAGTAAGCACATGCATGGTTGTAACCAGGGCTTACCCCACCCTGGCTCCATCCTTCAAGTAGTTGAGAAAAAAATATATGAAAAACAAATTTCCACTTTTAATATTGAAAAATATTTTTTTTTTTTCAAAACTTAGCCAGAATCCTCACAGACTAGTGCTTAAATAAGGTAAATGTTTGTTTAATTTTTTAAGTAAAACCATTTTCAATAAGTATTTTTATTAAGTTTTCTAGCTATTGAAACTAATACTCACTATGTCCATGAGCACATGTCTATTATATGGAACAAATTGGTAATTGGTGAGAAGTGAAACATTCACTGTATAAACGTTATCAAAAAAAGTTGAAAATACAAAATTTTTTTGACATTAACTGCGGCATCTATAAAGTAATGCAACTATCAGAAACTATTAAATATCATAGTTAATTTTGAAAACAATACAAGCTATATTACTGGAGTAACTGGCATGTACATAGTGCAACATGTTTCTCAATCTCCAGCACTGCAAAATAGCTTCTTCAAAATATCAACACAAGATGCTGTACTTCAATTAGCAGTTTAATAATGAATCTATTAATGTATCAAGTATTCAGGAGTATTTTTCTACACTTTTTTTATTGTCAATACTAAAGACTTAATAAACAGATCACTTCCATAATACTTTTAAGAACCTTAAAACATATATTTAATTTAATTTAAAATTTGTGAAATAGTGAACCTCAATCAAAGAAATGTGCACTGCTTCTATAAATTGAAGAATTTATGGCCTAGAATAGAAACACTTTGATAATTTTATATTAGAAATACAAATGGCATAATTTTCGGAGGAAGTACAACCTATCCATAATGAGAACCCTGTAAGAATAAGAATTATGAAACACGTAACATGGAAGAAATCCAGGAGAGAATTTTTAAAGAGCTAATTACATTGATTTTACCATATAAATATATATATTTGAATATATCTATTTCCTGAAATCACACAAGGCATATACAACATTTTTAAATAGGGAAATATGGATGGTAAATATGAAGCAAGACATAGGAATGATTTTCACATAGAAAAAAGTTTATTCCAGTGACCAAAATTTTGTTACAATTCTCTTCCTGAACACATGAAAAAATAACAAATCTACATATTTTTAATAAGAGCTAAAAATATATGCTGTTCAACAGCTAGATACTGTAGCATCAAAGAATACATAAACCATCAGCACCGGTGTAAACATGATTTTATTGTTCTGTCATGCATCTTATAAAAATAGCAAAGTACCAGGCATTGTTCGGGAGGCTGGATATGAAAGTTCTGATGATTTTTATCCTGTATGATCGGATTGTTGTAAACATTCTCCATCACTAACTTTAATGACATAACCTACCATAAGGGTCTAATAAGGAAAGCAAGTATCATGGATTTCTTGGGCTGCAAGGGGCCTGCTGCAAACGTAGAGTCCCCGAGCTCGCACTCGTACCTCCCCTCACAGTCCCACCCAGAGTATCTGCTACCCAGCAAAAGCCTTCCCCAGAAAGCAGGTCTGAAGGAACTACCCACCATTACAGCAAGGTGGTGAGGCAGGGCATTTTTCGCCACCCATACAGAGTGCCCACAGGGAGTGACAATGACGTAGCACCCTTCACGAACCAGGCCGAAGAGGAATTCTGCTAGTCCCACACACACCCTGCCCCACAAGCCCCCACAGGGGACAAGGCAGAAGCCGCAGTGATCGAGCACAGTACAGGTCTGCCCTAGGCGCAGGTTCCCCCAAACCCGACTGAAGGCACGGACAATGATAGGCACATAGGCAAGTATTAGCTATCACCTTGCATTCAAATTTACTGATATCATGTATTTGAATAACTCAGTCATGCAAAGTTCTTTACTGTCACCAAATGGGTCATCATCTTTTTATGAAGAAAAATCTGTTTGCAGCATAAGTTCCACATTAAATAATAAACACACAAGTCCACTGACATATCTTCATTTTTCTAACATTTATATATTAATACGCTAAGCGAAAATTTCAGAACCCTTTTTAAGAATATTGCGCACACGGAGAAGTGTGAGATTTCATATAGTTAAAGTTTAAATGGAGAAGAAGTGCAGGAAGCTAAAATCTGTATGTAATATGTGTTACAAATACATTAAATTAAATAAAATAAAATATTCGAATCCATACGCAGTTGGCACAAATGCCGCCAGAGCACTCCACCTGTTACTCAGTTCTGGCGCTGATTGAGCAGACAGCTGATAGATGGCGCAGCTAGCAGCTAGAATATTGCACAAACCGAGGAACTTAAAGAAATGCAGAAAGCAAAAATCTATATGTCGCGCACAGAGATTTGGCACAGTTAAAGTTTATGTGGAAAAGAAGTGCAGAAAGTTTAAATCTTTATATAATATGTGTTACACATACATCAAATTAAATAAAATAAAAAATTCATTTTATATTCAATTGTTGTTTTTTAAGTGGTAACGAATCTGCCGATGTATGTGATCTATGCAAGCAGTAAAGGAAAAAATATAATAAGCATAGTTAATACATGTTACAAATAGATTATTAAAATAAAAAATTAATTTGCACGTGAAATAGGATCGGGGCCAACGTTCTGACGTGTATTCCGAGCATTGAGATACTCTGTGGTCTTTGGTGAAGCGAAAGACTCGCATAAATTAGAGATTAATCTTTCATGTTATAAAAGGAATACTTCAAAAAGGAATGTAGCAATTCTGCCAGATACTATATGGTCATCTGATTATTTAAAAGGTTAAACATTTGTTAAGTGTCTTTTGATTTTTTAATTTCAGTATTTTTATTAGAGAGAGAGAGAGACAAGAAATAATGAATACTTATTTGCATGAAATTCAAAATGATAGTAGACCAAATTTAAATAGTGATCACACAAAATGACGAAATTATTTTGATAGGTACATTTAAATGCGCACTGAATGTCATTCCATGAAATTTTTACAGTTTCGAATTTACAATGGAGGTTTCGCAATGCAAAACATTTCAATTCAGAAGTCACTTCAGGTGAAAGGGCTGCATTTACTTCATGTTTTTCTAAAATTTTCAAGATTGCTAAGAAATTACATAGTTCGAAGCTTGGCATTTGAAATCACTCTGTCACTAAGCCTGGCAGGTGAGCCTTACGTCCACACACATCTGACCATCTTAAAATTTGCTCACGCACTGAACAATAAAAGTATGTTACCAGCCTCCTTTTATACAAGTCAAGAATATTCCAGAATTTTCTAGTCTTTCTTTTCAACTAACATCTTTCACTTCCTGATTTTGGTAAGTTGTATTTCAAATTACCAGAATTCAACATTTTTAAATACATTTAACTTTTCAGTATGGTGTTTATTTAAATTTATCATTATGTTTTTTTTACTCTATTCAGGTGTTGCCATGGCAAAGTGGAAAAAAATAATGACAATATTGTCCAATCTCTTTTAAAATTTTACAGCATAAAGAAATAATTATTTTAAACGTTTTATTTCCTAATAACATTTCCAAAATAACTTCTGGTTTAGCCATATACAACTTATATTTAAGATCTTTATTTTATGATTTCTTTTTAAATGATTAACTTTAGTATGAATTTTTATTATATTTTATGCTCTGAAAATTCCTTTTTATGATTCTGTTTTTCTATTAATGATTAAGTCTTTTATTCTTTAGATTACATGATTTTAAATTTTTTAACTTACACGTGTATATTTTAATTTTTTAAACATATTAAATTTTGCCTTTATCTCCTGAAATTATGTATATAAATGTTTTCAAATTGCTGAAATAGAATTTGTTTTTCTATTGTCTCTTGACTGATTTAAAAGTGTTTCTACCATGCCTAATGAAATGTTTGTTGATGCAGCTCTATTTTCTTACACCGAACTTGTATCATATTTCTGTTCTGAAATCTTTCTTTCACTTATTATTAAACATTACCAGAGGGTTCTCTGATTTTATTTAACTGTAGTTTTGCCCTCTTCTGTGCTATGTTTAATGAAATGCGGATGTTTATTTTCCATCATGCCATTTCGTGACTTGTGAACTACTGCTAATATCTTTTAAACTCTGACATTCTGTTCTAATGATATGCATTATTTTTGTTCTTGTCTTTTCCATTATTTTTTATCTTTTGCACTTTAATTTCTTTAATTTGTGATTTTATAAATTCCAACATTGCAGTTCTTAAAGTGTTGAATAACTATTTTTTAGGATGTTTTAGATGTTTAGGCTTTTACGAAGATGAATATCAGCACAATCTGTACTGCTGTCATTTACGTGACACTTTGCTTATTTATACAGTTTTATTTTAACTGCTTTTACACATGCATTGTAACTGCTGCATTACACATCCACTATACCTACCATTTTTGAGATATAGACAAAAAACAGGAAAGATGCAAGTGTAAAATTGTCTTAAAAGGCGTAAGGGGGAGAGTGGGTGCAGTTTTGTAAACTAAATGTAAACATTATTTTAAAGCAAATGTTTCTTTGAGATCAGATAAAAACTGTAGATTTTTGTACCTCCACACAAACTGTAAACAATTTTTAAATTTCGAATTTCTCGGTCAGTAATTGTCTGAAAGCCATTCCACTGGGCTTTCACAATACCACAACACAGACAAGATGATCTCCCTATCATTTTTGAAATATTTGCAAAAACTGAAAGATTTCACATGTAAATTTTCCTTAAGGGGGGATTGATTGGTGTTTTGTAAAATAAATGTAGACAGTATTTTTCTCTTTGTTTTAAAGTACACGTGTACAAGGATTCACTGAAATCAGGTAAAACATTAGCAAAAATTATGGTGATAAAGAAGAGAGGTGTTAAGGGTTGTAGCCGAGACAAACCCTGTAATTCCCTTAGTTACAGCAATGTCAAGAACATCAGGCTGGCTTCCATTTACAGGATCATGCGGCCATATTTTTTGCCTTGTTTTCAAGTATATATAAACCAAATATAGATGATATCTTACTCCTTGTTTCAAGTTATATGTGTCAAAACTTATATCAGAATCAAATATAAACTATATGTTTGTGTGTCACCACATCAACTTTAAAGCTATTTTTCAAGTTAAAATTTCTCAGCCACTGGTCAAAACCAATAAACAATTAATTTTATGGCTTTCAGAATATCAACATCCAGTTTGCCCAATTTCCCTATTGTTTTGGAGATACACGCCAAAAAAAAAAGTATACATAATTTTGCTTAAGGACAACTGATTGGGGACAGGAGATAGGTTTTTGTAAACCAAAAGCAGGCCATATTTTGTGCCTTGTTTTTCAAGTATACATGTGCAAAGTTTCATCAAAATCGTATAAAAACTGTGCATTTTATATGAATACAATAATTTTTATAGATATACAGAATAGATATCAGTGTATTTACTGTACTTGAGTTAAACAGATATGTTGTATATGCTTATCAGTATTGATTCTCTTATTTCTGTTTATAGTAGTTACTGTAGATTTCTTATTTCACTTATAATTGTGATGTAATTTTGAATTGTAAGGTGTATCTCTTATTCTTATTATTTTTTACTTTTCCTATTTAATAAAATCTATAACATCATGGATTAAGTATAGTACAGTACAATTCAATTTATCAAGGATATTTTTACATACCTTAGTAACGTTGGCAAAGAAATCTTCTTCAGCTTTGTTCATGCGTGCTATTTCGTCTGCATCAGAGGTCTCAACTATAGACTCTGCCTTGGCTCTGAGTTTCAATTTCAATTTCATTTCTCGATCCCTGGCCTCTATAAGCTTCTCCCTGCGGCATTCTCTCTCCAGCAACTAAAGAAAGTATTTTCCATCAGTTCAGCATTCCATCAATTTATAAAACTAACACAGCTCATACTGTTATTGAGGAACTAAAGCTAAAAGATTTAACTAATATGTTTATTGCATGTGCAGTATACAAGTATAAGGTATGGGTTGGGTGTTTTGATTCATACAGGGTGTGTTCACATAGTCTCAGAACAAAAAAATTATCAAACATTTTTGAATGCTTATTCAAAAAATGAATAACTTAAAAGCGATAGTAGAAGATGACTCAGAAAATGCAACAGCAAATAGCTTTTCTAGGCCTAAAAAGTGTGTGCGCATCAAGACTGCTACTCAGTGCTTCAAATTGGAAACAATTAATAAATTTGAACCTCTCTCATCTCACATTCTTGATAATGAAGTTGAATTTGAAACTAGGTCAGGTAAAAAGTGCAAAAATATGGAACTGTCGAAAACTATATCACAAAAACATCTCAATCGTGTGAACAGTGTAAATCGCCGAGAAAAAAGAAAAAACACAGCATTTGTTTACTTGCTTCCAGCCATGGGCGCGGCCTCACAGAAATTATTTCTGAAATGGATCCAAATTTCAGAGTCAGTGGTATAGTAAAGCCCCGGAGCTCCATTGCGGGAAATAGTAAAAAACTTTTAAAATATGTGGGACTTAAACCTTGGTGACAGCTTTGTGAAAATAGGCGGTGAAAATGATGTTTAGAAAAATGAAGCCAAACAAGCAACCAGATCTTTAATTGAAACATTAAATCTGATGGCCGATATAAATGTTTATGTCACAAGCATTCCTCATCGATATGACCTAATACCATCATCTTGTGTAAACGAAGAAATAGAGACCACAAACAGAAAGTATCAAAAAATATGTAAAGCCTATCCAAATGTCGTATTTGTAAATGTAGACTGCCATCAAGAAGAATTTACTAGACATGGGATGCATAGGAACATTAAAGGCAAAGCAGCTTTAGCCAAACAGATACTGTGCCATATAAGAACAAAATGTAAAAATTCGCAGCACTCAAAAATCGAGATAAAAGAACCAACAGAAGTGTGCCAAACAAAAATGACATTACCTGAAAATATGACATGCTCTATACTGCAGCCTAAAGAAACATATGCACAGATATTATATTTAAGCTCCACAGTGAAAACAACCCAAAAAGCAGTGAAAACTAAAGAGGAACTTAATAGACACACAGTACTAACCCAAGAGGATTCAACAATAAAAGTGGCAACCCAATCGTTTACTAGAAGATCCAGTACCAGACAGAAAGTGTCAAAACCAAAAGATGAAAATTTTTTATGGTTCAGCCTAGGGAAACACAAACATCCTTAGTGAGATATTCTCACAACCCACCCAAAGAAGATGGAAACTCATCTGATATGATCTGAACAATGATACTCACCTCACTTCAAGTCCACAGGTAAGAACCTGCAATCCACAAGTGCAAAACAAACCTCACCAGTTAGCCTCAAAGGAAAAGTGGAAAAAAACTAGAAAGCTGTCTACTCAAATATCTGTTCTTCACCAAAATGTTCAGTGTGCTCGTAACAAAATAAATGAGCTAAATGTATCAGTGACCTCAAAAAAAAAAAAAAAAAAAAAAAAAAAAAAAAAAAAAAAAAAAAAAAAAACCATTAGTATTGTGTCTAACAGAACACTGGTGTAAATCAAATGAAATTAATTATGTTGAGTTAGGTGGTTATGAAATGGCAAGTTATTACTGCCGAACAAAAGTAAAATGTGCTGGTTCTTGTATATTTATAAAATCTGGTGTAAATTTTAGAAATAGAACTGACCTTATGTCCCTAAATGAGGATAAAAAACTTTGAAGCTTGTGCAATAGAGATTACTGTGGAAGAGGTCACCAAACTCAGATATTGCCATATTCTTCTCAAAATTAAGGTTGATCTTAGATAAAGTGCATACTAGGAAAACTAAAATCTTAATTTGTGGTGATATAAACATAAATACTAAAATCAAAGATAAGAGTACGATAGATTTGTTAAATATTCTGTATTCATATGGTATTTCCTCCCTGGTAGAAGATGCAACTAGAATTACACCTAATTCTGAATCAATTATTGATCATGTCCTAACAAACCTGGATGTAAATTATTGTGATGTAACTGTAGAAAACTTAGGTCTATCTGACCACCATTGTCAAATTATAAATTTAAATCTGGTAGTTCATGAACAACTCAAGCCAAAAATGTATATCCGTCGATTTCCAAAAGCTAAGGTTTATGAATTCTAAGATGACCTATTAGGCCAGCCATGGAAAGAGATTTACACCAAACCAAATGTAAATGAAAAATACAAAGAATTTGCATCTTTTTTTAAATTAAATTTTGAAGAAAAGTTCCCTAAAGTACTCTCAACTTCTGATCAAAATAAAAACAAGTGGATTACAAATGGGATAAAAATTTCATCCCAAAATCTCAGGAAAATGTATATGAAAAGTAATGAACACACCAGCCAGTCTTTCCTAGCTTATCGTAGAACTTACAAAAAAGTGTATTGAAAAGTCCTAGCAGAGGCCAAGAAAAAATACAATAACAGGAAAATTATAAATTCAAGCAATAAATCAAAAGCTGTTTGGGATGTATTAAGAAGGGAAACAGAGAAAAAAAAAAAAAAAAACTAAACTCTTGCCCAATATAAATCTGTGCCACTACTCCAGATAGCGACCCAACAGAAATAGCAAACTATGTAAACAATTACTTCTCTAGTATAGCTGCAAAACTTCAGACTAAATTTTCAAATAATCAAACATATAAAAATTGTTATATCTCAGTAAATTCTATGGTCCTAAACCCAGTAACAGAGGAAGAGGTGGAAAAAACAGTCCTCAGACTAAAAAATAAAAAAATCAACAGGATTGGATGAAGTGCCCATGTTTCTAATAAAGCAATGTATACATATCCTCCGAGCCCCATTAGCGCACATAATAAATGAGTCTTTCAAAACTGGTGTATTTCCTGACTACCTAAAATTTGTAAAGGTCCTACCTATTTTAAAAAATGGAAGTAATGAATATGCAGAAAATTACCACCCAATTTCTATACTGTCATCTTTCTACAAAATTTTTGAATCACTTATGAAAGATAGGTTAACCAGATTCCTGAGCAAATATAATATCCTTAGCAAATCTCAGTTTGGTTTTCATGCAGGAAAAGGAACAACATCAGCAATAGCACAGTTTACATAAAATGTACTTGAAGCTCTTGACAGAGGTGATCATGCAGCAAGTCTATTCCTAGACTTTTCAAAAGCCTTTGATAATGTCGATCACAACATCCTCCAGTAAAAACTATAAGCAATAGGTATAAGGGGTAGTGCAAAATCCTGGTTCCAGTCATATCTAACCAACAGAATACAAAAAGTTGAAATCTCTGCAATCCCGGAAAACTCAAATATTTTATGTAAGTTCCTGTCTGAACCAAGACCTGTAAATATAGGTGTCCCACAGGGAAGTATTCTAGGCCCCATATTATTTCTAATTTATGTAAATGATTTTATATCCAGTATCAGTCATGGGCATAAAATTTTATTTGTGGATGACAGTAACATCATCATCAGTGATCCCCCAGTCAATGAACTCCAGGCTAAAGGAAACGCAGCTCTTATAGAAGTCTTAAACTGGTCCCAAAATAATAAATCGACCCTCAATATGAATAAGACAAGCAGCATCAAATTCAGTTCACTTAGCAGTGTTCAACAGATAGACTTAAAACTGAACAACGAACAAATTGTGTGTGTTGCAAATACAAAGTTTATGGGAATGACCATTGATCACGAATTAAAGTGGAATGAACATGTACAAATTTTGGGAAAGAAAATATCCACAACCTGTTTTGCACTTAGAATTCTAGCTCCTGTATGCAATGATGATTGTCTCAAAATAATATACTTTGCAAACATTCATTCAATAATATCCTATGGAATCATTTTTTGGGCTTCAAGCAAATAAAATGTAAACACTATTTTCAAATTACAAAAATGGTCTGTCAGCATAATAGCAAAAACTTCAAGGAGAACCCATTGTAAGGACATATTTAGAAAATTAGGCATCCTGACTGTTCCATCCTGTTATATTTTCAATTCTATAATGTATATAAAAAATAACTTACAAGACTTCACCACAAATAGTTCCATCCATACATATTCCACAAGGTCAAAAAATGACCTACACATAGAGAGGAAATTAAAAAGTAAAACTCTAAATAGTTTTTTCCACAAGGGAGTGAAATTGTATAACAAACTGCCAGTAGAAATTAAGGGAGAAAAAAACCCAGATCGTTTTAAAAAAAAAGGCTAAAAATGTATCTAGTAGAAAATGCTTATTACTCCATAGAATACTATTTAAAGTAGTCAAATTATATAAAACAGATGTGTCTATTAAACTAGTAGTTACAGATAAATTGTACAAATCTTATGTATATTTCTATATGCCTTACATTTATAGTTGAATATCAAAATTGTACACATTATGTATTAAAATTTAAAATGACGAAACAAATATACATGAAAATGTATCATATGGTGAATAAATGAAATGAAATGTGTGGTGAAATAAAAGTCTTTGAAATATGACCCTTGGGAATCAACACACTGCTACCAGCATTTTTTCCATGGTTCATAGGTTCCATGGAACTCTTCACACAGAATGCTGTGAAGGGACCTCGTCAAAGATGCCTCGACTGCTGGAATCATGTTGAGTCACTTCCCTTTCAGATCTCTCTTGATTCAGGGGAAGGAAAACAAGTTGCTGGTAGCTAGGTCAGGGCTGCTGGGTGGCTGCAGCAGTGAACGAAATATGAGATGGCACAAATTTCATGGTAATGAACCCAATTATCTTTGATCTCCAAGCAGACAAGACGGATTTGATCCTTCAAACGGCGGAGCACTCCAGCATAAAACCGATCAGTGACAGTCTGTCTGTCAGGAATAAACTCTTTGTGGATCACTCCTTTGGCATCAAAGAAAACAAAGAACATGCTTTTCATATGTGACTTGCTCATGCGAGCTTTCTTGGGCTGGTGAGCCATCTGCACTTTGCCACATCATTTCAGGATCGTACTTGTAGATCCAGGTATCATCACCAGTAACCACTTTATCTAAAAAATTGGGATCAACTTGCAAACGTTCAAACATTGCTTCGCAAACAGCCTGGTGCCGTGCTTTCTTTTCATCCATCAGAATTTTGGGAATAAAATTTGGCACACACTTTTCTCATCATCAAATCTTCTGTCACTAACTTTAACAACATAGTATGAACCAATCCCAGTTCATTGGCAAGTAATCTAACACTAAGAAGATGGTCAATGTTTAAAAGTTCGCTTACATTCACCAAATTTTCATGAGTTCGACTTGTTGGTGGTCTCACAGTACACTCATCATCTCCAACCTCCTCACCGCCATCTTTGAACCTCTCGTGGCACATGAAAACCACTGCACATTACATGGATTCTTCTTTTAGGCCTCCTGAGTTATATCAAAAGTATCTGTAGCAGTTTCTTTTTTCTTTTTTTTCAGTTTTCCACAGAACTTTATCGAATAATGCTGCTGCAAATGATGCTGCATTTTTGACTCTCCAAGTTTGAAACAGGTGTCACTGACACACACACCATTAGTGATCTGCTCACTACAGCATCTCGGAGACAACTGCTGCTGCAACGGTCGCAACGGTAGCTGACAGCCTCTACTCCCTGTTTTGCAAAAACCAGCCTTGAAAATTTGTGAACGCACCTTGTAATTTGTGTACTTTGAATAAATCACCAAGTGCCCCTCACTACCATCACTGATTATGGATTGGTTAATACATTACTTAGTATATTTTAAAGTTACCTTTCACAGCTAATCTGAAATTATTACAAAAGTTTCCAGGAAATAAGGTTGAAATTGTCATACACTGTCATGTATTGGGTACTGTGATGGCATACAGACAGAGGCATATTTATCACTAGTATGAATACAGTCAACATCAAAGTTAAATAAAGAGCACTGACTTATCTTACATTAGCCAACAAATAAAAATCATCTATTAAAAGATGAAACATTAGTGAAAAAATGAACATGTTGGAATTTTACAGCAAATGACAAAGATTCCTCAAAATGATCAATCTAATTTTATTTTCAACAAACACAGAACGATCATTCTCTTTAAACTGATTTGATGCTAGTCTAAACAATTTCCATAAGCATGAAATCTCAGGTGGCAGAGTGTTCTTATGTCACCCACCAAATATGGTGATTGAATGTACTTTGAAATTAATTCATCTTCCAACACAAAAAAAAATTAATTGCTCTTGGCTTTTTAAACAAAACATAACTTATTTTATCGTAGTTGAAACTCTCAGTTGTTCAGGCTTTCCTGACATGATCGTTACCAGCTTAGTTTCAAGGAATAGACTATGTACACACTAGTCATAGTAACAATTTCCGTGATTTGTGGTGACTACATCTGCGTCGGCGATAATGGTGTAGCACTTGCTCACCTCAGCACTGAAGTCACTTTTGACTTGAGCACATCTGCATACTGAAAGATTGACTCATATAATATTTCTTACAAATGGTTTCTATTCTGTAAGAAGACTTATGCTCTCACACTTTAAAAGCAGATTTCAGAGTCTCCCAAGCCTTCCTCCCTGGAGGCATGGCACAGAGTAATTTTCAAACCTTCACTCTGTTGTCTCTCATCCTTTCATATGGCTTCTTGTCATTGCTCCCCACCATTTTTGTTTCTGGTCACACCTCTCTCCACCATATTCACAACAAGGGAACAAAATTCACAGAAATCAATATAACACAGAGGTTTCTACATTGGTGATTTGTTCTGTAACGAAGTTCATTGGCTGCAGTTGTATTTTAGTGACTCACAAGAAATCGCCATATTTCGTCAAAGTTTAGCGGATAGCATTAGAAAATTCCCTGAGCTGGCTAGCATCCATTGCCCTGGTTCCTCTGGATATTTCCCCCAACCGGCAATGCTCCCAAAGGGGATTAGGGCCCTCCCCGGAAAACAAGTTGCTACCTATTGTTTGTCTCGTACCTGACCAACCATTATCTGGCAACAGTCCATTGGCGGCTGTGTATGGATGGGGCCATCCAAATGGCTGTCTGTGCCTCAAAACTTAAAATAAGCAAGTTCTTTATATCAATTTGCCGATTGCACATATATTAATCTACAAGATGACTCACTTTGGTTATTTTGCTACACATGGTTGGGAATATTTATGTGGTAAGATGAACTACCAATCACCAAAACTAAAGTGAAGAAGGCAGCAGCAATCTCCTCCTTATCTCCTGACAAAAATGGATATTTGTCTTGGCATGAACTTGAGCGTTGGAAAGCCATATGGAGTCCGAAACCTTTCATCAATCTGCCACAATTCACTAAGGAATTTATGGAGGTATCAGAAGCTTGAACATCTCTTCTGACAGCATTCCAGCTGGTAAAGTAATCAACTTTGTATCTGTGGAGTGTTCTGATATGATTGAGGATCAATGACAACGTGTATTGTCTTGCTGAATAAAGAGGTCTTCAGTGGGACATTACAGATGAACAAATAGGAGCACAAGGTCATCAAGGATATTTCAGTAATATTGACCTACCAGGGATGACGTCAAAGTACTAGGGGATGTATCTGAGGCCAACAGATCTCTGTTCAAAGAGTACCATGCTTGTGAAAAGAATCCACCACTTCAAGGCACTTGCACTCTATTTGTTTCATGCCATCACCATGCACTATCATGTATCTAGACTCACCAGTCCATTCAAAATGTTTCCACATTCTATTGTACAACACCCATGCTTAATTTTTGTGCTATTTGATGTGAGATCAGGATGGGTAGCCCCTATTCCACAAAGACTTTATTGTTGTGGATAATGTGGTTTCTTACATGTTTCTGGGTAACAGCATTTAATCATCCAATGATCTATTGCTCAGTCACTGTTCTACTCACTCCTACATTGCTAGCTAGCCAATAATAATTCCAATTGTCCAATGATGTGGTCTACAACAGTCCATAGAAGGCACACCCTTCACACAGTGATTCATGAAAATCCCAGTGTTCAAGGATACAGTGGCCCATTTGTCAAACCCCCAACAAATTATCTGTGACAAAATGTGCTACGTTCATTTTTTCTTACTCAGGCTGCATTCAGCTCTTACTGATCCCATGAGAATCACTTCCTATACTGACTGATCTCCACTTACATCATTTCCATTTACATGGCAGCATACAGTGCTGCATTTGAATAAACCTCTGATCCAATCACTTTTCAGTTAATGTAAAAAAAGTATGGAAGCTTTGCCAGTGTAACTATATAAAACATCATCGGTCCTCTCACTGCATGAGCATGTCAAAAAGATTCAGCATATGTAAATTTTACAACTATTGTACTGTGGTGTATAGATGTAATGGTCAACAGTTATTACATAAACTACTTACAGTTCCGAGAATCACTTTCTCACTCTTATCAGACTCAGCTAGAGACTCCGACACCGTTACAAGGTAAACAGTTCCAATACTATCACCAACTGCTATCTGTAGACCTTGTTCATGAACTTTTAAACATGATAATTTGTCATCTGTAATCTGGAATTAAAGTTGAATCAATCAACTAGGAAAAAATTAAATGGTTAAAAATTAAAATATTTGATGCTAAGTAATGGGATATATAGTAAGCAGGAAATAATAGGAGCTAAGTAGCAAATGGATTTACAAAAAAAAAAAAAAGGTTAGCAAAATGAACCACCACTTATCTTAGATGATGGTTTTGAGGGGTGAACACAAAAACAGGAAAAACAATGAACATTTCGGGACTTGGCCCTTTGTCAACAGGAGAACATCACGGAGGGAGGGTGGTGCAGGATAAGGTACACACACACACACACACACACACACTCACACAATCTCTAACATCAGTATATTTCTGTGTTAATGATTTAGCTTGCTTTACATGATAATATTCTGTTATCACATTCTTATAATTGTTACATAGTACTTAAAAGCTTAACAAATGTAAGGTTGAGTCAGAGATAAGTTCTGCTTGTCTGTAGGTGCACTGGTAAATAAAGGTCAAAAAAAAGTTTTTACTTATCTCTACAGATTTCAGCTGAACCATCAGAGTATCTGCATCATTCGTGATGCCATAGAATGTCCCCCCCCCCCCAGGAAGGAAGGAGCCAGTATAGAAGAGAGGAAATGGAAACAGTTCAGAGATAATAACAGTGAGGGAAGAAATTTATGTTTGAAAACAAAATAGAGATGCCACAGGATCCATTATATAAATACAGTAAACTGGTGAGGCTGAGGAAATTAGTACGAAGAAAGCATAATAAATTAACAGCACGGCAGGAGGAAAACACGGAAACTAAATAATAAATTAATTGAAGCAAAGAATAAAGCTAATGATGCATTCTTGAAAAATATTGTAGCAGAATGCAGTGTCTAGAAATATCCATGGCTATGTAAGGAAACTGAGGTGGAGAGAGGATATTCGGGTGACAGTGGTTAACAATGGGAAAGAAGTTACTGAGAATATAAAGAAAATAAATATTAAGAAAATGTTATTGATGAAACTGTTAGCTTCTGAGAGGAGGGATAGTATGGGAAATGTCAGAGCTGCATTCACTGTTGCTATGTTTCATAGCAGATATGATTGAGGATTTTGCAGTCAAGTTTCCCAATCCAAGTGACACCTCATCACACGCCCCACACCCTGTCAAAGTGACACCTTGTAATGATACTCATGGTGATATTATATCTATAACTTTGCATGAATAACTGTTATTGTTTCATTTATTCCTTTTTTTTTTTTACTATCTCTTTAACTGACATTAATATCAAAAGAGAAGAGAAGTTCTTTCTAATTCTGTTTGTGTCCCTGAGTGCTGTGCGTTTAGACATGCAAATACTTTAAAAAATTCTGTGTGCCATTATTGGAGGGATATATCTGAAGGATTTGGCTGCCATGAAACAGAAATTTCGATTTACTGCCCATGCACCTTTTTCATGGCTACCCTAACCCAACCCAATAGGATAACGCTTTATCCAGGTATAGGGAACCTAAAGTTTTATGTGAAATCCAAACCACTGAGTGATAGCATATTTCACATGAACAAAGTGAAGCTTTGCCAGAGGTGAAGATTTTTTACAACACTAAAAAGTTCCAACCGAGACCCACATTCGACCTTAGGTTTCCCAATCACACACCTTGACCAACTGAACCACTGCACTGCATGTGCAACCACTGACCATTCTGTACTGCCCACATTATGTTACTGCACAATGTATATTGTTGCATCTCATCTCCTGTCTCTACCCCTGTGCTGATTTCTTCTTAATTACCACCATTCTGTAAAGTCTGTTAATAGATCTCAGTGGTTCTATATACTCAAAATACAAATTTGTTTGCCCGGCAAAGTGCAGCAACCTGATGCGGCATTGAATCAAAAACTTGTCAGGCATCCACTGCAGAAATATTGAGACATGCTTTCCCTTCAGCCATCCATAATTGTGAAATTGTTGCCAGTGCAGGACTTTGTGCACAAACTGAACTTCTGATCATGTCCCAGATATGTTGGATTGGATTCATGTCTGACAACCTGGGTGACCAAATCATTTGCTAGAATTTTCCAGAATGTTCCTCAAACCAACTATTTAAAGCCCACGTTTCTGGCACTAAAACAGGGCACATTTCATTTTGATGAGACTTCAAAAACCTGAGAAATTAAAATAAAAGTTATGATCCTGTTTTTGTTGAACGTTTATCACGCAGTCACTGGTCAGATTTTGATTGGATTTTTAAATTAGTATCCTATTAAAGATAAGTTTCTTTTCTTGGGCTGAAATGTTTACTGGGATACATACCAATAACATCATATTACTCAGAACTGAAATAAAATTAAAAATTCAAAACTGAAATTGAATACATCTCTGGCATGCTCCATGGTTTGGACTAAATATTACATTGCAGGAAGGCATTAACTTGCAGGATCACCAACTTAAGTTAGATCTCCTAACTCTTGGTAAAATAAAAATAATTAAAAAAGGGGGGGGGGAGAAGTTAAGGAAAAAGATGGTACTACAAAAGGAGGTTCCACTGAAAATTTTTGAAAATTTAGATCTAGTGGTGGATTAGATTTCAAGAAATAAGAGATATTTCTAAACTTGAAAACTTTTTTTTTCTGTCATCAGTCCTTTGACTGGTTTGATCCAATCATCCATCCCTTCCTATATTGTGCTTATCTCTTCATCTCTACATATCCATTACAACGCACGTCCTCAATCATCTGCTTCATATATTCTAGTCCCTGTCTTCCTCTGCAGTTCTTACCTTCGACTGTTCCCTCCACAAACAAATTAACCAAGCCAGCATATCTCAAAATATGACTGTCTCTTCTTTCTGTAAGCATCTTCCACAAACTTCTTTCCTCACCCATCATTTCCAAAACTCATTCATTTTGTACTTTGTCTGTCCACTTAATTTTCAGCATTCTTCTGTAACACCACATTTCAAATGCTTCAATTTTCTTTCTTTCTGGTATTCCTAAAGTACATGTTACACAACCACAAAGTGTTGTGCTCCACACATAGAGTTTTAAAAAGTTCTTTCTAATTCCTAGATCAATGTTTGAAACTAAAAACTTTTTCTTTTTCATGAAGGATCGTTTTGCTAGTGCCATTCTCCTTTTAACATCATTCCTGCTTCGGCCATTGGTTGAAATCTTGCTTCCCAAGAAGCAGATTTCACTTACTTCTCCTACTGCATCCGATCCCATTTTTATATTTAATCTACTAGTATTGGTATCATTTCTGATAGGGGAGGGTGGGGCACAGTGAAACAGTGTGAATAACGGACTCGCGGAAGAGTCATACTGCAATTGGATTCCGGCAGAAAGCACTTCGGACCACTCCCATCAATGCCAGCTAATTGCTCCCTCCTATCCAGTTGTGTGCCAGGCTTGACAAGGTTAGGTGCTGTTTTTTGGCTGAAAGTAAAATATTTCCTCCAACGGATTTTCGTCTCCAGGTAAGAGTGATTTTTGTAATCAATCGGCTCTTATAACATTTCGTTGTACATGTATCCCTTTAGCTTTTGCCCGACTTTCGCATTTCTACTGCTACACATTCAGTAGGGAAAACTGAAATGGCATGTTTGGCGTTCCTTGAAACAGAGGAGCTCGGGGCACAATGAAACGTTTCATGGAGCCCCATGAGTGTTCCATTGTGCCCCATAGTTATGCTGTGCCAAGTGATTCGCTCAACGTTTCCTTCCCTTAAGTAGAAGAAGGAGCAGTGTCCTCGATCCAGGAGCTGGTCCAAGTCATACTTTCCTACCTCCTGAAGATTTTCATGGCTATCCATAAGCAGGTTAACGAAAAACTGATCTAAAGCTACAAGCAGTCCAAAAATGACAGTCATTGCAGAGAAGAAGAAGCCAATTCCAATTTCCAGAATAGAGTCAGCCATATGGAAGTTGTATGTATATCAACCAAAACCAAAGAAGAAAAATTTCTGGTAAAGAAGCTCCTGTTAATTCATTAGAAGACGACGATGGAGATTTTGAATGTGCTGACACGAACGACGACGTGGACGTAGGCATAGATGAGGAGTTTTTTTTTTTCTGTTGAGCCTGACCGTTTTGCATAATTGAACCGTCTTCCTGTCTCAGGAGCGGGGCGGATCCAGGGGAGACTACCCCATGGCCGACTCAAGCCCCCCCCCCCAAACAAAAATCCACTGAAGGCAAGTCCTCTGAACCAAAATTCACCCAAGCCAAGCCCCCCCCCCCCAAAACAAAAATTCGCTCAAGCCCCTCCCAAACCAAAATCCTGGATCCGCCCCTGCTCAGGAGAATATGTCTTGATCGAATTCAAGATTAGAGGCCATTCCAAATTCTATGCTGGTCGAATCATCAAGATGAAAGATGATGAAGGGGACTACGAGGTCAAATTCCTAAGGTACCAAAAATGCAAAACCTTTATTGAGCCTCTTGTTGATGACATAGCTGCGGTTAATGTTGGCACTAAAAGACAAAAAGGTTTCATCTCATTCGGGGTTGATTTTGGCAATTTGAACATTGGCTAAACGTAAAAGGATTTCTTGTTTGTGCTTTAATAAGATCACTTGAACTCGTTTTATGTTACAGATACCTCTGTTTTTTCATTAATTAAAAAATAAAGCTTTTTGTGATTTATGGCGTTTTTTTTCCAGCTGTTTCAAGGTTCCCCCTGTTTCATTTTTCCCCAGGGACGGGGTACAATGAAACAAAATTCATTTTTTGGAAAATGTCCGCTCATGGTCACATATGATTTCTATAATAATGGTTGATGCATTTCTTTTATAGCTTAGATCCTAAGGTAACAGGAAAAAATTAAAATGTTGAAAAAATAAATTCATGTTGGGGGCTATGGGCAAAAACAACTTTTGTGTTCCATTGTGCTCCACCCTCCCCTACATTTCATCACTTTTGTCTTACTTTGATTTATATTCAGTCCAAAATCTTCCTTCAGTATTTTGTTATGCCAATCAGTAACTCGCTCAATATCTTCAACCAGTTCTAATAACAAGACAATATCATCAGCAAATCGTAGCATACTGATTTTTTCTCCACGGACACATATGCCACATGAAAATTTTTCTTTTACTTCTTTCTTGCTTCTTCTACATACAAGTTGAATATTAATGGTGACAGACTACAACCTTGTCTCATACCCTTTTTAACTGATACATGTCTCTCATGGTTCTCTTATTATAGCAACTTAATTTCTATATAATTTACAAAGTATCTCAATATTTTAGACCCGATTTCTTTAAAATTTTCAACATCTTCTCCCACCTAACATTATCAACAGCTTATTTCTAAATCAACAAATGCCATAAAAGTTTCTTTGTTTTTCTTGATCCGCCCTCCAAGTATTAATCTTAAAGACAGAATTGCTTTCCGTGTACCACGATCTTTCCAAAACCCAAATTGATCTTCACCTACCATCTCTTCTACTACCCTTTCCATTCTTCTGTATATTATTCTGGTCAGTAATTTTGAAGCAATGTGATGTTAGACTTATGGTGCAATAAATCTCACATTTGTCAGCTTCTGCTTTCTTCGGAAGTGTGAAGATAATATTTTTATTAAAATCATTTGAAATTTCTCCTATTTCATAACCTGTTGATATCAGCTTGAATAATGTTTTGATTCCTTCTTCTCCTAGGGATTTAAGAAGATCTACAGGGATCTCATCAATACCAACTTCTTTATTTGCTTTCAAGTCATTCAGAGCTCTATTAAATTCTGTATTCAAAACAGTTTCTCCTAAGTCATCAATGTCGACATCGCCTTCCTTTTCCATTACGCTATTTTTCAAGTCGGCCCCATCATACAGTTTCTCAATGTATTCCTTCCATCGGTTAGCTCTATCATATGAGTCTAAAAGAGGTTTCCCATCAGCAGCTTTGATGTTTACATCTCTTTTCTTCATTTCTCCAAAATTCTGTTTGATTTTCCTATATTCAACATCTACTTTACCTATGACCTTTACTACTTCTTCACACTTTTCTTCTAGCCATTTTTCTTTTGCTTTCTTGCATTTCCTGTTTATTTGATTTCTAAATTGCCTGTATTGTTCTCTTCCTGCTTCATCCTGAGCATTTTTGTGCCTTCTCCTCTGATCCATCAGCTCCAAAATTTCTTCTGTGTTCCAAGGTTTTCGGGCAGCTTGTTCCCTAAAGCCTGATGTTTCTTTACTAGCTTTAATTATTTAGGTATTTAATGCATTCCATTCATCCTCGGTTTAACTCCATTCAGAATTACTTCTTAGACCTAAATCCACCATTCCTGCAAATTTTTCTCTCACGCTAGATTGTTTCTGTTTATTGACTTCCAGTCTGTTCTGACTTATATTGCTTCCTCATTCGCTTCAATTTCAGTCTGCACTTCATTACTGTCAAATTATGGTCGGAGTCATGTCTGCTCATGGATATGCTATACAGTCTAGAACTTGATTCCTGAATATCTGTTTAGCCATGGTATAATCTAGCTGATATCTGCCTGTATCCCCTGGACGTTTCCAGGTTTATCTCCTTCCTGCATGTTTCCTAAACTGTGTGTTTACCACAACTAGCAACCTGCTCCCTCACTCATTTCTTTCTCCTAAACCAAAACTTCCTACTAGTATTCCCCTCCTTTTCCTTCTCCCACTAGCACTTTCCAATCCACCCATGATTATTAGATTTTCTTCCCCTTCACATATTGGATTATATCTTCAATTTCGGCATATATTTTCTCTATTTATTCCTGTGACGGTGGCATATGCACTTGTATTAATGTGTTTGGGGTGGGCTTAGTTTACTAACCTCATTAAAATAATCCTGTCACTAAACTGTTCATAATAACTCACACGTTTCCCTACTCTCTTATTCATTACAAATCCTACACCAGTGACTCCATTGACAGCTTGTGTGTTAATTATCCTGTGTTACCCAGACCAGAAATTCTATGCGTCCTTCCATTTAATCTTAAATCTTTAAACGAGCAATTCTTGTGCACAAATATATATATATTTCGGATCTCGGAAAACGGCTCTAACGATTAGAATGAAATTTAATATTTTGCTTTTTAAGTTTATATAAATAGTTTTCTTCCCTGCAAAAACCAAATTTTATAAAATACTGAACAATGTGTGCTCTTGGTATCTCGAAAACAGCTCTAACACCATCTCGTAGACGATTCAGGTACCAGGAAGCCTTCTAATATTTTCTCTTTGGTTTCAAGGAACTCATATATTTAAACAAACTTTTCTTGCATAAATTTCTTCAGAGAACCGATTTAATTGTAAAAAAAATTAAAAAGTAGATATTTAAAAAACAGATACTGGATTGTCAAATGCTATTTGTTTCAAACTTAAAAAAAAAAAAAAATTATCGCCACGTTGTGTCTACTGTTTTATATTTGGTTGTTGTAAACAACTGTTAGTTTCAAAATGCATAGGAAGCCTTGTATACTAGCTGAACTGTGTAAAACATTTAAAAAGAAGATATTTAAAATTGTCAAAAGTGATTCTTTACTCTGCAAAACTTCTTTAAAAATAATATTAGCAGTTATAATGTAATCATTGTTTACTTTTTGACCACATGTGTATTTAACACAAACATCAGTATTACTGAATTGTTAAAGTGGTTATCAGGGTGGTGTGCAAAGTACGGCCAGTAGAAAAAATTGTTATTTCTGGATGAAAATGTGATTAATGCACTTCTTAGGCATTAGTATTCAAGAAAAAGTGTATGTGAAATCAACAAAACAGGTAAGAAAACAGTAATACAATGCAAATCATCGGGTTATGTTCAGTACTTACCAATATGTAGCAGTCATCTTTACCGTGAAGGTGTTGATTTTCAAGGAGCTGTATTAGCGAAGGTATGGTTAGGTTTAAATGCAGACTAGAAGACTAATATTCCATCGTGTGTCATGGTTTTTGATTGAATAAGGTGGCTGCAGTATTGAATTCTAACTATAATAACATCACAGGCGGCTCGAGACGACTATTGCTGCTAAGTCAGCAATGTGTCTAATCTTGTTGTGTTTAGGTTGAATGGCAACCTGGACCAGAATGACTACTAACATGCTATGATGCTTAGTGGATTCTGATTAAAGAAAACAGCTGCCACACCAAATTCTGACTACAAAAACATTGCAGACGGCTCAAGATGTCTATTAATGCATAGGCAGTAATGTCCGTAATTGTATGTTTTGGCGCTGATTACAACTTTGTTACATATTTTACGGTCTTCGGGTGCACTTTTCCTTAAAGTGCCAAGGAAGCAGCTAGCCATATTTTCAACCTGATTTAACAGTTTTTCCTACTTGAAACATTTTATGTAAGCAGGAAGGAAATATGTTGAATGTATAAAAAATATGGAGTGGTCTGACAAGACAAATGTAATTAGCACTAGCTCTCAAAATATTCTGGCTGCAATCCCATGTTCAAATCCCAGTGGGGGCAAGAATTTTTAAGATTTGTATTTTATCATATGAACTACACTGGGACGTTCTGTGGTTCGGATTCTACGTTAAATTGTAGGTCCCAGAGGAAAGGAACTGGCCGTCCTACCTCTGATACAATGGCTTAGTGTGCCTCGTTCTGGAGGATCCAACCAACCTTCAGATTAGGTTTTGATACTGTCTATATACTTAATCTGTCCAATCTAATACTATTATATGAGCAACTCTTGTAAATAGAAAAAAATTAATTTCTCACAAATTTGTCTAAGGATTTGATGAAATATTGCATACTGAACAGAAATCGAAAGATGCCGAGTGAAGATCGGTCATCCAGGTACTCTCAGTAATCCCAACAACATCTAACTTCCATCTCCCTTTTTAAATTTTCTAACCTACCTGACCTATTCAGACTTCTAACATTCCACACTCCGACTCGTAGAATGTTTGTATCCATTCTGATGACTCCTCCCTGAGTAGTCCCCACCCGGAGATCCAATTGGTGGACTATTTTACCTTCGGAATATTTTACCCAGGAAGAAGCCATCATGACATATGTAATTTGAGAGGATTACATATCTTCGGGATACCCTTTGGGTTTTTAATGCAGTGGTTTCTTGTTGCCTTCTACATCCCCATGCCATTAATCATTTCTGATTCATTCACCTTTAAGGGCCAGTTTCCAATGCCTAGGGCAAGAGTGTGCCCTGGAATGCTCCCTGCTCTTCCGCCATCCTTTCGGAGGACTGTTGGCAAGCAGTGGGTGACTCCTTATACCAGGAATCTTTCAGTCATCAGAGCCTTGTCTGTGCAAACAGGGTGCACCATGTGAAGGAGAGGTTGACATTTGGTTGGAAAGGCTAATATATTCTCTTCCAAACCCTTACACCCCACTTGAACCTATTGTACCTTATTAGTTACATTAAAGAAGAATTTTCTTTATAATGGCTTTCATATAAAGTTTAAATTTCTATATTATGGAAATAATTTAAGGAAGCTCAACACAATTTCTTCTCAAGTCAAATCAATAGTTTTAGTAATCCAGTCTCATGGAGCCCCCTAAAGACATGGGACACTTAGGTGACTGTTTAATCTGACTCTTGGTTAATCAAACATCACTCACCCACCGGAAACAATCACTATGCAGCTTCATGTCAGTTTGACTAACTGAATCTTATTCTGCTTCACTTCAAGCAACTTTATCTGCCAAGCACTGATGACCTTACCCATTAATAAAAATAATACATTATGTGGAAGTTACTCTAGTTTTATTAATTCCTTAAATTATCGACATTTCAAAAGTTATGTATGTTACCAGTTTTATTTGATAGTCATGTTTATTATGTAAGACTGGAGATGTTTATTGTCCACAGAAACATTTGCCTCACTGCTCCCACTATGTACCCTATATTTATTTTAACATCCCTCCTAATGTAGTGGACTCTTACAAATTTCTAAGTTAAACAGTTGTTAAGTTATGAGAGTATGACAATCAGATAAGAGAAACACCCAGATGGATGAGTAAATTCACAAGGGTTGTGTCTTTTATTCAGAAGGCCTCATCCCTAAAAACCGAATAATTGTTTGCAACTGGTTAAAATCTTGTTTTATATTCTTACAGGTTAAATGGTAACTGCATCCATTGCTTCACCCTTCCTGATTCCCACATTTTCAGCTCCCTATCAGAGCACAAACTTCTTGCTACAGAATTGAAATTAATATAACAAGTCATGTATGTCCAGCATTGAGAGTTCTGCAGGGTATGTATTTCCAAACATGTGAATAGAGCTGTGAGAGGGAGGTGGGAGGGGGCAGAGGAATTTGGAATTACCAAAAATTTAATATTTTATTATTTTGTTTGTATGCATATGAGTGATACTATTTAATGTTTCATTTGGTTAAAAAATGCAGTTTATTAAGATTCAATTGTAATCTAAATAATTTTCAGCAAAAAAGAACATATTTATGATTATTGTGTACATAGAAATACAAAACTATATGGTGAAGAGGTATCTGCCAGTTGGCCAAGTAACTTCACATTTCTACTACTTTTATGAGAATGGCTCCAGATATGTAACTCAATTCATTTATGCAGCATCATGTAGATGACCAAAGTGATACTGACACTGGGAGATATATATCTGGAAGATGTATGGAGATACATATAGCAAAGTAATATGGATGATAGGGAATACAGTAATTGTTTATTACAGTCTGGTAGGATGAATTAGGGAAAAAAAGAGAGAAATTTCATGTTTTCTGTTATCCTCTTCTCACTAGAGGCTTCTTTCACCTTACATAATCATTTGTTTAGGAATGTGGAATTGTTTAAGTTTTATACTTTAAATTACAGAAAACCACCAGAAACTGTATACAATGGCAGCTGAAGTAGTTTAAAAGGTTACTCTCTTATTGACTATCTCCTTTCCCAAATGGTCATTTTTATTTTGAACAACATGTTATTTTTCTAGACTTTTTCAAATTTCCTTCAAGCCAAAAATTATAATCGTTACTTGTTAATAAAATTTATTTTAAAAAAATTACTTTTACTGTCATATAAGGATCATCAAGACTTCTTAATAAGTCCCAGATATCTAGAGTGCCATCTTCTTTTGTTGTAAAGAAACATGAATATCGAGTCGGACTCCAGCATCCACCCGTCAGTTTAACTTTATGGTACCTAGAGGAAATGAAAGATTAATTTTAAAAATATTTTTTGATCACTATCATACATAAAATAAACAGAGGAACAGAGAAAGGAAAAAAAGTAATTAAATGAAAGGAAATTACACTTTAATATTCTTTCACAAAAGGTTTTGTATTTTCTTTTTATCGGGCTGTTTTATCAACTATCAACATTATTAATCCAGAAACTTTTATTTAGTTTAATTCATAATTACCAATTATTATGTATTTTATGTGGGTTTAAGATGTAAAAGTGCAGATAGCTGCTAAGTTCTCAGAAACATAGGGAAAAAATAAGGGGCGGAACGCAGATTTTGGTTTGGGGGAGTGGGGGGAGGGAGATTTGACTTGGGCAAGGGTAGGCTTTATGAGGTGGGGAGGTTTAACTACAGAAAATCTCATGTCAACATTGCCACCCATGTAAGAACATTAGAGCTAACAAAAAAAAGGTCCCCAAAATTACAATGTTGCCTGGGGTGACATGGATGCTTTGGGGGGGGGGGGCTTGAGCCCCTCAGCCCCCTACCCCCTCCCCTGTATTCCACCTGGAAAAAATAAAACATCATGTGTTCCCTAAAAGACAACAAGAACAGTTCATTCACCCCTCCTCCCACCATTTTTATCAGTTATTTTCATAAAGCTGAAAACAAATAATTAAACAATAAACCAATAATTTCAGGACGATCATGATTATTTGAGAATATCACTTCCCATGGTTGATAGCATGGTGGAAAAACTCACTGATTTTCTGAGAACCTATTGATAAATAAGGTGGTACTTACTAAAGGCTTCCCTGTCCCTCTCTCATTTTCCTCTCTCCCTTCTCCCCCCACTCCACACACACACACACAGAACCTCTGCCATCTTTCAGGTTACAAATACCACTATGCACAGCCACCAAGGTAATTCCATGACTCCTCTCCACCTAACATACTTGAAACATATCATTACTGCACCACCTACATTGTGGAGAGAGCTTTCCAAATGTAGAATAAGCTATCTAAGAAGCCCAGAAGGATGGTCACATATATTGGTTTTGACCACCATCACAGCAGATAATACAAGTTAACAAAACAATCATGTTTCAGTAAGTGCCTCATTGTTTGTATTACTATAGTCATACCAGTAACAAGCAATTCCTCCGAACTAGACATCAGGCACTTCCTACCTTTCCCAAAATCCTTAAAGAAAATTAGATGAGCAATCCCAACTCCCTTCTCATCCGCTTTTCTAGACTCCCATCTACTACTTGTAACATCAAAAATAAAAGTATCACCCAACGGGATGTTGGGGAATGTTATGAAATATTGCAGTTATTAAATAAGAAGTCAAAAGCTGCTGCAAGACAACAAACACTTTTAATCATTGTCAATGTTTGCTGCGACCACCACTTTACAATTTGACGATGAATTTTTATATCGTGACTTTTTATTTCCAAAGATGCAGGTTCTTGCATTTGTTAACACTTCCACCAGCTTGATAATGAGTTCGACCACCTACTTTCACTGTTCTAAAATATTTAATATCCCGCACTAATTAACTCATACTTTGCGTTATGTCGGAACCGCGCATAACACACGACTCACCTCCCGGCAAGTGCGCCCACTCACTTTCGAGTCTTCCTCCCAACTGACTAAACTCGTCACATGACGCTTCCGGCACTGATATACCTTGTATCCTTACATACTGTATAAACCCATCCACCCTTTTTTTTACTCTATACAAACAGTACCTCTTCCAAATGATTATTTTAATGAATTTAGCAATTACTTCAATTTGCTATTATTTTTTAAAAAATTGTCTTTTGCGCAGCATGTCATATTCCTTTTAGTATTAGCCCATTCCTTCTCTTTCTTCTCATTTAACATTCCGGATGTGTATCATCTTCTTTCTATCACATTCAATCATTGCCTTGAACAATACAATTTCGATGCTTTGTTCTCTACAATGAAGGGTTTACACCCAAACATTACATTTACTATTTTCAACCATATACATGTGTTTCTGTGCTATCTTTCCATCAAATTAGAATACAACAAAGATTAATGGTTAATATTGTTATAATATGATATCAAAATAAATTGTCATAGTTTTAATCTCAATGCCGTTCATGGATATTGTATATTCTCTGTGGCTAAAAAAACCAAAAGATGTTTGTTGCATTCTTGCTGTACTGTGAAGCGGACATTTTTTATTATGTTATGGGCCCAGACTGTGACCCAGAGAAATTTTCTTCATCATTCTCGTAAACAGAATATGGAAAAATCATGATATTACAAATATATAGTTATGCGCTTGAAGATGACTTCAAATTTTGTAGTTAACATGCCAAGGTTAAAGGCGGAGACAACTACGATGTGTGGGATTTTGCAGCAGAGAATATGTTGGTGTTGGAAGGGATGTCTAACTTAATAAAGGAAGTGCTAACACTGCAGCCACAGATGATGCAAAGGCAAAAGCGAAGCTGATTCTTACAATTGATCCAGCGTTGTATGTGCATATAAAGCAATCTAAAACAACAAAGGAGCTATGAGCGCAGCTTAAAACTATGTTTGACGATTCCGGTTTTACAAGCAGAATAACCTTACTTTGTAATCTTTTATAAATCAAGTTTGATAATGGTGATTCAATGACATTGTATGTGACAGACATTATTGAGACATCGCAAAGATTATGTGGAACTGGATTTGATATAAACGGCAAATGGAATGGTTCGTTGTTACTGGCAGGTTTGCCAGAATGATTTTCACCTATGATCATGGCGCTTGGACATTCCGGTATTCCTATTATGGCAGATGTCATCAAGACAAAATTGATTGATATCGAATTTTCAGATTCGAATGAATCAGAAACAAAAACTGCTTTCGCTTCCAAAGGTTGGCTGAACCATAAAAGCAAGACTGCCAACAGATGAAACAAAAGAGGAAACTATGTCGCAGAAAAGTCAAGTGTTAAAATGACAGGAGTTAAATCCATCACAAAAAAAAGTGAAGTTTCAAAATTTGAATTCCCCCCCCCCCCCCCCCTCATTGCTGGATGTCAAGTTACTGGTTGGAGTTGCTGTGGAACTGCATGATTTTTTTTCATTATTAGGTAAAGTATTGGAATAAATCACCTTTTTTAAAATTCATCCAGTCATTCTGCTTTTAATTACAATTTATTTAAATGGTATAATTTTATCTCAATAATTTGTGAACGGAATTTTCTCAATTTTTTCCTCCTCTTGAAACTGTGGTAGTCATCCACAAGTTGGACCCAATAGTCCTCTATATTAGCATTCTATTGAGAAAATATATAGGATATAGTGTTGCCCATTAGTCATATTAAGGCGTCTCTTTTATGTTCCGGGTTTGAAGTCGTGTCTGGTTTAAGTAGAAGCTCGTGGTGTTATCTAATAATTGTGCTGTGGTATGCCTTACCCAGTTCGACATGTCTTTGACACAGTGGCAGGTAATCCATGGGGTAGAGTGTCTGCCGTTTGACAGTGGTTACATCTATCCATTTCCAGAAGATGGATTTGATTTAGTTTGGAGTTAGTGGCTAATAACTCATTGACTATCTTGTACCAGATTGAATGTCTGTAATGCTGGGTTATGGATATTTGCCCAAAGATTTTTCCATATAATAGTTGCATACTTTGTTTCCGAAGCTTCCCAAGGACAAATGTGTTGTTTAGTGCACTCTCTGTATCGTATTAAGATTCCTCACAGAGTGTTGTTGAAGGCAAGCTCTAATTTTGGCTAACAGGTTGTACCAATTTGTTGTTGCACCTTTTTGCAGACATTTTTGGAATTTAATTCCCAAGCGATAGATTTCCGAGTTTTCTTCCTGCCAGGAGGGTATACTAGACCTCAAACCAACTCCAATATCCATGATTTTTTGTGTTTAATACTGCCCCAGAGCATTGACTGTAATTATCAATTGTTTGTTATGCGAATAAAATATCTGTTGTATCTTTTGCAAAGACTATGATGTCATCAGCATAGGCCAGACATATCACTTTCCCAATTCCTGTGCCAATCCCTGTTACTGTTTCTGTTAATTTTATCAATAGTGGCTCAAGGGCAATTGCAAATAGGATCATAGATAGGGGCATCCTTGTCTTACTGAACACCTGATTCGTATAAGTTTGCTCATCATCCCATAAACAATTATTTTTGTTGTTGTCTTGTTTAGTAAATTATTTACTATGTTTGATATCTCTTCCCCAAATCCCATTTTTACTATCGTTTGTTTCAGAAAGTCATGGTTAACTGTGTCAAAGGCTCGATCGAGATCAAGTGAGAGGATGACACCCTCTGAGTTACTTGTGTTCATATTGCCTATGACATCATGATATTCTGACAGTAATTGGACAATTGATCTATTATATCCAACAGCAGCCTGGTGTGTTTTATCACCTTACGTATATTGTCTTTTATTCTGTGCGCTAACACGCTAGCGAATATTTTATAATCACTGTTCAGTAATGTTAAAGCTCTTCATATTAATAGCCTTTGCATTTTTGGGGACTAATACTGTTAGGTCGGCTACAAATTCCTCAGGAAAAGTTTTTTGTTACATTATTTCGTCATATACACTGCCGTTTGTGAAAAGTGCAACACCGAGAAGGAATTATCTGAATAGCGCCACACTTGATGGAAGTGGTGACGGGTGTGGAAGCAATAAGTACAATGGGGTACACTTATTCTGAGCAGAGCCATCTTGTGTCGGTCTGACAGGGTCGGTGTTGCGCCGAGTGTAGTCACTGCAGAGCTGACATACAAGATGGGCACAATACAGTGAGTGCCAGTATTCCTTGTCGATGTCAAAGGGAGCCATATCGGCATGTGAGCGAGTTGGAATGGGGCAGAATGATCGGTCTCCGGGAAACGGGGTTGTCATACCTTGACATTTTGGCTCGCACAGGGCATGCTGCTACAACAGTGATGCATGTGTGGAAGCAGTGGATAGAGGAAGGTCGTACGCACTGACAAGCAGGAACTGGGCCACGGAACAGGACCACAGCACAGGATGACCGTCATCTTGTCCGCATGGCCATAACGGAAAGTACAGCGTCATCCAACAAGGCTCATCGCTGGAGCACTGCAACAGGTGTGAACTTGTCTGTATCGATGGTTTGTCGCCATCTGCTGCAGGTTGGACTGGTTGCATGCATGCCATTATCGAACATGTCTGGGATATGGTTGGTCGGCACCTGGCGGTCACGGTCCTTTAGTGTCTAGTGTCATGGATTTGTGGTGTCAGATACAAACTGCATGGAGGGAAATCCCTCAGGAACATATTCAGAGCCTTATTGATTCAATATGCCATGGTGTATAGAAGCTCTAATTGCAGTGCATAGTGGCCACACAACATACTGAATAGTAGGGCTCAAAGGACATGTACAGATTTTAAAAGGTAATCATTTGTTACTTGTCACGTACCTAACCTGTGGTATTAAATTCATTGAATTCATGCGTTTCCTTCTTGGTGTTACACTTTTCTCAAATGGCAGTGTATTCATTTGAGTTTTTCTTTTAATGGTCTCCAAAAGGTTGCTTAGAACTCAATTCCGATGCCATCTGGTCCTGGCGATTTGTTTTTGGGGCTTCTTTGGATTGCTGCATAAGCTTCTCCATCATCAATTATCTTGTTAAGGTCTATTTGATCTTCATCAGTCAACTGTTGTTCTATAGAAGTTATTATTCTGTCTGGGACTATGGTATCATCTACTTTTACGAACAGATTCTTATAGTAGTTGTAAGCTTTCTTCTGTCCTCAGTTCTGTGATTAGATGTCTCCTTGCTCTGCATTTTGCTTGCACTGGATGATAGATTGAAGAATCTTCAGAGGATAAGCTGTCATGTACTCTGCTTCTGATTTTGATTCCTACGAGTTGTCACCTCTTCATTGCTATTATTTTTGCCTTGATTTTCTTAATCTTGAGGAGATATTTTCTTTCTGTTTCCACCTTTTTATATAAATCTCATAAATAAAAGATAGTAAAATTCTTCTTTTTGCTGTTGCCACTTTTTTAATTCAGTGCTATAGGTCTTCACCAATTTTATCCACCATTTTATAGTTGCTGAACTCTCTGTGTTTGGTTACAGTATTGTTGCCATGTATCTGTAAAGTTCTGTTGTAGCTGTTGATGCTCTAGAATAGATATATTTAGTTTCCATTATCCCCTCCCAGTGTATATATTTTGTTTAGCTAGATTTCTTTTGCCCTGATGCAACATGGTCTAAGAAATCGACGGGCCACCGTTCAGTTGTTTGTAGTTCACTCTTCAGCTCGTGACTGATGTATATACGATTTAATTGTGATGCAGATTTCCCAGTCGTGTATATAAACCCTGTAGTATCTCCATTTATTACTTCCCATGTGTATAGAAATTTGAAATTGTTGATGATATATTCCAATTCGATGCTCTTGTTGAAGTTAGTAGTCCGATCTTTCTGATGTAAGATGCAGTTGAAGTCTCCTCCTAAAATAGTTTGTTGGGTGTTCATTCCCATGGGTAAAGTTAAATTGTTTTTGAAATATTCCGCCCTCTTGGCTCGTTGATTACTACCTGAGGGAGCGCATACGTTTAATATTATAGCTATAGTTCTTCCGTCTTCAGACTTTGTTACTTCTGAGGTTTCAATGCCGAATTTGGTTAAGATCATTGTTGCGAGGCTCATATCGCCACCTACATTGCTTATAGATTTGTAGCCAGAGATACTGTCTAGGTTTACGTTTGTAGCTTCTTGAAGGAGTAAAATGTCAAGATTTGCAGTTCTAACATAGTCTTGCAACATTTTCACTTCAAGAGGCCTGATAATCGAGTTTATATTTAGTGTTGCCACTGTATTCATTTACATCGTACTATCGGTGTGCATCTCCCTGTTTCTTTGGTGGTAGTTTTATCAAATAAACTGTTTACACATCACAATTGTCTGGCATTTACCTGCTGTTTCATACTATATGCATGTACTCTGTCTGGGTTTGTTGTGGTTGGTCTTCTGCCCATTTGCAGTTATGATTGCTTTCTCTGTATCTTCATCCGTTAGCTTATGTTGATCAGGAAGTGATATTAGCGCAGGAGATACCGGGCCCTTATCATTTACTAGCTTCTTCAATTTCTTGCCCCTAGTTCTCACTTTTTCTAATATTTCCGTCTCGGTTCAACTTTCTCTTGTTTGTTTTATATTTGTCTCAGAGTCACTTCCTCCCTTGATGCTTTCTTTGGATCTTGACTGAGGCCAGGTGCTGCGACTCCATCTCATCTGCTGTAGACTGTATGTCCATCAAGACAATCAGTTTGCCTTTCCCATTTTCTGAATCCTCACAATCCACATTTGTGGTTGGGTTAACTAGAATTTCTTCATTCAGAATATCTTATGGATCATCACCATTTGTGTTTTGTGGTGTTGCTGCATAATCAGGGTCAATAATATGAGACTTGTTCATCTTATTGCTTTGTGTTTCACTGCACTGGTGGGAATGACTTGTTGCAGTATGTTGTGTGTTCTCGTTTCTCTGCTGCACCGCTTCTGTCATTGGAAGTAAACATTCCGCTTTTGGCATTGGAGGAAACTGCTGCAGAAATTCAGACTGGTCTTCTTCCTGGTGTGCCTGCACCACTGTATGCCTAGCGTATGTTAGTGGCAGCATTAACGGTTGTTTATGAGGCAATTAGCTTGTACATGTTCCATAGAGCTACACAATGAGCAAGTTCGCGGCTGTCCCTCGTAAATTGCAAAGGCACATAACCCACATACATTAATTTATGAGGGAACGTGTCTTTTGATTTTGATTTTCACTATGCATAAGCCATTTGCTTTTTTAAAACGAATGTTTCTGCCCCATTTATCATCTGTTATCTCTATCACTGTCCCAAATGATTTAACAGCATGCAGTATGGACTTGTTTGATATCTCAAAAGGAAGGTTTAATATTCTTACTTACTCCATGCCCATATCCGTGTTTGTTAGTATAACTTCACTAACATTTTCATCAGAGTGGTGGAATTCCAGATTCCCAACATTTTCCTTAATTACTTTTTCACATGTCTCATTTATCATTTTTTTGAACACACTATTTTGAAAGGAGTCTAACTGTATCCCTAAGATCTGTTCATCACTGAGTTTCAATTTATTACAGAGCCATTCATGTATTTCAAATGCTGTTGGTCTAACGAAAGCCCGATCGAAGGCGAACTTAAGGGTGTTCTTTCTGGTAACCAATGCCATCTTCTTTCAATGCATAAACTTAAGGAGATCAAGCGTTCGACTTAGTTCATTTTTCCTCGCGTTAATCACTCCAACACAGCATAAACAATCTCGCAATTGACATCGACTCGCTTCGTTCACTGAACAAGAAAGTTATCTCTATGCCAGCTAACACTAGACTGATCACTTTTTAAAGGTGTAAAAGAAATCGGCATTACAGGAATCAATGTCCATTACTGGTGAAATCAGATGAACCTATGCAATCAAATGTATTTAGTGTTGTTTTCTATCCAGCAAGATTGGTAAACAAGATTGGTATATTGACTCCGGTGCAAGTTCTCATATGACGCCATATGAACAATGGATAAAAAAATTCATCGTATTTGTCACGTACACAAGAAGTTATTATCACTGACAAAACCAAAGTACCTGTGTTATGTACCAGTGATGTAGAAATAACTACAGATTTTTCTTATGATATTACTGTAAAAAATACATTTTCCGTGCCAAGTCTGATGACTAACATCTTGTCAGTGAATGAACTCATAAAGAATGATAATAAAGTTCATTTCAATTCACAGGATTGTTTTATATGTAATATGACTGGTGAATTGGTGGCTGTAGGAGAACTTATTTGTGGTGTGTGAGTGGAGACTTTCCCGGCGTAGTGATGAAATATAATCTTCATGGGTGTTCAGCCGGATGGTGTCAAAGTAACACGACGTTTCGACAGCAAGCTCGGCTGTCTTCATCAGGTATCGGTGTCTGCTGGCTGTCGTAAGCTGGCTGTCACCGCGTCGACTGACTTAGCTCATCGATGCACCTCCTTATCTACCTGCCCGCATAGGGCGTCCCACCAATTAGAGCGCACCCACCCCACCAGGGAGTGCCAGCGGTCCCGGCCGATGAGAGACTCCCCCCCTCCCCCTGATTGGTCGATGGAGGATACCTGCGGCGCCCGACTGGTGTCATTAGCCGCTTTGACGGCGTGATGTGTCCTGCTTCGCTCTTGTCAGAGGTCGTTAATAATGGGCCTCCAGACTTCGCTCAGAACGAGCCCGCTGTCCCTATTTATGTTCTGGTTGTTCAGTCGAATCTCCAACGCCTCCTTTATGACTGAGTCCCAGAAAGTGGAGGCCCTGGTCAACACTACCGTTTTGTCAAACTCAATCATGTGCTCGTGGTCGAAAGCATGCTCCGCTAGAGCCAACTTTTCAAGCTGCCCCAGCCTTAGATGACGCTTATGTTCGGAAAGGCGATCTTCAATGGTTCTGGTGGTCTGTCCAACTGTACACCTTGCTGCATTCACACGGTATGGAGTAAATGCCTGGGGTCCTCAAGCCTAGGTCATCCTTGAATGAGGGCAGTATGTCTCGTATCTTGGTGGGGGGCCGGAAAATACTTTTTATATCAAACCACGCCAGAAGTCTACCAATCTTTCCTGATGTGTTTCCGGCATATGGCAGGAAGGTAAGAGTTTTTGGAGGTTCTTCTTGCTCCGATGGTGTTCTCGGTGGTTTCTGCGTAAAGGCACGTTTGATCTGCCGCCGGGAATAACCGTTTCGTTCGAAGACCATCCTAAGATGCTTCAATTCAACAGGCAAGCTCTCCTTGTCGGAGATAGCTCTCGCCCTTTGCACCAAAGTGGACAGCACAGAGTTGCGCTGGGCCGGGTGATGAAAGCTCTCTGCACCCAAGTAACGATCCGTGTGGGTGGGCTTGCGGTACATGCTGTGCGTCAGGTCTTCTTTTCACCAGGATGTCCAGGAAGGGGAGGCACCCGTCAATCTCTACCTCCATCGTAAAACGGATATTAGGATGAATCCCGTTGAGACGTTTGAGAAATTCATGCAGTGCCTCGATGCCATGTGGCCACACAGCAAAAGAGTTATCCACATACCGGTAGAAACAAGATGGCTTGAGGGTGGCACTCTCTAGTGCCCTCTCCTCGAACTCTTCCATGTATCGGTTTGCTTCTACTGGGTAGAGGGGCGACCCCATCGCTACTCCGTCGGTCTGTTCAAAGTATTTCCCTCCATACATGAAGTAGGTGGAAGTCAGTACATGCTCAAACAGGTCTACGATAGCTGGTTCAAAATCGCGGCGTATCAGCTCCAGTGTGTCCCTCACCGGTACCCGGGTCAAGAGGGATACCACGTCGAAGCTAACCAGAATGTCCGTGTCTGAGACTTTTAAAGACCGGATGGTCTCTATAAACTCCGTCGAGTTCTTCACGTGATGACAACACCGGCCCACCAGGGGGCTGAGAAGGCGTGTCAAATACTTCAAAAGCTGGTAAGTTGGTGCCCCAATGGCACTGACAATAGGTTGCGATCAATTGCTCTTCTTATATGCCATTCGGCGTAACCATTCCACCTGAAGACAGTTATTAGATGTTCTGGTTCCTGTGGTAGGCATTCTTTGTCAGAAATCACCCTAGCCCTGTGTACAAGCATATTAGAACAGTTTGATGTTGCACAGGATGGTGAAAACTTGTGGCTCCCAAATATTGGTTTGTGTGGGTTACTTTACTGTATACGCTATGTCTTAGCGTTCCATCTGGCATTCTTTCAATTAGAATGTTGAGGAAAGGTAGGCAGCCGTCCTTTTCCAGTTCCATTGTGAACTTTATGCTGGGATGAATACCATTGAGATGTTCTAAGAACTCATTTAAAGTCTAGATGCCATGGGGCCACACGACAAATGTGTCATCGACATAGCAAAAAAAACTTTCGGGTTTGAGAACCGCACTTTCCAGAGCTTTTTCTTTGAAACACTCCACGTATAGGTTGGCGACTACAGGAGAAAGTGGTGATCCCATGTCAATGCCGTCCACATGCTCGTAGTATTCCCCTAAGTAAGTGAAATACGTGGACATCAGCATATGTCTGAAAAGTTCCACAAAGGCTGGTTCAAATTGTTGGCATATCAGCTCCAGCGTGTCCTCCAACGGGACTTGGGTGAATAATGAAACGACGTCGAAGCTCACCATTATGTCAGGGTCCTTCAGTTTCATGGACTTGATGGTCTTGACAAATTCCATGGAAGTCTTGACATGGTGGTTGCAATGGCCAACCGAAGGACTCAAAAGATGGGTCAGATATTTTGCCAGAGGATAAGTCAGAGCTCATATATTGCTGACGATTGGTCACAGTGGTACGCTTTCTTTGTGTATCTTCAGCAGACCATATAGCTGAGGTGGTCTGGCAGCACAAGGTCTGAGTTTCTTGTTGACATCTGCAGAAAATTCAATTTTCTTCAATACAGCTGTAGTCTTCCTCTCAATGCTGCTGGTAGGATCATTGTCTAGACAGCTATAGGATGGATCATCAAGGATGTTCCTCATCTTCCCCTTGTACTGTTCTGCCGTAAGCAGTATCGTGAGCATTTCCTTTGTATGCTAATACGACAACTACTTTGTTGTTCTGACGCAAGGCACGAAGCGCTTCCCCCTCCTTTCTAGTTATGTTGGTCTTAGGGGGTTTTGCTTTATCCAACACTCGGCAGGTCTCTCTGCGGATCTCCTCCGCTGTCTCTCCTGGGAGGGTGCAAACTGCCTGTTTGACTGAGCTTATGGTCTCAAGAGTTGGCACGCGTCTTGGCGCCGGATAAGACAGAAACAGTGGCGTCAGCAAATTTCAATCCGCTCAGGTTCACCACTGTGCGACTCACATCAGGACATTCCCTGGGATGCTGAGTTCCCGCCATTTGGTTGTATTTAGACAGATGTCTAGCTGTTGTTCTCTCCTGCTCCAGATTTTCTTAAGCGGATGTAGCAGCGTCTATCCAGTCCCACAAATCAGATGACATCCCGTGCGAGTGTGGAAAGTGCTACATCGGTCAAATCATTCGCACTGTACAAAACAGATATGAAGAACACAAATGCCATCTTTGCCTGGGACAGTATAGCAAGTCAGCGATCGCCAAGCATGTGTACAACCATGGCCACAGGATTGACTTTAACAATGTTATGACATTGGCTAGGACCTCATACTTTTGGGATTCCATAATCAAAGAAGTGATTGAAATTCAATTGGCTGATACATACAACAAATATAGTGGGCTATTTCTTAGCGAGGCATGGAAACCATCCTTGCCAACTCTACGCTGAGAGTGTGGCACGCATGTTCAGCAAACGGTCCAATATTAACGTCCTCAGCCTGCAACGAACAACTGTAGCCCCACCCACTTACTGCCAGCCGCCAGTTGCGGGCGTCGTAGAGAGCTGTTGGTCTATATAAGGAGGTGTCGCACCTGGGCTGTCTCAGTATCCAATGGTAAGCCAACCTGTGCAGATGTCCGACACCTGATGAAGACGATGGAGCTGGTCATCGAAATATCGTGTTTTCAAAACACTATCCGGCGGTACACCCGTGAAGACTTCATTTCAAAACAAAATATGCTTGTTGCAGTCTTGCTGTACCATGAAGTGAATGTGTTTTATTAAATATAACATATAAAAACATACTTAAACTTGGAATTAATTGGAAATGTAATATCATACCACAATATGTTTTTCAATACATCAACTTATTAAAAAATTAAAAGATACAAATAAATTTAATAAAAATATTTTAACAAAATATATAGAAAATTGACATATGTCGCACAAGCAACTATTAAGCTTGTTCTTATATAGTTACTATGGTAAACAAAGCACTACTAAATAAACAGACAGAATAGAGAATTCATATAAGGATTTGTTTATGGAGTGGTAGAATAGTAATCTCCATACTTACTTTGTCCATATAATAGGTGATGACTTTACTTCCTCTACCCATATCTTGGCTGACCAATCTCCAACAGATAGAAAGTTCTTTGTGACAGCTTGATTCCTCTGGAGTCCACAGACGGGGCCCACATGTGCTGAATACTTAGCAAGTATCATTTCTGCTGGAGTTTTAACCTTACGGTTACAGATAATGACTTCCCCCATCTGAGTACCAACCATAAATTTTGTTGGTATAGTGGACTCATATTCTAGACATGAAGCACCAACTGCCCTACTGATGTTCTGTTCACCTTTCTCAGGATCTAGCACAAGAACTTCTGTTGGTGTATTCAGCATTCTAACATCCCACCACATTACCTAAAACAATAGAATATAGTTATTACTTTAGTATCAATTCCTTCATGAGAAAGTAAATATTGCAACATTTCACATATAAAACAGTGTGTCGTTAATTGCACAATTATTATTCTTGGAGGTGTCTCAGTAGAGAAGTGACTTATTTGAGATACAAGTATCTGAAATTCAGATACAAAATACTTATTTTCATCTTGTATCTGAAATACTTTTCTTAATCTTTATTTTGTAGTTGTATTTAGACACTTTTTTTCATTATTTTGTATTTTGGAAATACTATTTACGCACTTATTTTTTTTTTTTTTTTTTTTTTTAAATGTGGAGAACAAGAAAACTGTTAACAAACACCCACCCACCTGCCTAATGTCTTTTGTCTTTACACCATGTCAATTTTTATGGTATAAAATTATATTTGGTGTTATGAAGTCGAATTATTATTATTGAATCATAATTGAGGATGAAGATATTGAAATATAAGTAAATAAATAAACAAAAATTTTAATTTTTATTTTATTTAAGTAGGAATATATCCATATTAGATTTCACTTGGAATTATTATTGGTAGTTGGTAGCTTGTATGAAGGATATTTATTTATTTATTTTAATTTAATTGCAATGGAGCACACGCTCTGGTGGTACTTTCCCTACACACCCAACTTCCCCCTATCCTGCACCCACCTACATTTGCCCTCTACAAATTTCAACTTTAAATTCTTTTAACGTTTTCGGTAAGTTATTCATCATTCCCTTTGGTAACTCATTCCAATCCCTGACACCCTTACCTAAAAAAGAAAATCTTCCCACACCCTTGCTCCCTGAAATCGAGTGCCAGTTTGTGGTCATGCTCATCTTTTCCCTTCCATGAACTACTTTTCAAACCTACTGCAATACCTTTCCAGGCCTCATCGCCAGTATACGCTCTGTATACTCCCATCACCCTACTCATTCTCCTCCTGTCTTGCAATGAATCCCATTCCAGCTCCTTTATCATATCTGTCACTGACTGCAGTCTGCGATAATTTCCAAAAACAAATCTAGCAGCCCTTCTTTGCACCTTCTCCAACTCCTCTATTTGATACTCAATATGTGGGTCCCATACTACACTACCATATTCGAGCAATGGTCTGACCAAAGTTTTGTAACACAATTCCTTTTCTTCTCTTGTGCATCCCCTCATCACTCTCTCCAACAAGTGCAGAATTTTGAAACCTTTTCCTACCACCTGTCCAATGTGTCCTGCCCAGTTAAGCTTGTTATCAAATGTAATGCCAAGATATTTACATTTCAAGTCTTCAGCAAGCACTTCTTTCCCCACCTTATATTCATAATTAACCTTTTGTTTTTTATTTGTGTATCTAATTAGCTGACTCTTCTTAGCATTTATATTCACCCCATGTTTACCAACCCAACTAGATATCCTGTCCAGATCACCCTGCAAGTGTTTACAGTCCTCTATCATTTTGATCCTTTTATACAGCATTATGTCATCTGCAAAAAATCTAATTTCAGATAGTAAACAATCAACACAATTATTCATTAGAATAATGAATAGCAATGGTCCCAATACGCTACCCTGCAGCACTCCCATTTTTACTTCCACTTCCTTTGATACCGCATTTCCTACCCTAACTTTCTTTTTTCTACCTATTAAAAATTCTTCTACCCAGCAAATCATTTTCTCATCCACTCCAATTGTTTTCACCTTATTTACTACCATATTATGGCTTACGCTGTCGAATGCCTTTGAAAGATCTAGTGCTACACTATCAATTTGGCCTCCCTTTTCCATTTCATCTGAAATATCTTGGATGTATCCCAACAACTGAGATTCGCATGAATATCCTTGCCTGAACCCATGTTGCCTACTTGAAAACCACTTACGTACCTCACATACATTTCTTATATGGTTGCATATCAATCTTTCCATTAATTTACCTACCACTGAAGTCAAACTGATTGGCCTGTAATTTTCGACTCTATTTCTCACCCCTCCTTTATGTACTGGTACTACTATCACACTTTTCAAGTCTTGAGGTAAGCAGCAAGTATCCAGACTCAATTTAAATAATATTTCAAGATAAGGTACAATGTCACATCCGGCTATCTCTAACATATCTGTGGTAATATTATCTACACCAACCCCCTTATGTTTTTTCAGCTTTTTTATTTCCTTCATGATTTCTTCAGGATGAATTTCAAATTTTGCTCACGAAACTCGTATTTACTATACCAGTAGCTATATTTTTTAGACTAAATTTCTTTAAAAATTTTAAATTGTTAGGATTATTGTCAGTGACAAGAATTGTTTATATTAAAATATAAAAATAAGTTTCAAATTTGCATCATTGTTATAAAAGATTTGTTTATTGCAAGTTTTATTGATTTACAGATAGCTGAAAGCTTGTAGTTAGTTTATTAAGAATATTATAGCGTACATTGTGGTATAAATTATCAAACAAATTTAATTTTTTATATACAGTATCAAATTAAATGTGTAGTTTTTAACTGCGATTGTTGAGGTTACTGTATTACCACCTATAGTAGGAGCTGTTCCATTAAGAGTTTGTTATTTAATTAGTTCTGAAACATCAAAATAACTACTTGCCAACTTGCCAGTAATAATAATAATACATAAATAACTGTTGGTGTTACTATCGGTAAAATTATACAATAAAAATGAGCGATCAGATGTTTGAAGAACTGGTTTTTAACTTACTTAAGTTAAAAATTTCTAAATTGACGACAAAGAAAAATTTTTCAAAATTTAAAAAAAAAAAAAATGTGTTATGTAAAAAAGCATTTTATCTTGAAAAAGTATTTTGAAAATACATATTTTGTATCTTGTATTTAAAATACCATTTCCTAAAGTATCTGATATTTCAAATCCTTTATTTAAGAGTATCTTGTATTCCAGATACTTTTTATTAGGTATCTTGCACATCTCTATTTTCAGGTACCATAATCACATTAAATGCAGTTTCTGATAATATGCAAACATAATTGTCAACATTGGGGGCAAATAATAAGCAACATTAGAATAGCCAAACTTGAAATTAATCAAAATGTCAAGAAGCTCTGACAGAAAAATTAAATATGAATTATATGCAATTCAAGTAATATTTATTATGTTCGAAAATTATGTAAGAAATCATGAATATGTTATAAGCTGCTACTAAACAGTAGTATAGAACTATAACTTTTGCTGGAAGAGCAATTAAATTTCTGCCAAATTTGATATATGTCGTAAATAGAACATAATTTATATTACAGAATGATATTAAGTCATTAAATGCACTTCAAACATTGAATTTATTTAAAATTGTAACATCACTATAAAGAATAAAATAACCTATTTATACATCATTTTTAACCATGGATGATAACTGTGTTACATGCCATCATAAATATAAAATATCACACTTTGGTTTGGCAATGACATACATCAAAAAATGTGCTTAAAAATTGACTACTAGTGGAGTCATAACATCAAAACCATACCAGAAATGTATAATTAAGTGCAATAGTGTAAACTGCATTTGGTTGAGGTCACAGGTGACCAACAACCACACCTCAAAATGGAAATGTAAATGAATATAGTACACTAAAGATATCTCGGCGAGAGGTGAAACACATCCGTGAAATAAAAAAGATCCAACAACAGTTGTACTGGCATATTTATTAAATAACTAGATGACCCATGCAAATATTTTGCTAATAAAATATGATGAATAGTGAGGTTGAATGCTTGTAATGTATTGAAAAGTGGAACCTCACTTTTGTAGTAAATATTTGTTTGTTTAGTGTAATAGGTATGCATCAAAACATATTGGGAAACAGTTGGGAAAATTTAAAACACACTGTATGTACGACAAACTGTCACTGACATTAACAGAATACACCCAACCCTAACAAAATGCACACAGCATATCAACATCCCTCTGATATGTGTTGCTGTGCGAATAAAATATTTACATTGGAATTGTAAAGCAAAAAAAAATTTCCGCAGCAGAAAAAAAATAATCCAAAAAGCTACTTACTGTATAAAAAACAGTTTATTGACATCTCTGTGATATCTGCTGCTGCAATAGAGGGACCTGGCTCTGAACTGTCTCATATGCAGGACCACTTAAAGCATAAAATTCTGAACAATTCTTTCTTAATTTATGATTTTACTTAATTGGAGCCTTAATCTTTAAAACAATATGTCATTTATCAATTTCGGATGGGTATCGAAGAAGATAAATGGCTCGTTAAAAAAAGGGGGGGTTGTAGAAATAATATTTTCAGTGTCGAATTTTTGCCCTTTAAGTGTTGAATTTGGAGTTGAGCTTCTGCAGCTGTAGCAGCAGTAGCCGACTTTTGTGTGTGATTTGAATTGTGTTAGTTTTTGACATTTTCTTTGAATAGTTCCTGTTTAGGTAGTAATCCAGTCAGTTGAGCTTCCGCAGCCATAGCAACAGTAGCCGACTATTGTGTGTGATTTGAATTGTGCTAGTTTTTGTTGTTATCTTTGAATATTTCCTGTTTAGATAGTGGTTCAGTCAGTTGAGCTTCTGCAGCCATACCAGCAGTAGCCGACTTTTGTGTGTGATATGAATTGTGATAGTTTTTGTCGTTGTCTTTGAATATTTCCTGTTTAGGTAGTGATCCAGTCAGTTGAGCTTTAGCAGCCGTAGCAGCAGTCGCTGATTTTTGTGATTAATTTGTTTGTGGCTTCGTTTTTGGTTGTTTCAGGGAGGGACATGGTTTGTGCAATGTGTTACAGTAGCCGTCAGGCTCTCGAAGAGATTCGTAACATAATGGCATTTCTTCAAGCACAGGTGTGGAGCATCTTATACGAGGAGCGGCAGTGCATCGAAGAATTACCAGAGGCTAGTGATGTAGAACCGGCAGGTGAGGATTGTCAGGTATCTGTTGCAGGGAACATCTGGCACCATGTGGATAGGAGAAGGGCATCAAAATTCCAAAGTAACCGATGGGAAAATGATGTCTTGACCCTAAGTAATTCGTTTACAGTTTTGCAGGAGGTTCAATATCTTAGTGCGAATGACCAACAAGCTCAGCAGGGAAGATTTACTCACAGACACCGAGTGATGCCAGGGAAAGGTTTACTTATCATTGGAAGCTCCAATGTCCGACGTCTGGAGAAACCCCTATGAGACCTAGCTGAAAAGAATGGTGCAGACCCTCATACTAATGTTCATTCTGTTTGTCTTCTAGGAGCAACCATGCCATGTGTCATGAAGGCCATTCCAAAAGCGATTAGAGAACGAACTGCCATCAGTTAAGGTAGCTGCACACGTCGGTACTAACGACTCGTATCATTTTTCTTTTTCAGATATAGTGAACTCTATGGACAAGTTGGGCCACAAGGCGTATGAATCAGTGCGTGAGAATTTGGTAACGTCGCAGTTTTCCATGTGTAATGTTGTGCCGCATATCGATTGTGGGGAAGCCATATGGTGGAATACTTATAATTTGAACTGTAGTTTACAGGAGCTGTGTCGCAAAGACAACTGGGGCTTTGTCGACCTTCGACCGATGATAGCTGCCAGCTGGGACGCATTTGACAGGTCGGGCATCCACTACACACTGAGAATGATGACCAAGGTGGCTGCTAAAATATGGAACCGTCTTGATGTGAATTATTTTTTAGGAACACCGTGAGGCTTGAGGATCCCTCAGTTCAATGAAGAAGATGCGTCGGTAACCTAAATCTTGGTTCTGGAAGTGACAGCGTGAATAAATCGAAATTTACAGCTCCAAATACTTAACCCATTTCCTTTCGGAATGGAAATAGTAAAAATGCGAATTTAGACTCTTCAGATAATAAGCCACTAAGGATAATGATCCTTAATTGTCAGAGTATTAGAGGGAAAGTAGTCAATTTCCACGCTACAGTTGCGACTAATGATGTCAATATAATACTAGGAACCGAGAGCTGGTTGACGCCAGAGGTAGAATCTAGCGAAGTATTTGCTCCTCAATTCAATGTTTTTCGGAAAGACAGAACTACCTCAATGGCCGGAGGAGTGTTCATGGCCGTTAATAAAACCGTCAATTGCTCCGTAGTAAATGAAACAGAAAATTTTTGGGAGTTAATATGGTTGAAGGTAAAAATTGGCAGAAGTTTAAAGTTCATAATAGGATCATTTTACCGACCTCCGGATTTTGGATTAGATAACGCGGAGTATTTTAGACAGTCACTTAATAGTATTTCTCAAAAATTTCAGGGACATACATTGATCATGGGAGGCGATTTTAATATACCCTCAGTTAACTGGGACACATTTACGTTCAAGTCATGTGGAAGAGATAGTTTAATAACCGAAACGTTCCTAGAATCATTCGCGGAAAATTCACTTGAACAGATGGCTGAAGAGCCAACGTGGAGTGTCAAAGATTCCTCATCCATTTTGGATCTTTTTCTTACAAACAATACGGATATTGTAGATACAGTTTTTATAGAAGATGGTATAAATGATCACAAGGCGGTTGTGGTAACTTTAAAATCTAGACTGAATTTGAAGCATGATAAAGACAAACTCGTATATTGTTTCGATAAAGCAAACGATGCATTTTTAGTCGATCATTTGACAAAAAAATTTGAAACATACACGCTAAATACAAATTTTGACGAACTTTGGTTTGATTTTAAAAAAATAATATGGACCGCTTAAATCAATTTGTTCCCAAGAAGTTTATTAAGGTTAGTAAGAACTTCCCGTAGTTCAATAGGGAAGTGAAAGTTTGCTCAGGAGGCAAAGGCGTTTACATACCACGGTAAAGAAACTGGGAGACTCTTCTAATCGCACTAAATTAGTCCAGCTGCGAGCGGAAGTGCGTAAGGCAATGCGTGATGCATTTAAAGAATCCCAAGTCAGAAATTTATCCAAAGATCTGATTACTAATCCAAAAAAGTTCTAGTCATATATCAAATTAATAAGAGGCTCTCATAATGTCATGCCATCGTTGATTAAGGAAAATGGGGAATTATCAGCGTAGAGAAAGCAGAAATTTTGAATAATGTATTTAAAAAAGCTTTCACGACAGAAAACTCGGAGAAGATTCCGATATTTAAGAATCGTACCAACAAAATTATGAATGATCTCGTTCTCGATGTCGAGGGAATAACTAAACTGCTTATGAATGTAAAATCCAATAAGTCTCCCGGACCAGACGGTATTCCTACAAGATTCTACTCAAGATACGCAAAGGAAATTGCACCGTATTTGATGAAATTGTATACCGTCTCTCTCGATCAAGGAAAAATACCAGCCGAATGGAAGACCGCTATCGTAACTCCAGTGTTTAAAAATGGGAATGTTAATGATCCTCAGAATTATAGGCCGATCTCGTTAACCTTCAATATTTTGCAGGATTTTAGAACATATCATCTATTCGAATGTTATGCGGTTCTTGGATGAAGGTGAGCTTTTAAATCCAAATCAACATGGATTCAGAAAAGGCCGATGCTGCGAAACACAACTTGCACTTCTAATTCACAACTTGTGCCGAATTATAGATGAGCAATCCCGAGTTGATTTAGTTCTATTAGACTTTAAAAAAGCTTTCGACACAGTGCCTCACACTAGGTTACTTAGGAAACTTCGCGGTTACGGTATATCTAGGACAAATATGCGACTGGGTTGCAGACTTCCTGGAGGGACAGAACACAGTGTGTAGTTCTCGACGGTGAGCGTTCATCACTTACTGAAGTGAGGTCCTGGAGTTCTCAGGGAAGCGTAATAGGGCCTCTGTTGTTTCTAATATACATTAATGATTTAGTGCGACATAATAGGGGGATGAAAAGATTATTTGCCGATGATGCTATTATTTATCGCGAAATCAAAACCCAGGACGACTGTGCTTTGTTACAAGATGATATTATGAAAATAATTGCATGGTGTAGAGATTGGCAGTTGGAGTTAAACGCTAAAAAGTGCCAAGTCATGCGATGTAAGTAAAAAGGTGACACCATTTAAGCTTTGAATATACAATTATTGGTACCTGTCCTTAGAACGGTAGATTCCGCTAAATACCTAGGGGTAACAATTCGTAATAATTTGTCGTGGAATGAGCATATCGAGAATGTAATTGGGAGAAGCAAATCAGTATGCTGCGATTTCTAGGTTGTAATTTAAATCAATGCACTCCAGAAGTTAAATCGATTGCATACTAGTCACTAGTGCAGCCTCACTTAGAATATTGTTCCTCTGTATGGGGTCCCCATCAAATAGGGATTAGTAGAGGCATTAGAGATGGTCCAAAGAAGAGCCGCCCGATACGTGACAGGTATATATAGTTGGAGGGAAAGCGTAAGTGCAATGTTGAAGGAGTTAGTTGGGAAGACCTGGAGTACCGAAGGCGTTGCTCTCGACAGAAGCTAATTGAAAAATTCTCGACTGATATATTTTGGAATGACAGTATACAAATATTGCTACCAGCAACTTTCGTATCTTGGAATGACCGCGAAAATAAGATAAGAGAAATCAGGGCCAGAACCGATTCATTTCTGTACTCATTTTTTCCAGCAGCGATTAGGGAATGGAATAGAACAGATTTACCGGGCGAGTAAACACTAAAATCGACAGGAGTAGCTTTCGATAAAGTACTCCGGCCATCTTGATCTGGGTTTTCCATGGTTTCCCCAGATCGCTCCATGCGAATGCTGGCCCATGATAGCCCATGGGGTACCTCCTGCCACATCCCGTATATCCCTTCCAAACCATTACCTTCCTGGTTAGGTGCAATGCACCCTCCGCCACACACTTTTAGTGAATCGCAGAGTAATAGTAATAGTAAAGTTGTTTTCTTAAAATATGATGTAACCAAAGCGGATACTTTAAAATATTTTAAATGTTACCTCATTTATCGATTTCAGTTAGATATGAAGGGAGATAAATGGCTCGTGACACAAAAACGTATTGCCCTTTAAGGGTCGAATTCCGAAAAATTCCTGTCTTCAAATATGATGTCACCAAAGTGGAGATATTAATCTTTAATATGATACTTCATTATACGATTTCAGATAGGTATCCATGGAGATAAATGACAGCATTTTAGAAATATTGACACTTTTACCCTTTAAGGTCGAATTCCAAAAAGTTCCTTTATTAAAATAATGATGTGACCTAAGTGGAGATCATAAGCTTTAAAACGACACCTCATTCTTTGATTTTGGTTAAGAATGAAGGGAGATAATGGCTTGTGATTAAAAAACACCTTATAGAAATAATATATATGATAATTAATTAATTATTAGCAACAGTAGACTTCAAGCCTCTGAAATGAAGTTTTTGCATACCATGCTTCAGAGAACACAAAATGACAAAGTGAGGAATGAAATCAATCATGCAGAGGCTGGTATAAACATCAGTGTGGCAAAATCCTTACAGCGTTCTTGCCTGAGAGGGCATTGACATGTCCAAAGGACGGTGGAAGAAAGAAGAGCAAAGGCCTACTTTAATATGAACATACAAGGTAAAAGACATGTGGGAAGGCCCAATAAGAAATGGAGAGACCAAATCAAGAAGGATTTTTTTATTTTTTTTATTTTATTGGCATTCGGTTTGAGACCATACAGCCATTCTACATTTTTACAAAGCTTCTTACATCCATTTGCGTAACTTATCTATTTACAGATTTCCTTATCTATATTAGGTTAACTTATTACAATCTTGTTGAATGAATATGCTATTTACAATATTCAAATTTCAAGTGCCTTCTTAAGTACCATAATCTAAAAAGCATTGCTAGACAATACATCAACTAGACTTAGTAATCATCGGTTCTGTACATCCATTATTTTCTATTGAATAGTCTAAATCGCCGTATTTCTTTGACAAATCATCTGTAGAGGGTTGATCTATCTGGTGTTGTCAAGAAGGATATAGAAGACTTAGGGCTTGATTGGAAGACTGTTCATGAACAACAACTATTCATGGACAGGAAGAAGTGGAGAGTGCTCGTGACCAGCACCCAGGAGACTGGAGGTGGAGAATGATGATGAGTTTAACAAACAACTGTGGAAGAAATGGCCTTCAATAATCACATAAAATTGTGATATTTCATGACCAATTTGTTTATAGAGCATCGAGCTCACCTCAATAACATTGCAGATCAAGTTTAAAGTTATTTGCTTAAGCATTTCAAGTCATATGGTAAAATAAGCAGGTATATAAAGTCATGACGTAATGTAAACATAACTGGTATATGGAGTTCAGATTATTTCGTAAAAGAAAATGTCACATTTATTTCCAGAACTACTTGAGACCCTAACTAGCAAAACGAGATTTGTACCTTGGGAGCCAGAAATTTTTCCTGAAGAGTTATAAGACTGAAATTTCAAGATGTCACTTTTTAGTATGACACAATAAGCACATTTAAAATTTCTAGAGCCGCAATTTTGAAGATAGGGAAACAGTTTATAGTTTAAAAGAAGCATGATTTTTTCAGTATACATAATATGAAATTTTGAGAGGTATAGCTACAATTTAAGGATGATTTTTGGGAAGATTTTGGAAATTGAGTACACCATGAGTTTAAACTTTCAAAAAGGGCAGTATGTTTAAATGAAAGGAGAATTTTTTTCTGAGCACAACACATGAATTGGTTTTTGAATTTATGCATTAGTTTGGCTGATATCTGAAAAAGAAATAATTAAAATTCATGCGGCGATGGCTGTTTCCGGTAGAAGATTTGAAAGCATTTAGAAACTGACGAGTAGGAGGTGAATTCATAAAACGATGAAAAAGCTGTCAAAGAACTGTTGTTATAGTTAGATACTAATGATACCTTGTTGAAAAGTTAATGCAGAATCATATAAAACAGTTTTCAGAACCACAACTTCAATACGAAATAACTATGGTTTAAATTTCACAATTTTCAGCTTGCCCTGTTAGATAATAGTAACAAAATGGATTTTGATATCAAATTAAAGAAGAGCAAAAATAAACCAAATAAACCATTACAACGGTTATTTCAACTTTGTAGCTCTAAAACTGCAGGAGTTATAAACATTTTGGAATTTTTAGAAAAATAATTTTCTATAGCAAAACTAGGACGGATACTAGAATTTTCCCTAGGATTCATTTGTGTTGAAATTTCAAGTTGTTTGGAATAGTTTGGATACCCGGAAGTTTTTGATGTCATGAGAATTGGGGATTTTTCTGGTTCCCATGGCACTGCTATAAATAGGGGGTACTGAAACTGCTTATGGCCAGTTTATAAAAGTCGGTTGAGAAGCCATGTCACTCTGGTCTCTGTTTGGGCACAAAGATGTAGGCAGTAGACACCAGACGATATCATGACATAGCATTTCCCACAGACATCTTAGAATTTTTGGCGCGCATTTGGAATACTTACAAATCCTCATGTGACTGAAAGCAGTTAGGGGTTTATGAGGGTTGGTCTGGTTTGAATCATTTATCAGTATTTAATTTAATTTGGTGAAGATTGTTCTACGAACTTATAATTTTTTTCTGAAGAATATAGTGATGATTTAGATTTTAATAGCAGCAGTGGCTTTAATTAGTATATACCTTTCTCAATTGAGGTTATCCAATCTGGTGGCGACTGATTAACAGCAAGAACAATATTGATATCATAAGGGTACACATCACAGACTAGTGTGTTTGGTACTAAACCCAACTAAGTACTTGTTCCTGACAAATGGTAGGATCCAAAAACTTTGTCTTTTGTGGTTGTATCTGTTATATGTGTTCCAGACCAAAGTACCATCATCTAAGGTAAGCTATGATAAATTTGCCAATCCTAATGTGTTATTCCTTTTCACTACTATGGTGCCTATTATTTCGTTATTACTATACATACACAAAAAAATTTGAATCTGTTTACAATGATTCATTCAATTTCAAACTGTACAATCATTTCTTGAGTATTTGTTATGTTGTTAAATTTTTCAACGAATTATTGTTGCAGTCTTAGTCAAGATATAATTTCACAGGAAAGTACTTCATATTTTATTTTATAATAAAAGATGCTTTTTTATGGAGAAAAACCTAGTTTTTACTAAATTTGTCCTTTTAATAATTCAAGATGCATAATACACTGGGCTTGGTCTGCTGATCATAAACAAAAAACTCTTGTATGAGTGTTAAGTATTTACATAAAGATGAATTTTTATATTACTTTGTAATACAAATGATTTAAGCAGGCAACTGGTGCATTTGATTAGGTTTTATTTGTCATGGCAGAAAAATATTTTTTTCAACCTAACTAAATACTAACCTGTCCATCTGGTGCCGTTGAGAAGAATTCAGTTCCTGTCTTAGAGTGTCCAACGATAATTGAACAGACTGGTTCTCGGTGGCTGAATTGGAGGATACTAACTGCTGTCAAAGCTGCTGAATCTCTGATGTCCCATACAGCAACTTCACCTGAGTATAGACCACTTACAATAGTGTGTGGCTCCTTTGGGTTGAAATCCATACAGGTTATACTCTCTTTCCCCTCAAGTACTCGCACAGGCCAATTTGGATTTCCTTTAAACAAAAGGAATTTTATTAAAACATGTAATAATAATAATAATAATAATAATAATAATATGATCAATTGCATCAGAAAAGTAAACTGCTATTAAAAAACATAAGCCACAAGATAATGAAGAGTCACAAGATAATTACAAACAGAGGCTAGTAAAAATGGTTAACGTAGCTAATATAGAATGAATATAAGCATGTATGTGAATCTGATACAAAGACTGAGACAGCCAAAACAACAGTTGAACCAACTGTGAGGCAGGTAAATGTGAAGACTGAGGCATTGTTTAGAAAAGGAGTTAGTTCTGTCTTGGGTTTACAGTTCTAATGGGGTGAAGACTGTGTCATTTTTAGGTTAGAGAAGGTGAGGTGATAAAAATAGGTTCTCAAAAGGAAGTTAAATACAGATTCATAATGGGGGAAATCATAAATAATAAAGATCATAATTAATAAGGAAAAGTTAAAGCTGATGAAAGAATAAAAATGGATTTTCCACTAGTAAGATGAAGAAGAGTGCTGAAAATATCACAAAACCAGTTATAATACTGTTACTGGTGAGCTATTGAAATACAATGAAGAAAGTAATAAGAGTATAGTAACTTAATCGAGATAAGCAAACCACAATTATTTCTAGGGATAGAGTCTCAGATAAAATAAACAATACCAGACAATGAGTTTTTCCCTGAAGGTTATGTGGAGTACTGAAGAGATAGAAGAGGAATGTATAGATGGAGGTAGCCATGAGTTATTTGGCATAGACTTCTGGGGTAATTAACAACATAAAATCAGGGATTTGGTTTTTTTTATAAACGTTTCTCGGGTTTCCCGAGAAACGTTTATAAATAAACAACGGCGAGAAAGATTACATTCATTTATAAGGGATTTGGTTGTTTGCCACAGTGGAAGAATCAATGATAACAATAAGGCTCTTAGGTAGAAACTAAATTCATGGAATTACTAACTGAAAGGATAATGCCAATGCAACTGTTTAATTTAGTGTTGTGTCGCCAATGCAACTGTTTAATTTATTTAGTGTTGCGTCGTAGGCGTTTCACCTCTTATCAAGGCATCGTCAGCGATGAATTATTTACATTGGTTAGTTATAGTAAGCAGTTGCACATCTCCTGTTATCTCCCAAAGAATGTTCTGATTACATCATAATATTTACAATTTTGTAAACTGGTAATCTGAAATGGTATGCTTTTTCCTTAATTGACCAGTATGAAAAATTGTAAATATTATAATGCAATCAGAACAGGCTTTGGCTAATAAGCAATGATGCGCAGCTGCATAACTTAACTAACCAATGTAAATAATTTGTTGCTGATGACACCTTGATGAGAGGCAAAATCCATGCGACACAACAATAAACAAATTAAACAGTTGCATTGGTGTTATCCTTTCAATTAGTAATTAACTAAGCAATTACAGAAAAAATGACCTGCAGTAACATTGAATAAATTCATGGAGTTCAGAGGTTAGTGCAGAATGGTCCTTACTGATGGGGACATAAAGTTACTAGATGTCAACTAGGAAGAAATTAAGATTTAGAACACAAGGAAACAGAGATTTGTGAATCCTTTAGAAAAGATAGGAGGTTCACACATGAGGTAAAGCAGTGCACAAGGGTACAAAAGCATGATAGATACATTTCTAATGTAGCCTGATGATAAGCTTGTGGAGTCTCGAGTAATCTGAGGTTCATCCATACTTGTCTACGGCAGCAAGTCAAACTTATTTTGGGTGGCTGTAGGATAGGGGGAAGATGGATGTGTAGGGAAATTTCCACTGGAGCATGTGATCAACTGGAATTTAATTAAATATTTTATTATTATTTACAAAGTATGTGACATCCTCATCCTGCATATCCATTTGTTCTGTAACCTGTTGCCAGCTCTTACCAAACATTTTCTTCATCCCTACTAAAGTTTTCACATTTCGATTAGATAACTATGTACGTTCTCGCGGCGGCAATGCTTTATAAAAACTTCTCGGGTTTCAAGCCGCATCAAAATTGAGCCGTCTGGCAACGTTTCGGAAGCTTGCACTGCTTCCATTGTCAAGCCCCCACTTAACATTACTGAAGTCTGCAGCACGGTAGTCTTTTATATAGCGCCAGCAGCCGGGAGCGGAGGGGCGTCTAGTTGGACCCTGCTCGCTTGGACGATTAATGAAAGATGCAAAGAACACATCAGACATTTTAAACTTGGACAAAAAGAAAAATCTGCCTTAGCCGAACACGCCATTGACAACGGACACGAGCCATGCTTCGACAAAACGACACGGCTTTGTTACACAAATAACTGTTGTGAAGGAGGCTATTGAGATTAGGCTTAACAATAATGTTATTAATTGTGATCAAGGCCTCAGTTTAAGCCAAGCTTGGAAGCCAGTAATTGGATTATTACAAACGAGACGGGATCGAGCCATATCAGGGCATAGGAGTGACCCGATCGTGACGTCACCAAGTGAGCAGGGTCCAACTAGACCGCCCCTCCATCATGCGCTTTCCCCTCCGCTCCCGGCTGCTGGCGCTATATAAAAGACTACCGTGCGGCAGACTTCAGTAATGTTAAGCGGGGGCTTGACAATGGAAGCAGTGCAGGCTTCCGAAACGTTGCCAGATGGCTCAATTTTGACACGGCTTGAAACCCGAGAAGTTTTCACATTTCATTTCTGAATATTACATTGCAGCCTAAATCATCTGATTGTTTCCTATAGATCTAAATCCTTCCTACCACTAAAACAAACTTTAGAGAACCTCATCCAACTCCACTTTCATTCACACATTCTTTGTAATGAAACCATCTCTAACACTCGGTGGCGGATTTAGGATTTTGGTTTGGGGGGGGAGGGGGCTTGACTTGGGCGAGGAGAGAAATCTCACATTTTTCCAGAGTGCCGCCATTATAAAAAAGGTAGAGCAAAAAAAAAATAACCATGTCGTCGTCAGAGGTGACCTTGGTGCTTTTGGGGGGGGCTTCAGCCCCCTAGTCCCCCCCCCCCCTGGATTCGCCACTGCTAACACTTATTAAAATAAATTACCAAATGCCACAGCTTTGTAACCAGTACAATACTTTCCAATTATGCTTTTGCTATTGGTTCGAGAAAAACAATTACTACAAGATAATTCTGTTAGCTCTGGGAAGAAACTTAAACATTAAAATTTTTAAATTTGATTTAACTAGTATCTAGATTTTTTTGATTTTTAGAATATTTAACAATAAAATAAAAAAGGTGTACAATTACATTTTTTAATAATTTCAACTACACAAACTGCTAGTCAGACTAGTTAGATATCTATACATAAAAATTGCCAAGTGTATGTCATGCATATATACCAAAGGTTCCATATCAATTTGAATTCTTTTCAGCTATAAAATTTAGTAAATACTTAATGTGTGGTATGTAGATGTGCGCTATTAAAATAATTGTATTTTGATGGCCTTATGGTATGTTCACAAGTTTCATGTTGCCAAGAATATTGCATCCATCATGGTTGGACCTGCAGTTTAATGTGGACTCTGAAGCGCACTGATCCACTGATTTATGTAATTAAAATTTATTGCTAAGGCTCAAGACTCTACAGACTAAAAATATCAAATATTCATCATACATTTTGCCCTCTTGGCTGCCATGTAGTCTGGATTTGTATGAGGATAGTTTGTTGGAACAATATGTATATTAGAGCACTAAGATTCAACTATGACAGCTGTAAAGAACCTTGTCAATATAGCTCACGACATTTGTAAACACTTAGTATTTCCTAACATTTTTAGAAGGTGTATGGAAGAAATACAGAAACGAGAAATGTTGTCTTCTTGTTTTCGTGATTGTTTAAAATAGTGTACAGATCATTAAGCTGAGATCTTCAGTCAGTGCAGAATACAATATATAGGAACTAAAAATTGTAATATACCATTAAGGATATGTCACAAGTGCCCTAATGTCTACAGCACGTATAACATAATGCATGCAAAAAAAGCTATTTCCTGCTCCACAGTGTAATTTTCATTGTAGGGGAGACCAGGGATGGTTGGCACAGGTTTTTTAACATATCAATTTTTCAGCTGATTCTGTGAACACCATCGTGGTTTTGAATATACCACTGTAATCTGCATATATTTTACTACATTTCTATATTTTTTTTTTTTTTTTGCAATCGTAATATTTAATTGTATGGCTGCAAGAAATCACCAAACAGTTCAAGTCTTGGTCAGCCATCCAACCCCATATCTTGATAAAAAAATAAATTGAGAAAACAACGTTTAAGTAAATAAAAATGGCTATTGTACCTCATTTGCATTTTATTTTAATTAAAAAGCTAGAAATGTAAGGCAGAAGGCAAGCATGAGAGAAACTAAGATAAACAAGAGACAGTAAATATTGGAATTAAATCAAATAGGCTTCATGTCGACAAGGTAGGTTTTTTGAACATTATTAATTAGTTGTGGCTCACATTTGCTGTTTACATACTTTTTCAAATACCCAAAAACACTTTCATCAAGGAGCTGCAACTTTTGAGAAGTGTGAGGGGGAAATGAAAGAATGGTTATCCCATTTTCTTTAACAAAATCCAATGCTGTGACTGATAGATGGGAGTCTTGATTATCTAACAGCAAAAGCACAGGCTGCTCTTTTGAGCTTCTGTTGTGAAAGGCAAAGTGTTCAGAAAACTTGTTGAATTTCTTTTCCACCATCCACCCTGAGGGATTAGAATCCCCCACACTGCCAGGTGGACCATCTTTTAAGAAATAATCTTTGTAATTTTTTGTTGGAAATACGAAAAAAAGGGGGTATAGAATTACCACTAGCCGAAACTGGAATGGCCAATGTTACTCAACTTCCTTTTTCAGCTGAAGTGATTAGACCAATTTGCTTAAACCCTTTCTGAGCAATTACTCTATTGAGTTTTTGCACCGTAGTTACCCCAGTTTCATCCATATTGTAGATATCACTTGGGGTTAGTCTGAGATTGTCCAAAATGGTGTGCAACTTCCCCCCCCCCCCCAAAAAAAACAATATTAGTGCTATTGAAACTAGAAGCTCTTCCAAGACTAGTTGCCTGCAGAGTTCTTATTGATAAAACAGGATGTCTTTCAATGAAATTTGAAAACCAATATGCACCAACCATTTCTTTTTCTTTCCATGATTGAGGAGCATTTATGTTGTTCACATTGCTCTATTCATACACACATTTCCTTACTTCTTTAGGGGAAAGTTCAAAGTATATGTCAGCTGCATTTAACAAGTATTCAAGGTCCCTTTCTTGTTCTTCAGGGAAAACCTATAAGAAAATTATCACTAACATTAATCCAATAAAGTATGAAACAGTAACCTGATTGAGACGCAGTTTTTTTGTCACCTAATGTTAACGATTGCAGTTGTTGATATTAAACCTGAAATTTATGCGGACATATAATAAATTGCATACTAGGCTTACAATTCAATCTCCCCCCCCCTCCCCAACTGATATTTAAGATCTTGTATTATTACCTGTTGGTTCTTCCAGTAGCCAATCTGTGGCATTTCTCTTATCGTCAGCTCAAGCTGTCCTTCGCTGTGTCTAGCTTTGCCACAGTAGTGGGCCCAACTGTGAACCGGTATTTGGAACTCCTCAGAAATAGATTCGAATAGGGATATTCACTAAACATCGATGCATCGTATCCATTCGATGTTTACCATACCATACATCGGATTGATTTGATGTTTTGACATAGAATTTTTCTATTCGATGTATCGATTTTTTTAAATAAAAACATCGAATCAATAAAAAAGCCAACTCTGGCTAATAATGACAAAAATAATGGAAATAAATGTTAAGATTACTAAATTAATTCAAGATTAAATTAAATTATTTTACTTTAAAGTAACTGTCATTAACAGGTGGAGACACCTGTGGGCAACTTGCAGGACATAACAATGGTAGAGATAAATTTATCTTGCAGTTGGCTATCCTTTCCATATGAGTAGATAAAATCAATTTCCTAGGTTTACTCCTACTGTTTGCCGGTGTTTGTTGTGAATCGAAATAAGATGTTATTACTCAATAACAACTAAGTGTTACGTGATTCTACTCAATATTTAGATATAAACCGGGTGGGGGCAACATCTGATTGACTGTTGTCGGGACTTCGGTTGCATCAGAATGTTTATTTTTGAAGGCTGCTCAAATAATTAATTATCAAAAGAATAGAATTAAAGGAAAACTGTAGAGTAAATTTTTGTTTCTGCAAAATTTGCCTAATGACCATTGGTGTTAAGTTGTTAAAGACTTAAAATTACTTTTTTTTTACGGAGATTTATACTTTAGTATTTAATGTCTGGTTTTTTATAGTAATGGTCTGGAATTGTAATAAAATATATTTGTTAATTTGTAGTTTCTATTTCACTCACAAAGCTATATCTCACTCATACAACACTACTTAACCAACACACAGTATCATAAAATTATTCTTTTAATGTTGGGTGAAAGGTAACGCTCTGGTCTCGCATTCGAGAGGAGATGGGCTCAATTCAACATCCGAGCATCCAGATTTTGGTTTTCCATGGTTTCCCCAAACCACTCCAGGCGAAGGCCAAAGTCCTTCCCGTTTCTTGCCCCCAGTTATTTCCCGCCTCTAAAGGCGTAAAGCCATAAACAAAAAAGCTTAAAATTAGACACATCATTACTGCTACACTGCTGGTGTAGTGTTGTTCTGTGTTCACACGGACGAAACAAAAGACAATGAACTATCTGCGTTCAACTGGAAATGGTGAATATCAAACTATTGTCACATTTTCTCTCGGCGATTTTGAAGGAACAGGTAAGAGATAAATGAAATGACATTTGCCGATGAATAATGTTGGTTTGTATTTGTAGAGCTAAGAAAAACATAAAGGTATTTGATGTTGAAAAAACATCGATGTTTTCAAGTGATGCATCAAAAAAATCGATGCAGGGTTCCGATGTTTTACATCAAATAAAAACATTGATGTAATTTCTAAGTGGACACCCCTAGATTCAAAGCTTCTCCCATCCTCATTGCACGATCAAACAGCTTTATAGATTACATCCTTCAGAGCTTCACCTCTTTCAGTTTTCCTCTGGTAGTTACTAATTTTTCAAAATTTATTTCAAATCATTAAAGCTAATTACACTTATTAATCTTAAAACAAGACTTCCTAGAAAAACAATTAATGAAATATGTAGGTTGGCTAACACAAGTGGGGTTTATATAAAAAAAAATCTCGGATGACTAGCCGAGTTAAATGGATGTTATAATTACATTTACAATTACACAATATTTCAGCAATCTGATTCGCTGATGCCATCTTCACATCTACTGTGCAAATTTGAAGTCTCTAACTGCTTTCTTCGATTTATTATTAATTTTTCTGAAATATCGTTCCAGGTGAATGCTTGAGGCTGATGCAATAGCAATTGCTTGCTTATTCAAATACTTTCTCAAAACTGTAAAAACCTGATTTCTAGCTTAAATTAACTTAGTAACTGACTTTAAAATGATATGCAATACTATCCAATTTAGCTTGTGGATCTGAGAACAAATTTTGCTATGCAGGTACAAAATTTTTAGGTTACATTACAACACCTATGGAGAAAATTACAAGCTGATGGCCAACCTGCCCCCTATGCCAACCAACCCCGGTCTCCCCTACACAATGCAATCATAATGTAGCATGCACCATACAAAGCCTCTATAAAACTGAAATAGACTGAAGCAATACACACCTCTGAACAAACAACACATCACATACATTTTAAGTATTTGTTCTAAGATTTCTTTGATATAGTAGACAGTCTCTAAACAAAACTGAGGCCCAGAAAATGGTTGATGATATTAATAACATAAATCCTGAATGTTATAAGTGGTTTTCTGATTATTCATATAAAATATTATTGCAACAGGCAATTGAAAAATATTGCTTAATTACCATTTGTCGATTATACTGTGTGAATTGCAATTGACTTACACTACTTAGAAGGCTGGAAAAGGGGCAAAAAATAACAAAGTCATCAAAAATAACTAGTTTTTATTTTTCAAGGCAATATTTCTAATATACAACAAAAACAGATCAATAAGAAACAAAATTTCTTCAATAAATAAATAGAAAAATTCACAACAAAAAAAGCTGTAAAAATATTGTAAAAACTGCAGTACTTTCCTGCATGCCACTAGAAAATCCCCATTCACCAAATAGTATCATAGGCCTTTTATTCTTCAAACAACACATCGACTATACCTTGTCTGCAAGCCAATGTGTTCTGTCATTATTTGCAGCAGGATCAGGTTATGTAAGGTAGAATTTTCTGACTCCACACTTGAAGATGGATAAGTAGATTTTGGGATTTGTGATAACTAAAGAGTCAGAAACACCACTGTAATTATGAGCTCTTTAAGCCAATGCTTCTTAACTTCATATATGTGCATGATTTTAACAATAAGATAAGCACTGTATCTTGCCGTGAGTCTGAAAAAAATTAGTTAAAACAATTTGCTGTTCAAAATATTCAGAGAGTGGTTCTTGGAATGAGGGTTTAACTGACTTAGTTTCCTGTAGCTAATGCAATCAGATGCTGGTGTACAACCTTGACTGATTTCAGTTTCCACATAGAGAAATCACAGTTATAAACATCTTGGTCTATGGATGAAAAACATATAGCACATGACCACAAAAAGTGAGCACCACAATGCACAGTAGATGCTAGTCATTAACCATTCAACCAAGTGTATTATACCTAACATCGAGACAGGAATCATCATCATTATCGTTCGGAACAATTTCCAGTTTCCCGGATGTTGTTTACGATCCTTCCAGTGTTTCCATCTTGGTGTTTATAAATGATCATCTTCAACTGTCTAAAAAAGTTTCTTTGCCCATAGTAGATTCCCAGTTCCAGCCTCTTCTCTCTATGTCCTCCTTCAGTTGGTCTGTCACTCTTCTTCTTGGTCTTCCAACTGGTCTTTGCCTGTTATCATTTTATTCCAAATAAGCTTTTGGTAGTCTTTGCCCAAACCATTTAGGTCTAAATGACCTAAGACTTTCTTCCGTGGATTCACTTAAGCCATACCTTTCCCAAATATGCAATGGATGGACTTCCATACAAGGTCCATTATTTGATCAGTAGAACAAAATCTTAAAGCCTTCACAAAACTGTAAACATTATAATTCATCCCATAATTTGTAAAATATTGCCAAAAATTATAAAATTCTGGAACAAACCTTTATTTTATTACAAGTACAAAAAGCATATGAGATGTACATTTAATCTGAAATGGATAAGAAAGGAATCTATGACAAGATTAAATATTCATTAAAGAAAAGTCATCAAATGATGTTCATGAAAATATAATGGCAACATTAGTGGAGGGTTCCCATGCCTACATCACAGTAAAGGAGACATCTGAATTTAAGCAGAGGACTTTTTTTTAGCCATGAAATTTTCATGCAACTATGCCATCATTCACAGGGAGTGATTTAGGTAAACCATGGAAAACCCGAATTTGGAGAATTTGGATGGCTGGATGGGGATTCAAACCTGCATCCCCTTGAATACAGGCAGGAGAAATGTAGGTGGTTGATGGCAGCCATGTTAACTTACTGAACAATGTAATTTCAGACTTGGTTTATTAAGGGAACTATTACTCCAAATAATTTTAATATTGATTTCAAAACATTTAACTTTCAGCCAAATAAATTAAAACTTGGATGCAGTTTATAAGTTTTGTATAGGTAATGTGATTGTTGTGTAATGTGTGAATGTCCAGAAAGTAAGCTAAGCCAATTTATATTCAGGACTGCGCTGTAACCTGATACCAGAGAAAGACTTCTCAGTAAATGCTATGAACTTCATTAAAAGTTTCCAACTTTATTTGAAAAGATAATATTCATTACTGTTACTCTGTACACTTGAAATTTTGATAATAGCAAATTGTCTTTAAGGAGTTGGCAACTGCATTTCAAGGAACACACTCTAATGAACTGCAAATTCAGGAATAATCAGGTAAAGAATGGCCATAGCTCACAGACATTCAAACAGTAAAAGCTCCTGCAACCAACTATGCTACAACAAGCACTCCAGTTTGCAGTTTGCTTCAAAGAAGGGCAAGGTCAATTCTTCTGCAGGGAATGTGATGCTTTCTGTTTTCTTTCTTTTTTGGGGTGGGGGGGGGGAGGGAGAGAGGGTCTGGTAGTGTGCTGCCTCTAAATATGCTGATAAAGGTTATAACCATTACAAGGGCATACAATGCTAACACTGTGAAGCAACTGTAAGTAGCTATAAAAAATAATAAAACAGGTAAATTAACAAAAACAATTGCTGTTTCTTCAGGACGATGACAATAATTTTTGGCACTCTTAACAAATATTTCTAAAAGATGGCATAAAATGTCTAGAATCATAGGAGAAAGTGTGTGGAGCTCAGATAGACTGTTTTGAAAAATAACTTGTGTACATCTTTGACCAGTCCCATCCGGGACGATGTTTGTACTTATGTTCTTGGAGTGGGATGGATTAAGGCACCCAGTAAACTTCTGTCATGATTACATTGGAAAGTTGATGTGTAACACAAAAAAATAACATTGGAAAGAGCTCTATTAGTGTACTTCCAATACATAGAGAAAGTTTTGTCAGAGGTGATTACCGTGTCAAGACCAGGTAAAAATTCTGGTAGTAACTGGGGAATCAGAAAATCCTATTCAAACTCCAGTTATTACCAGAATTTGTACAGAGCTTCAATGTTTAAAAGAGCTCTAATAGTGCATTTCCAAAACACAAAAAAAAGAGACGAGATGAATGTAATTTTAAAGCCCTGTATAAATTCTGGCTATTACTGGAGTCAAGTTAGACATCACACAACTCAATTAACATGCTGCAAAAGGGGATTTAGTTTTACACAAAAATGTATTAACTGTATGTCATTGCAGTACACGCCAGAAATAAACTGTTGGCAATGAGCACCTACAACAAACTATTTCTGGAAGAAAATGTAACTGAATTGCATATAAATGAATTGTGTAGTAAATTAACTGACAACAGCAGCTACTAACAGAAGTGGTCAGTTTCAACAGGAATTTAGGCATAGGAACATGATTAGAAGAACAAATCCTAAATAACCACATCTATTTCAAAGAAGTGCAATGGGAAAAAGTATTTATGATGGTGCAGTACATCTAATAATTATTTACACGCACTCCATGTGAAATAATCAATGAGGATTAAGTGCAAGGTGTGGATCATCTAATATCAATTTAATTAAATATGGAAAGGAGAGACAAAATACATTCATCACTCACCAAATTTCACTCTATTTTCATCTCTCATAATTTTGTTTGAACAGTGAAATGTTAAATTTAAGTTAATTGAAAATTTTTTGGGCGTTTTACTGAAGCAACTGCAATAACAGACAATATAAAAAAAAAAAATTCTTGCAGCAGTCTGTTTGAAACATGCCAAATCTGCAGCAAAATATATTGTTATCTATGTAGCAGTTATAGATTCTTTGCTTCCATTAATTACAATTACCTCCATGGTCTCCTGAATTTGTAATTGTATTTATCATTAACCACCTGCCTCATATCTATAATTTTTTTTATTCAGACTGTTTTAAAATAACACACTAATAAAATCACATAATTCATAAATATTTTGGTTGAAAGATAGTATCTGCCTTGTGACAACCCTATTTCTAATCAAAAATCTATAAAGAGGTTACTGAATATTACATATAAATACATAAAATAATAGAATGGTTTTTAATTTTTTTTCGTATGCTCACCCACATCCCAGACATACGATGTAATATCTTCATTTTCACGGGATCTATCAAGTTGCATGCTGCAGTAAGAAACAGCTAGAAGATTTCCTGATGGTGACCATGCAATGTCATTAACAGGCTTCTCAAATTTTGAAGGATTTTTGTAGACAACTTCTTTCCGAGCAAAAGAAGGTTCATTTAGTGGATGGAAATCAACATCTGTGTAATATTCCTCATATATATTAACTGTGTTGTTTTGAAAAATGAAATGCTCCATTGGCTAAACAAAGAATATGAGGAAGACATTTGTATTATTAATAATTTTTTCTTACTGCACGCCGAATTTATACATGCACACCAAGTGGCAGATCTAGGAATTTTCCGAATCATGGCAAAATCTGTGAGATCACCATCCCTGCAAACATTACTTTGCCACCCACGTTGTCTCCACCCTGAGTAAGGCTGCCTGGGGCAATATTGGAGATAAAACAAAAGGTCTTTACGACCTTAATTTGCTGCCCTCCAAAAACAATTTTGCTGCCCCCTGAAGTTGACTCCCAGGACAAGAACCCTGGTTTGCCGCCCCTTCACCTTTCCTAGATCCAGCACTGTGCACACCAATAAATCATATAGTTACACTCTACAAGACTGATCAGAAATAATTAAATTTTTTTATAAAGGTAAAATTCAAGAGTGATTAAAAAAGGATAACAATCTCACAGTTTATTTATATACTTTATTAGTTTGCTCGTTACTTCATCTGCATTGTCAACTGGTGAAACAATGTATCACAGTAAAAAAGTAACTACTATTTTTTGCTTATGCCAGCAACTTATTTATTCAAATGTTATACTTCTGACTATCGTTACTTTCAGAAAATTCACATCCCCATATAAAACATATAAAATTAAGTATAATATTCGTTGAACAAATAATATTAACAGCACCAAAGAATATGCAAAGCAATGAACAAGTTATGTTATGATCAGTGTGATACATTCTTTCAACCTTGTTGTTGACAGCATAGTTTTCCATTAATTTATATATATATATATATACCCACTCAACCTATCAACAGCCAACAAGTCCCTAAAACCAACCACATCCCCATTTTGATCACCCCATACTTCCCGGGTTTGGAATCCATCAACCGAGTCTTGCGACAAGTTTATGACTTCCCTCGAGCGTGTCCTGATATGAGGAACCTCCTTCCAAATATCCTCCCTCACCCACACAAACCTGCTTCAGCAGACCTCCAAACCTCAACCAACTCTTGGTACATAAACATGGGGCCCCCCAGCCTGTAAGACAGCCCCAAGGTTCGTTTCCTTGCAACAGGTCTAGCTGCAAATTATGCAGTATGCACCCGCCTTCTACCACCTTTACCAACTCCATAACTGGGGAAAACTCCCCCCTCACAGGAGTTGCCATGTGTGTACCCTCCCACCTTATATATCAACTCACCTGCAACCATTGCCCAGCCTCCTACATTGGTCTGATAACAAATCCACTGGCCATCAGAATGAATGGACACAGACAATCAGCATTCATCCAGAACCCTGACCACTCTGTATCTTATCATGCCTCCACTCTTGGCACCAACAATTTTTACATGTTTTGCGGTCTGTGCCTTTAGAGTCCTCTCAGACAAAAGCATAATTTCGGAATTCAGAAGGTTGGAACTGGCTTATCAGTACCAACTGGGTACCAGACAACCATCAGCACTAAATTCAAGATAACACCAGTTTTCCTCCCTCCCATTCGCCTCACCTCCCACCTTTTCCTACAGAACCATCACTCACCAGAGCCTATCTTTTTGCAGTTTGTAACTTTAAATTTTGCTTAATTTTAAATTTCCAAATGTTTTGATTTTAATTTCTCAGAGGACCATCATCTGACATCTACCACGCTTCTGCAACAGGTCCCTATGGACAGGTTTATTATCTATTTATTATTCCTGCCACATTGTTTTTTTTCCCCCCCAACCATGAGCTACAGGCCTTGTGGTTGGCTGCCAGCCTCCAGCATGCAGCCATCTCGTTGCTACTGAAGAAGGGCTATAGACTTGAAAATTTTACTGTATCTGTGTACATATTTCTTCCATTTCTTGATGCCACAGGAATCCTCTAGCCTTCCCCCACCCCCTCCTACACTACCATCTGCTGCAGACGCACCATTCACCAGACAGCTGTCTCAGTGTACATGTCTGACTCTGCCTGGTGTCTCATGGTGTCTCACTTCCGCACGAACAAGGTAGCACGCAAAATTTTTTGCGCTTTCTTGTGTTTTTTTTATTTGTTGTTCTTCGTTTCCAGCTGCCTTCATCTGTGATAAGTGTTGGGTCATATTTCCCTATCCTTCCTTAGTTTTATTGCCTTAAAGCATTTTCCTGCTCATTGTTATTATATGTTAGCAGAGTTCCCAGCATTGCCCGGTATGATCTTGATTGATTTGCACACACAGTGAATATTGAAGCTCATAACAGAGGTAAGTTTTTTGGGGATTCTATGATAATGGTGGAGCCACAATTTGATGATTGAGTCCTAAGTAACTCGATGAGTCAAATTGAAAGTAAAGAATTTTTATATTATATATCTCGCTTAGTTCTCCAGATATCATATTTCAAAATTGACGTGGTTAGGTTGAAATGCAGCCTGGACCAGAAGAAAAATTTCCCCTTAGCCAAATTTAATAATAAATTCGCATGTAATTTGGTAAACCAAGTTGAAAATAAAGTATAAATGTTTTTGATATCTCTCTTAGTTCTCGAGATAGTGCATCACCAAACCACTACATGTACTATAGGTGTTTATTTTCTTCTTAGTGATTGTTGTTTGGTTGAAATACAGCCTGGACCAGAAGAAACATCACCAAAAGCACAAGGAACTATAACTGATTTTTGACATGTTAAATCTCGAAAACCAAGTGAGATATCAAAAAATGTTATTCTTTTTTTTTAGATTTTTTTTTTGCCGAGTTCTATAAGAATTCATCATCAGATTTTGGCACCACAATAATGATAGAACTGCCAGTTCTTTGCACTTGTGAATTAAATTTCATATCAGTCGCTCATTTTTCTAAACGTATTTAAACGGCTAACCCCCCTGTGTAGCAGAAAAGAGATGTGGTTGGGGTTGATTTATTCCTGCAATATTTTTAGCCATGATATCAGGAACATGTGTACTAAGTTTTAACATATTAACTACAGTGATTCGTGCAGCAATAGAAACAGGAAATGTGGTAAAGGCAGAATCACTCATCAATAAATTACAAAAAAAAATAAAATAAAAAAATAACACTATGTCAACACTAAAGGTTTTAAACAGTTCAATTTTGTGTTCAAAGCCATCAGTTGATGGCGAGAATTTAATTAGCAGCTGTGTGGTCAGAGACCGTAATTTCAAAAAGCAACAAATTTCTCGGATGGTTCACTAAAGCTTTTAAACAGCTCACTTTCATGTTCAAACCCATCAAATATGCATTTCTAAACACAGTCATTAAAATTCAAAACATCAGAGATTTTAGCAGTGCTGCATCAGATAGTAACATCAAGAAACAAAGAAGATATAGAAAAATATTTTCCACTTCACGTAGTTTCCTCTTCGCATTCGTTATGGCTATGTATGGGGTTTGAAGACTAAAAACAAAAATTTAAGAAAGTAAACATTACATGCGATAACATGGCGATTATTTTTTTTACGATGTATGACGTAAGCATCATATTTCTTTTTTTTTTTTCAGGCTGTATGTTAAGATTTTCATTTACCACTCCGGCATTATGTTACATTGGAGCATAAGATATACCAAACACTTCAATTGAGATTCTAATCTATAAAATGGTGAAAACCTCATCGAAATTTGCTGTGTAGTTTCTGAGTTTTTATATTTCACATATATCTGGTTTTCATTTGATAGATATAGTAAACAATGAAATCATAGGCGGTTAGTAGCGAGAAGGAATTAAATTAGGATAGGGAAATGATGGATGTGGGGTACGAACACACAGAAAAGACAAAAACACAACTGATAAAGAAATTTTTGGGATGAGCCCTTTGTCAACAGTGGAACATTATGGGGGGTGGATAATGTTGGGACTGCCTCACATAAAGTCTATTGGCCAGGAAAATGGTGAGGGTAAACTATAACAGAGGAACTTGGAGGGGCAGTGCAACAGTATTTCCATTTTAACTGTTGTCATACAGTACCATACCAAATGTTCCCTCCCATACAGTCTTGGCTTTCAAGGTAGTCACATATGTTCCAACCAACAGTCCCTCATGGATTAGTCAAACAGTATTTCATAAGCATTGATTTCCCGCATCTACCCTCCGGAATTGGTGAATAAACAGCTTTTACGGCTTAACATTACAACCAACTCAGCCCATCGGTCATCCAAAATCCGCAAAAACCAACCACAATCCAGTCTTGATCACACAGTACTATCCAGGTCTTGAATTCATTAACAGAATCCTCCAGCAGCGCTAAGATTTCCTGCAATCATGCCCTGAAATGAGAACCATTCTCCCTAAAATGCTCTCTGCCTCTCCTAGAACTTGTTTCAGCAGACCGTCTAACCTCAGCAAACTTCTAATCCACAAACATAGCCTTCCTTGTCTCAACAGTCAGCCCTGAGGCTCTTTCCGTGCAATAGACCCTGCTGCAAAATGTGCGACATACACCATGCTTCCACCACTTTCACCAACCCTGTCACAGGGGAAAGATTCCCTATCATAGGACACACCACCTGTGAAATGTCCTATGTAATTTACCAGTTAACATGCAACCACTGCCTGGCTTCATATATAGGTTTGACAGTCTTACTAATTGGTGACTGTGTTGCACTACAGACCCACTTTCCATTAGAATAAATGACCACCGACAGATGCTGTTCACACGGAACACAAAACACCCAGTTGCTGCCCATGCCATCACCCTTGACTCGAATAATTTCAACTCTTTTCACGGTCCTTTCTATCAGAGTCCTCCATAATAGCAGCAGCTCCTCTGAACTCAGAAGGTGGAAACTTGCCTACCAGCGCAAACTGGGCACAAGGCAACCACCTGGTCTCAACTTTAGATAATACCCGGTCATTATTATTATTATTATTACTTATGTATACCCCTTTTTTAATCCTCTCTTTGCCTCCATCCTCACTACCCATATTGAACCACCACCAATCTAAGGTGATGTGTACTTCACCTTGGTTTAAAAATTTTAAAAAAATATTTTTAAATTTTTATATATATTTTTTAATTTTTCATATTTAGATTAATTATTTTTTGCTCTTCCCACTGACCAGAGATATTTTATCTATGCTCGGGTATTAGCTCTGAATCACTGCCACCCTACTTTCCCATTTGAATTTACCCCCACCATTTTCCCGGCCAAAAGTCTTTCTGTGAGGCAGTCCCCAACATCACCCACCTCCCATAACTTTCTACTGTTGACAAAGGGCTCATCCAAAAAATTTCTTTATCAGTTGTGTTTTTGCCTTTTCTGTGTGTTCGTGGGGCACAAACACACAGAAAAGACAAAAACACAACTGATAAAGAAATTTTTGGGATGAGCCCTTTGTCAACAGGAGAACATTCTGTGAAACAATCTCCAACATCACCAACCTCCCATAATTTTCTCCTGTCGACAAAGGTCTTGTCCCAAAAATTTCTTTATCAGTTGTGTTTGTGTCTTTTCTGTGTGTACGTGCCCCACATCCATCATCTAAAGGTAAGTGGTGGCTCATTTCCCTATCCTGATTATACACATTATTTATATATATATCTGCGTGTGAGAGTGTGTGTGTGTGTGTGCAAAAACAGATATGCAGTGTCCAACTACAAATTTGTCCTTAACTAGTTGCATCACCTTAAACCATCACTAATCTATTATCAGTCATACTAATTGGTGACTTTGTTGCACTACAGACCTCCATCAGGTTTAGAAGCTAACTACTCAATAATAGCAGAATATACCAGTAGATTCCATTGTTGGTTTTTTGATAAAAAATTAACTTTCTGCAAATGTAACTGTTGCAATTGAGAGACAACTCAGAATAAGCAATTAAGCAATCAACTTTAAAAAAGAAATGAGATCCCACAAAAACAATTCTTGTACAAATAGGCCAAATCATATGATTTTGCAGTCACGAAAAGTTATGAGACCTACTTTTGATCCAGGTTTACACTTTACAGTGTCTATTGATTTCACTTTCTGAAACATTCTGGTTTCTCTCAGTGTTATAGAGTGTTGATTTAAAACAAAATTCTGGTAATTTGGCCATTATGCATGCCATGATTTAGTAAACCATATATGTACTTTATCAGTTTAAAACACAAAAAGTGCATGTCTTATAATAAATCATATATATTATGCCTTTCATGCAGGGGCGGATCCAGGGGGGCTAGGGGGCTCAAGTCCCCCCCAAAAGTATCTAGGTCCACCCCCTGACATTGTAATTTTGGAGACTTTTTTTTTAGCTCTACGGATTCGAGGCCCGAGGAACCAAAATCCACTGAAGGCAAGCCCTCTGAACAAAAATTCACTCAAGCCAAGCCCCCTCCCCTCAAACCAAAGTCCACTCAAGGCCCCCCCCCCAAACCAAAATCCTGGAGCCGCCTCTGATTTCATGTCAGTAATAATTATGACATCTATAATGGTCAAGTCTCAGAAAGTGAAATGAATACACACAATAAAGTGTAGACTTTGTTTAGAACAAGATCTCATAATTTTTGTCACTAAAGAACCATGAGATTTGGCCTAATTTTACAAGAATTATTTTTGTGGGTATTATATTTGCTGGTTCCATAAGAAGCCGACATAAAAGTGATGATATTTTAAATAATAATCAAACAAGACTTGTTTAACATCATACAATTTAAATATGTGGGTAGGTTTATTTCCGTCTTAACATTAAATCTTTACTTCTGAATATGCCTAAAGCTTTTGTTAGTAAAAATTAAGTGCTGGAGCATGTAATTCTCATTATATAAATATCATCTACATAATGTTTTCACTATTAACAACAATTTAATTAACAAAAACGTATAATGACACTTCTGCCTTCATAGTTAATAGCTTTTCAGATAAGGCTGGAATCCATTCTACATTCCTCCTTTAATCAGCCCTGGAATTTTTCTCTGTGTTTAATATCTTACTATAGGAAAAGTTGACAAACAGGTGTGACTAACAGAATTAACAAACTGATTTTCTGAAAACTGAGGGTAGTGGACATTGTGATAACTCACTTTCTTAACAAAAACAGGTATTTATAGTTTAACAGTACAGTAGAGTGCACATTGGTATTTAGTGGGTTTAGAGTTCTGTAGCAGAACAAGTATATAGAGGATCCTGTGAAGGTTCAGTACTGTAGTTCCTAAAGATTGAGACAACTATCAGATCTTAAAATAAATTGTGTGTCTGTAGACTTAGGCTGCAGGGTAGGGAAATTGTTTAATTAATTTTTGATCAACTCATATATAGCAGAGTTAGTGGTACTATTCCAGGTCAGTGGTATACTAGTATAGTTACAGCTATCAGGAATAAAGCAGGTGTTGTGTGGGTAGTTTGGTTAAACTGTCCTAAATTAGAATCTGGTAGTTTAAAAAGCTACTCCACTCAATAATAATCTAACTACAGTAATAACATATTTTAATCTGTAAAATAGTATTGTTCTTGCTACTTTAAAATTTGATTGGAAGGTACTTGAAGTATTTTGGAAAAATCATGTCTGGAAAGTGTGGCGCTAGTCAAAGGAACATGAAGAATGGTATGGAGTTCAGAGGGAGTAAGAAGGAGTTTCGTAGGGCATGCAGTGGAAAGGGAATGTGGGAAATAAATGAGGCTCTTCCATGGTTTTGTCCACTTTGCATTTGGGATGAAACAATCAGGGAGATAGGCATTAAAGATGAGGGAGAAAGACGAAACGATTAGAGTATTGTTGAAAAGAGTCAGGGCCCTTGAAGCTAAGCCTGTGAAGGCATGGCCTATGGTGTAAAAGCCTGTGGAGGTCTTTCCTGTGGAAGCTTAGCCTCTAGTGGCAGAGATAGATGGTGGAAATGGAGAAGGAGAAAATAAGGATGGTTGGGATAACAGGTCATAGGGGAAAAACAGTAAACAGGATGAAGAAGCCAGACACTCCAGAAATTATCAGAAAAATTAGGTTTGACCTGTTACCAGAGTCAGGAGGGGAGGGGCCTCATGAAGATGTAGGAGTATATAAGGTGCAGCAGGCTTTTAGGAATAGGGACATGCAAGGAAGGAATTGGAAGAAAAGGGTTCTGCTGCTAGGCAGTAGCCATGGTAGAGGTGTAGGCCCTCTTTTGCAGGATAAGCTGGGCAAAGGTTACCAGGTCACAAGTTTTTTCAAACCTAGTGCAACGTTAGGCCAGGTAATAGAGTATATAGGTTGATTTTGTAGGGGTTTCACCAATGAGGATAGTGAACTGATAGTGGGAGGTGCGGGGAACAGTACTGATAAAAAAGCAAATTACTGTATAGAGAGTGACTTGAAGAAAACGTTGAAGGAGGCACAGCACACTGGGGTGGAGCTCATTCAAGTCCTAAGTCACTATGACGGGCCGCAATTGACCCACACTGTGAGGCAGGTAAATGTGGAAACAGTGGTGCTGCTTGGGAACAGTATCAGTTCTGTCATGGGGGTTGTGATGGTGGAGACCATTGGTAGGTGGGGTTTCACCAGGCATGGCATTCACCTAAATAGGAGGGGCAAGGGAATACTTTCTGAGTTGGCTAGGTCTGAGAGGGAGCCCACTTCCAGTGGTGATAGGGTCAGGACTGTGCCTTTTTTAGATTAAGGGCAGCTGGTGAGTGGGTAAAAATAGGTAATCATTGGGATACTGAGTGTAGATCCATAGTTAGAAAAATCACTAATATTGAAGAAATAGAAGAAGCTTTTGAAACAATACCAGAGGGGGACAGATCTGGGAAGGTGAATGTTAGTGCTGAAAATATCACAAAGCCAGTGATAAGTTTGTTACTGGTAAACTGTTGAAGAATAATGAACAAAGTACAGGAGTTTGCAAATCTGATAGATACATGAACCTCAAGCAGTTATAGGGGTAGAGACATTGAGGTTTTTCCCGATGGTTACAGAGTGTACCGCAGAGATAGAAAACAACTGGAAAGGGATATTCATATTGGTTAGCAAAGACTACTACAGTTCATTGGTGTTCAGAGATCATGACCATGAGTTACTTGGGGTAGACTTCTGGTGAAATAAAAAAGAAAAAGTCAGGGTGTTGGCTACTTACCATTGTGGAAAAATGATTTATAACTAAATTCATATTCGGAGTTCAGAAGTGAGCATAGAATGGTCATTATTGGTGGGGATTTGAACTTACCAGTTGTCAACTGGGTAGGAAATAAGAGTAATAACACAAAGGAACAAAGATTTTCAAATACCTTAGTAGAATATGATAAGGAAGAGCTGATAGTGATAGCAATTTACAGGGCCCCCTCAGGTAATTTCAGACTGTTTTTATCTCATTTAGAGTCTTTGCTACTAAGTTTTACAAATAGCAAACAAATAGTATTATGTGGAGATTTCAATGTTGACTTTCTGAATCACAGCAATGATAGATTAGATATGGAAGCCTTGATGTTGTCTTTTAACTTAACAGCACTTGTAAATTTTCCTACGAGAATACAAAATAATAGCAGGACTGCAATTGATAATTTTTTTATGGATATTTCTCAGTGCAATAATTACAGCATACTTCCAGTAATAAATGGTATCTCAGATCATGATGCGCAGCTATTATGTATCGAGTCCAGGAACACTGTTAAACAGATAAAGAAAAGCTGGGATTATAGAAGAAATATTAGTGAAAATAATATAAAACACTTCATAGATACCTTAAACAATGAAAACTGGTTAGAAGTATATAATGCGCAGGGTGTTAATGCGAAATTTGATTCCTTTCTGAATATATTTCTAACAATTTTTGAAGGTAGTTTCAAAAAAAGGAAAATTCTCAACACTCCAAACTAGAGATGGGCAGGTCCGAAATTTTAAAGGAGTCGGGTCCGGATGTATATCCAGCGCTGCGGACCTGCATCCAGCTTCCGTGTCCGGACCTGTATGGGTCCGGTTCTACAATCTGGCGGGCGGAGTGTATGGTGGAACTGGATCTGTGCGGACCTACATCCAGTTACGTGTCCGGCGGAGCTGTATGGGTCCGGTTCTACAATCGGGCGGGCGGAGTGTATGTCGGAACTGGATGTGTATATGGTGGATACAAATCCTACCAAGGAGAACTGCAGTATGAGTTACATCGTGTTCATCCATTAATTTATGAAATGAAAGAATATTAATTCCGATAATTTTGTTTTATTTTTGTCTGAAACTCACAACTGCACATAATATTATAAAATCACAGCATAATCAGACTTGATAATCATAAAAGTAAAAGTAAAATTTCTGTGGGCTTCTGTAAGAATAAAATGAAATCATTTCTTAATAATGTTTTAGTACTACTGAAACAAATTTTAAAAAAATCGAAAGTCTTTGTTAACTTTTTTTTAATTTTTTATTTTATTTTTTTAACTAAAAATGAAATTATTCAAGACTCAACATTTTGAGATAATTATTGCCTTTCCACAATATACCAGCTTAAGAAACAGTTTATTATAAATGAACAAAAAACAAAATTTAAAGTATAACTTATTTTAAATTGTGAGCGAGAAATTACGTGAGATTTGTTCTTATATTATGTATAGTGTTTTGCTCTGTATACTATGTGAAACTGTTTTGATTGAGTGAATAAAACTTTGTCGTGAGTGCTAAATCGAGTGCGATACAATGCATTTTAATCGAACAGTAATATTTATGTTTTGCCAGCTACCATAACGTGTTTTTGGTGCTTTCAAAATCTTTATTTTATTTTGTGCAATTTCAGAAACTTTTAATTTCTTTGTAATTTTATTTAATATTATTTCCAATTTAGTTGAAAGTATTTTTAAGCAAGATTTAATTGTTAGTAATAATAACCGATTGTTTGAGCCATTGTTAGACGTTCTAAAACCGGCTGGATGTGACGTTTTCTTTTTCAATGTTGGATTATAAAATATTTCTGTAAAAGCTGCCAGCAGAGTCGCTCGCAATAATGCCACATAATCATTTATATATATTACTAGCTGTTACCCGCGACTTCGCACGCGTGGATTTAGAATTTGATTGCTAGAATTGGATATACAAAGCTGAAAATTATCTAAGATGTCCCAAACAACACTGTGTTGGCATAATATGACGGGAACGCCATTGATATACCATTCTCTCTTCGAACCTGTCTCATAACTAAAACTGCTATTCATATCGGAAAAAAGTATCCTATTTCGTTCCTAAATATACAAAGCATTTCCTTGTCATCGGTATACACATATATTCGTCAAAACGTAAAAAAAAAGATGGAGACTCACGTTCGCATATACAATATTATTAGTTTAGATCACACAAAAACTACTTGTGGAACCAGTATACCGTTAACGCTTTCTACCTCCAAAGATTTGCCAGAACATGGTATCCTTACTATAAAATCCTACTCTTGGCTCAAACTATGAAAAAAAATTAATAGAAATATTTGCACCCAGTGGGATTTGAACCCGGAGCAACGCTGGAGGATTAAATAAGAAGCAAACTCGTTACCACTACGCTACCCTAACATTGCTGGAAACAGTTGCGCATTACAAATATAGATAGATATTATGTGTTTGTCTTTCACAGTTGAGATAGTTTTCGTAATTTAATGACAATATGTTCTTATCTATACATAATATAGTATCCCATCTCGATCCTAATATCAAACAGCATCTTCCTGTCAAATTTCATCACGATCGGAGTATCCGTTTAGCCCAGTGTTTCCCAACGTGGGGCCCACGCCCCACAGGGGGGTAATTTGGTTTTTTTAGGGGGACAATTTAGAAATTGACTTGATACGACTTTACCACTTTCGATTCGGGTTATTTAAATGCAATGCTAGATATAGGTACAAAATACAGCAAAAAATCAAATTCTTAAAACAGTGCTATAAATAATTATTAGGTATGGTTTCGTTTGATGTTAGCAAAATATATCATCTGGATGATTTGAGTGTGTCAACTTGACCTTTTTGGGATTCACCGCCTAATGTGCCGCCTGTCTCGGCCTGTTATCATGTTTTACTGATAAAAAAAAAAGAAATTTACTTGATATATCACAACGTGGAGACTTGAGATTAAAGCTTACTAAATTGGAGCCTAATATAAAATCTCTATGTAGCGAGCATAAAGCGCAAGGATCACACTAAATTGCCATAATAAATCTTTATTAAAAATCTTTTGAATTTGAATTTTAGTATTTCATTATATTTTTTTAAATTTTACTTACTGTGTATTATAGCAATATTAAAGTGTTTTCTTTCAAAAACCTTCTTATATGAGTTTCTTTAATAACAAATATTTTTTTTATTTAAAATTATGTATGGGGGGGGGGGGGGGTGGCAAAAAAATGTTAAAAGTGGGAAATGACCCAAAAATGGTTGGGAAACACTGGTTTAGCCCAAGGAACGTAACAAACAGACATAAAGACAAACAGAGTTACTTTCGCATTTATAATATTAGTATAGATATGCATAATGTTCCTTGGAAACTCTACGAACCGTGTTCCTGCAGTAAAGAGATGTTAAATGTATTGTTTGATTTGTCCTTCAGCCATCAGAATTGAGAAAGTTAAAAATTCTAGAGACTTTGTGATCAATCAAACTGAACGTTAAAAGTTTAATAATACTACAACGCATTAAAATTACAAGTTAATTATAAGTCCATGCTTATTCAGCACGTAAAACATTCCTCACCTTAGAAGCACGAACTCGACCAATAAAAATGTACTACCGGGTTTTAGCTACCCATTGACATTTAATAGTTATTGTAATTATCTACTAGTAGTCAGACATTAAGAAATAGTTTTTCATTTATAATCTCATCTTTAAATAGAACTGTAATCCAATCGTACAGTAAATGACATTAAACTCTTCAGAACACAGAATTCAAATCGGAACTGTAATGAAAAATTGCGTTCCAGCTCCGCGTTGCAGGTCTGGCCGTGGTTCAACCTCCGGCCACGCGAGAACTGTGGCGCTGTTACAGGTCCGGCTGGAAGCAGATCCGACTTGCACTTGGATGTACATCCATCCCTCGCGCAAGTGATACGGGTCCGCGGAACTGCATCCATCCGGACCTACCCATCTCTACTCCAAACAATGAACTGGGCATGGGATGGATAACAAAGGGTATTAGAATCTCTAGTAAAACAAAGAGGGACCTTTATTTAAAAATGAGAGAATCAAATAACTATGCGCTGAAAGTTCACTATAAACTTTATTCTAAAATACTAAGAAATGTAGTAAGGAAGGCCAAGAACAGGTACATATCGGCGAAAATAGAAAATTCAGACAATAAAATGAGAACAATATGGAATATAATAAAGACTGAAACAGGAAAAACTGTAAATCACTCTAAAGACATAAAAATAGAACAAAATGGATATGTGTATAGCGAAGTAGGGGAAGTTTGTGAAATATTTAACAAACATTTTACGTCAGTAGTAGATAAATTAGGCATAGAAAAGCAATCCCCACATAGTGCTCTAAGGCTTCTTGAGATTGCTTTCCCAAATAGCTTTGTGGAGATGAAATTGCCACCAGTAACAGTCTCAGAAATAAATAAACTCATTAAACAATTAAAACCTAAAAATTCTTCCAGCTATGACAATATTTCAAGTAAATTACTGAAAAGATGTTCAGACTGTATCAGTCATGTACTTGCTCACATTTGTAATGAATCCTTAATACAAGGTGTTTTTCCCGATAGACTAAAATATGCTGTTGTAAAACCATTATTTAAAAAAGGAGAAGTAACATGTGTAGACAACTATCGTCCCATTTCATTGCTTTCAACATTCTCAAAGGTTTTTGAAAAAGTCATGTATAGAAGAGTAATAAAACATGTTACACACTATGATATCCTCACTAATTCACAATTTGGGTTCAAAAAAGGATCATCCATAGAAATGGCTATATATTCATTTTTAAATAACACATTTGAGGAACTGAATAATAAAATTAATCCTGTAGGAATATTTTGTGATCTTGCAAAAGCATTTGACTGTGTAAATCATGAATTACTTTTGAAAAAAAAGGAATACTATGGTATTTTTGGGACCGCAGGTAAATGGTTTAAATCATACATTGAAAGCCGAATGCAAAAAGTTTCAATTTTTGATTCTAAAATAAGTAAAGATGCTTCATCAGACTGGGAGAAAATAAAACATGGAATTCCACAAGGCTCTGTCTTAGGTCCCCTCCTCTTTCTGTTATACATCAATGACCTTCCTGGAAATTTATCCGACAAAGTTAAGAGTGTTTTATTTGCAGATGACACTAACCTGACTGTGCGTAAAACACCAAACAGTACTATAGAATTTAATGTAAGTGAAGTACTTAGAGTAGTAGCAAATTGGTTTAAGGCAAATTCATTAAAATTAAAAAATTGAAAAAACACATTATATTAGGTTTAAAACAAAAAACTATGCACAGCCAGATATATGTATAAACTATAAAAACAACACAATCTTAGAAACAGAGAGTATAAAATTTCTTGGTATTAAAATAGATCAGAAACTCTGTTGGCATGATCATATCACTACACTACTAACAAAGCAATACGAACACATTCTCTAACAGCAGATCTAGAATTAATGAAACAGGTGTACTCCTCATATTTTCATTCAGTAATGTCATATGGCATAATTTTTTGGGGAAACTCTTCACAAAGTAAAAAAGTTTTCATAGCACAGAAAAGAGCTATTAGGTTTCTGTGTAGGGTAAAACCAAGAACTTCTTGCAGACAACTCTTTAAGAAACTCAATATTCTTACAATGTATTCTCAGTATATATATTCTCTCATGAGCTTTTTCATAGAAAATTTTAACCTGTTTACACCTAATTCACAGGTAAACAGTTTCAATACAAGAAACAGAAATAACTTGCATAAAACACAAACATCTCTGTCATTAGTACAAAGAGGAGTTAATTATTCTGGGATACGTCTGTTTAATAAACTACCTAATCGTATAAAACAGCTTTCAGATAATAAAGATGTATTCAAACAAAAACTTAGATATTATCTTATTGGCAACTCCTTCTACTCCATTCAAGAATTTGAAGAAAATAATTAATTGTACTCATTATGACGTTTGCAAAACTCAGTTGCAAAAATGTATGTTTATTATTATTTCTTGTATTTGTAAAATATGTATATATATATATATATATTTACTATGATATGACTCATATTATGTGTATATGTATCAACAATGACATGTTTCACATCCCAGAGGTACTTCCTCAGCAGGGATCCATGGAACAAGATTGATAAATAAATAAATAAAATAAATAAAAAATAAGGGAAGGAGGTTCTACACAGGTGGTTGTTCAAAAAACAAGGGGACCAAACATGTTGGATATTTTTCTAATAAAGCTGGGTAATAAACTTATCGGGTGTCAAGTAACTGAAGGAATAAGTGATCACAATGCAATTCTGATGGATATAAGATGATACAGTAAACCAGTGGCCAAAATTGAAGGGGGAAATAGATACAATTATAAAAAGGCCCAAATCTTGAAACTGAAAAGATAGTTCAAGGTTAATTTATTAAATGGAAAAATGGCACAAGTTCAGTGGAGACAAAGTAATAATAAAAAAGGGTGAAGAAATATTTATTCCAAAACAGAGAATAAAGAGAAGTACAAAATCTTCATACTATAACGTGGAGTTGAGGAGGTTAAAGAGATTGGTGAGACGAGAACATAACAGAGTTAAGAAACAGCAAGGCAGTAGCAAAGTCATGAAACAGCTAACCAAGGAATTAATAATGTCAAAGAAACTGGCTAACGTTGAGTTTATGAAGAATATTATTGGTGCAGGGGTACCTCTGACTGATGCATCTAGAAATTTTTATAGCTATGTCAGGAAACTGAGGGGAAAGAGGGTGTTGACACAATTATAGATAAGGATGGAGAAGAAGTAACCTAGGATCTAAAAAAGGCAGAGTTATTAAGTAACTAGTTCAGTGAGACCTTTAGGCAGAATAATTCAGTGGTACTATCAGAAAATGGGCCTATATGCACAGGTGGAGGTGAGAAGATTAGAAAATTTGAAATTAAATATGAAGATATCATGAAGGAACTAAGGAATCTAAAAAAGTGTAAAGGGGCCAGTGTGTATAATATTACTACAGATGTCTTAAAGATAGTAGGATGGGACATTGTACCTTACCTTTAAACATTATTTAAATTGAGTCTGGATACTTGTTGTTTATCAGATGTCTTGTAAAGTGCGATAGTAGTACCGGTCCATAAAAGAGGTGTTTCAAACATGGTTGAAAACTATAAGCCAATCAGCTTGACATCACTGGTGGGATGGAGGGATTAATATGCAACAATATTAGAAGTGTCTGTGAGGAACGTAAGTGGTTTTCAAGATGGCAACATGACTTTAGAAAAGGATATCCATGCAAATCTCAGTTAGTAGGCTATATGCAAGATATTTCTGATGAAATGGACAGGAGAGGTCAAGTTGATAGTGTAGCACTAGATCTTTCAAAGTGTAAGGGCCCAAACCTATACTGGGGTTGGGTACAGGCTTGTACCTTAACTAGCAGTTCACTTGAATTAAAAGTTCTGTGGAATTTTGATGAAATAATTTTAAATTGACCATGTGCCTGCCTGGATACTCAACTAAAATGCTTAATGGTCGCCACCAAATTTGTTTAAACCACAAACTTAGAAAAGGTTGAAACAGTTTAATATGAAATCACAAAAAAGTTCACTTGGACAAAATTTTGGAGTTTATTTAAAAAGTCACATTTTCAAAATAAGCATTATACAGTTGAGGAGGCAATCGAACAAACGATTTCCAGAAAATTTTAGGTTGTGGAGAGAAATAATACCAACAGCAAAAAACCCCTTTTGAAAATTAAAAGTTCTTAGTAATCATTGAAATCACGATCTGTTACAAGAACACCCAACATGGCCGACCGTCACTCCCAGACCAAAGTAGCAAAATCATCCCGCAACAAAACGACTAACGTGGAGTTACCTTACACATTGCTCCCAGAGTGAAGACAAAAGACGAAACCATAAAGACATCCCTTCCACTGGGCTCCAGCTTTCATCTACTCCAGCTGTATCACACGTTTATTCTGCCGCCTAGCAAAAAGTGTGTATATTGCACTAAACGATTTTGATTATAAAAAGTGTTCAAACTTTAACAGTGTGTAGTCTTATCTGCAAGATGCTCAAAGGATGTTTAGTGAGAAATTTCGAGTGATTAGTTTAAATTTTTATTTATTTTGCATAGTGATACCAAGTCTTTTAGCAAGTGGGTATTTCCCCAGTTCTAGAAAATTTAAATACTTTTTATGGTCACCTGCTGAATTAAAATTAATCTAAATGAAATTAGTGCCAAAGTGTTCTACGTTAATTCCAGAGTTCAATGGTGTAAATTTTATAAAAATCGATGGCAAAATAGTGACGTTAAAGCTTAGACAAGATTTGGTAAAGTAACTGTTTAGAAATCATATGGTTTTTCGTAAATAATTATTAACATATAGTTTATATCGAAAAGGAAAAATTATCGAGATTTTCTTTGAATTTAGTTACGTGTTTTAAAAGTTATTTTAAATCTGGGAATGACTTGGTTTAATTGCAAATAATTCTTGAGTGAGACACGTGTATTTAGTGAGGAAATAATTTTAAAAACTTATATAAAATCTGTTCTACTGCATCGAATGTTCTGAAATTTAAATATGTTAAACTAGATTTTTCGTTCTTTTAGAAAATCTACGTTTTACTTCGGGAAATTACTAGGAACATGTGATAAAAAATATTAAAAGTGAAGTGTATTTATCGAAGTGTTTAAAAATTTATTTAAGTTATTTACACGGTCAAAAACTATGGAATTTTAGTGAATTTAGCTTTCTTTTGAATTATTATTATTATTTTAAAATTACTTTACTTCATCTAAAAGTGTTCAGAAATAGTGAAATGGTCATGTAGCCAAAAATCTATTGTTTGCGAGTTGGCCAATAATGGATTATCTTAGTCCAGGTTGGTTTAAAAGTTTCTTTACCCTTATAAAAAGTTTATTTAGGGCTTTTATTAAATGTTGTGGGTCTTTACTACTTTTAAAATGGTTATTTAATAAATTAGGTTGTGGTATCAGCTTCTTCATGAAACGTTCCTTCCTTCCTATACTTGTAATGAAAACTATATGTTTAAATGAAAGCTTACTTCCTCCCTTATACTTGAAGCTAAGAAACTAGAATTTACCAAAAGGCCTTTGACAGAGTGAGCCATAAAATGGTACTAAATAAGGTAAAATCTACTGGACTTGATACAAAGATGATTTGCTGGGTAGAACAATTCCTAAAAAGGTAGAAAGTTAGCGTAGGAAGTGCAGAAGTAGGAGTTAACATGGGAGTCCCACAGGGTAGTGTATTGGGGCCATCGTTATTCGTTATTCTAATATGAGATTGTGTTAATGGCTTACTGTTAGACGTTAGATTTTTTGCAGATGATATAATGTTATATAAAAGGATCAAATCAATAGAATACTGCAAACAGCTGCAGGGTGATATAGATAGGTTAACTAGATGGGTGTGTCAACATGGCATGAAGATAAATGTAAAGAACAGCCAGCTTATTAGGTACAGAGATAAAAAGCTAAACGTTGATTATGATTATAAAGTGGGGAAGGAGCTACTTATTGAAGACTCAAAATGTAAATACATTGGCATAACATTTGATACCAGATTGAACTGGGCAGGACACATTGGACAGGTAATAGGGAAAGGGTCCAAAATCCTTCACCTATTGGAAAGAGTGATGAGGGAATGCATAGAGAAGTAAGGAGTTGGTATACAAAACTCTGGTCAGATCACTGCTGGAATATGGTTGTGTAGTTTGGGACCCACATTTTTGGTATCATATACTACAGGAGTTGGAGGGGGTGCAGAGGAGGGCTGTCAGAATTGTATTTGGAAATTAATGCAGAACACAATCAGTAACTAATATGATATAGGAGCTGGAATGGGAATCATTATAGGATAGAAGGAGGGTGAAGAGAGTCATGGGAGTGTACAAGGCCAATACTGGTGATGGAGTGTGGAAAGATATTAGTGGGAAAATTAAGAGAGATGCTTGGAAGGGTAAGGTTGACCATGACCACAAGCTGACACTTCATTTCAGGCATAAGGGTGTGGGAAAAATTTCCTTTTGTGGGAAAGGGTGTAAGGGACTGGAATAAATTTCCAAGGGAAGTGATGAATAATTTACCAGAAATACTGAAGGAATTTAAAGTAAAAATTAGTTGAGGGTAAAAGTAAGTTGGAAGAGGAAAGGAGAAAGAAGGGTGTGTAGGGGGATTTTTACCAGAGCGGGCATTCCATCACAATGTTATATATATATATATATATATATATATATATATATATATATATATATATTTGTTCGTCGTCCCAGCCGCCTTCGTCTGTGGTAAGTGTTGGGTCATATTTCTCTATCCTTCCTTAGTTTTATTGCCTTAAAGCTTTTTCCTGCTCATTATTATTATATATATATTATATGTGGATTGTTATGGAAAAAAACTTTTAATCAAAACAACTGACTTAATTTCTAGCATTTCCTTTTTCATCTTTTGTATTATACTGGTATCATGATATTATTTGTCCATATATAACTAATCATAGTGGGTATTACTGAATTCTAACATCTAGCCTTAAGACTAAAACTGTAGTTTAATTTAAATTCATTCATTCAGATGTCATCATTCTTGATCATCATCATATTTAAATACTTCTAGCGTTAATATCAGCCTGACTTGTTATAATGTCCTTATCATGTGGCTTTCCTTAGAAATTTTGGAAATGCCTAGCAGAAATCAATGATCCATCATCTACATTACCACCAATTACACTTACAAAGGCTCTGTAAACGAATACTGTACCTTATTCTGTTTCACATAAAAAGTAAAAATTCTAACCCTTAAAATTTGAACAAATTATTTGCTCACTTACCCTTTCAGAAAATTTCATGGCATTGCTTACTTGAAATCTATTTGTTTAAAATACCATCATTTTTATTCGCCTGGAGCGATCTAGGGAAACCATGGAAAACCTAGATCAGGATGGCCGGAGTTCTTTATCGGAAGCTACTCCTGTCCGGTAAATCCATTCTATTCCATTCCCTAATCGCTCGTGGAAAAAATGAGTAGAGAAATGAATCGGTTCTGGCCCTGATTTCTCTTATCTTATTTTCGCGGTCATTCCAAGATACGAAAGTTGCTGGTAGCAATATTTGTATACTGTCATTCCAAAATATGTCAGTCGAGAATTTTTCAATTAGCTTCTGTCGAGAGCAACGCCTTCGGTACTCCAGGTCTTCCCAACTTAACTCCTTCAACATTGCACTTACGCTTTCCCTCCAACTATATATACCTGTCACGAATCGGGCGGCTCTTCTTTGGACCATCTCTAAAGCCTCCATTAATCCCTTTTGATGTGGACCCCATACAGAGCAACAATATTCGAAGCGAGGCCTCACTAGTGACTTGTACGCAATCGATTTAACTTCCGGAGTGCATTGTTTTAAATTACGACCTAGAAATCGAAGCATACGATTTGCTTTCCCAATTACATTCTCGATATGCTCATTCCACGACAAATTATTACGAATTGTTACCCCTAGGTATTTAGTGGAATCTACCGTTCTAAGGACAGTGCCATTAATTGTATATTCAAAGCTAAATGGTGTCACCTTTTTACTTACACACATGACTTGGCACTTTTTAGCGTTTAACTCCAACTGCCAATCTTTACACCACGCAATTATTTTCATAATATCGTCTTATAACAAAGCGCAGTCATCTTGGGTTGTGATTTCACGATAAATAATAGCATCATCGGCAAATAAACTTTTCATTCCCCTTATTATGTCGCACAAATCATTAATGTATATGAGAAACAACAGAGGCCCTATCTTGCTTCCTTGGGGAACCCCGGACCTCACTTCGGCGAGTGATGAACGCTCACCGTCAAGAACTACACACTGTGTTCTGTCCTTCAAAAAGTCTGCAACCCAATCACATATTTGTCTAGATATACCGTAACCGCGAAGTTTCCTAAGCAACCTAGTGTGAGGCACAGTGTCGAAAGCTTTTTTGAAGTCTAATAAAACTAAATCAACCTGGGATTGCTCATCTATAATACAGCTCAAGTCATGAATTAAGAGGGCAAGTTGTGTTTCACAGCATCGGCCTTTTCTGAATCCATGTTGATTTGGGTTTAAAAGCTCATTTTCATCCAAAAATGCAAGGTTAGAAGCTAACTAATTGAATAGTATGCATGTATAATTAAACCAATCATTAAAATATTGCTTTCATTAGGAAGGTCTTCAATTTGAATGTTTTCTGTTACAGCAGACTTACAGGAATACTGATCTGATAAAATATGAAATTGTATCTGTATCTTACTTTTGAAAGTGTCTTGATTTTTTGAATATATACTTCATCTTTCTCTACTTTTCTTCTGAATCTTATTGTCTGTTCAGGATCATTTGGGTTAATATCCTTTGGCCAGGACCCTTCCAAATGGTTCATGCCATGTTCATCATATTCAACTGACTCCGTGTTTACCTGAAATCATGACAAGACTATGGTAAGACTGTTTTTCATAGGCAATGAAGATATTCATTCAAATAATTGAAAATACTGTTGTCATCAAAAACATTAAGAAGAATATGTACCCAAATCAACTAAAAATGAATTAAAATTTCAATTTTTATATTTTCCTCAAAACAAGTATCATTACAAATAAACAGTATACAAAAATTCATACTGACAGAAATTTAGCAATATTCCAGCTATGCCACAGTGTTGAAATCTTGGAATGTTTCAGGGAATCGGACATTCTATGATTGCTATACTTCGACATGGCTGGAAGATTAAGAAGTTCTTATCACTGGAAATAATGATTAGTAGTAATTTCACTTGTGTTGCTGATGTAAAAGTGAAGGGTGTACCGAGATTAAATAACAAATTTCATGTAAGAATAATCATGGGGATGTGCAACAATACATATATGTCTTAAAACCAATAACATTATCAATATACTATCTTTTGTTGGTCACTTGACATTTGAAAACGACACACATTTCTGAGTTAATGTTAGACTTTCAGCACAGCTATTAATGCTTTTAACACATAAAAATTAAATTCAACCATGGCAGTACGCTAGGGAGTAGCCAGGATTAGCTTCGGGGGGAGGGGGGGGGGAAGGCGAAAAAAAAATCAGTTAGCTTATTTAAGCACTAGTCTGCGAGAGCTGGGTAAATTTCGACAAGATTTCTTTTTCAGCATTAAAAGTAAGAACTTCTACTTTTATGTATTGTTTGATCAACTAAATGAGGGCAAGAACTAGGGTGGGGCAAGCACCCCACTCTGGCTACGCCCTTTGCAGTATGCATTCATTACTTAAAAAAAAATTAAAAAAATCAAAATATCTTTTCCAATGATTGTAAAGGTATTCTCCATTGCAGAAAATAAAAATGATGAAAGACGAGTACTTTGATAATTATAAAGAGTAAAGCCAGAAAAACAGAAAAGATAATTATTTACTTGGCTGTCTATAAAGAAAGCATTCAACAGACTAGTGTTTGTTACCAACTTAAATATACATTAAATAAACTAATTCCTACAAATGTTCTAGCAGTCAATATAACTCAGAGATATAATTAAGGAAAAGCCTTTGTGTTAATGTTAAACTTAATAATGATCTTGTCAAAATCTGCAAACATTTTCAAATCCAAATCTTTTCTTGATTTAATAAATAATAATAATTCAGCAAAAAACCAAACATCATAAAAATTCAGGGAAACAGGCAAAATGAGCCAGCTCTACTCCACGTTTAAAGCTAGATACGCGGTATAACCATTCTTTCTGTATGTAGTAAATAACTAAGTCAGCTGCAGCTTGGTTTTGAGTATCCATTTCTTCTGAACAGTCTATCCACTCAGAACAATTTATGGATGTACTACCTGTTACCTGCAACTTCGTACGTGTGGACTTAGAATTTCATTGCCAGAACTGAATATAGTAACATAAGATTTGTCACGAACAACACCGTATCAGCATAATATGACAGGAAAGCCATCACTCTATCAATCTACTGTCGAACCTGTCTCATGAAGAGAATCAATTACCAGCATATTTAAAAACAAACAAAGGTATGGGGATATGGAGGGGGGGGAGGAGGTAATTGAGGGCAACTTTATTTCAGTTTGGTCTTTTCTTTTATCTTCAGCATGATATTAAATTCTTAGGTTGTAATAACTTTAGCTGGTTGTGCTATTTTATAGCTACACCTTAGACCAGGTTTACGCCCACAGAGCATATCAAAAAAGAGGACAAAATAAACTTGTGCCAGAACCTTTTAGACTGACACAAAGTACTAGTACAGTGTGGAGCAAATCAACATCTATCAGTGGCAGATCCAGGATTTTGGTTTGGGAGGTGGGGGGGGGGGGGGGGGCTTGAGCGTATTTCGAAAGGTCTCCAAATCTGAAAAAATTCAGTGACCTTAAATACTTTGGGGGGGGGCTTGAGCCCCCTAGCCCCCAGCCCCCCCCCTCTTTGATCTGCCACTATCATCTATACTAAATAATATGTTTTGTCTCTAAATGGAATTTACTAACAAATCATACACTAACTGACTGGGTGATAAGCACAGCTCGAGCAACCGACGTAACATTACAGACTAACATATGCATCTGACACCATTTGATAAGTTCTCAAAAAAAATGTCCTTGGTCCTTCCAGCAGATACAAAGTATTTTCTTGTCAAATTCCATCAATATCGGTACAGCCATTTACTAATCAAAATAATAACAAAAAGACAGAGATTTACTTCTACATTTATGATATTATTAGTGCAGATCACGAACAGACTAACTGCAAGAGAAACAATGCACGAGGGATCAATATAGTGTAAAAAAGTGTATTAGACAGCCTACAATTTGCCACACATTGCGCCCATGAATTTGTAGGATCTACAGTTTAACATGGAATCCAAGCAACTGACCATCCAGGCATGGCCCATACGATTAAAAACAATTCTTCTACTGCGATTTGAACCGAAGACCATGCTCTGAACATCAGTAAGCAAGTACAATAACCACTGAGCAACCAGCCCACAATACAGATAGGTACTACAGAGATTTACACATCCTATGCATCTGTCTATCGCCATTCAGTATTTTTCCAAAAATATATGATAATATGAATTATTTATAAAGAAAAAAAGTATCCTATGTCCATGCTAATGACAAATAGCATCTCCTTGTCAAATTTCATCGTGATCTGATTAGCTATTTAGGCCAAGAAATGTAACAAATAGACAGACAGATAGACAGAGTTACTTTCATATTTATAACATTAGTTTAGATTTCTGGCAGCTGATGTTGATCGTTGTGTGAAACATACAGCCACACCAAGTGCACCCAACTGATGGAGGTGGACATGGTTTAGGTTGTAATATAAATGTAACACAGCTATGGTTAATACATCAAATTGTCCTGTAATTAACAAAATAATTAATATAATAATTGCATTAAGCTCAGAGCCATTAGTAAAATGGATTACTGAACTTTATTGTAAATCAGATTAAATGTAGTCTGTAGATCCATGTTAAAATGAAACTGTTAGCTATTGTCAAACAAAATAAAGGTTACTGACTATCACATTTTTATATTATTTGGTATTACAAACATGTGGAAAAAAGGAGCGTAATTGAGGGTAAAGAGTTTAAAAGAGTGTATCTGAGCATTGTAAACTTAGTGAATAAATCGTAAAATCAAATGCCGGGTAGACAGAAGAAGCTGATAGAAAATCTCTAGATATTTAAAAATGGATATGTTCTTTAAATAAATCCACAGTTTTTATCTCAGTGAAATTTTTCACATGTATACTTTAAATCAATGGGAAAAATACTATCTACATTTAATTTACAAAAATCCACCCCCTTTTGCACAACATCTCCCATAAGGAAATCCTACATTTATAATGGTTGTTTTTTGCAAATATCTTGAAAACAGTAAGCAAATCACTCAAAGAGGGTGGTCATGGCATGAAAGTCCATAAAATTTCCTGTTTATGTGCATTGGACTGGTTTTAAAATAGTTTTAAAGTTGGTTTGGTGACACACAAATCCACAATTTGTACACAATTTTGATCAAACTATGCACACGTATACTTTAAAACAAAGACAAAAATACTGCCTACATTTGGTTTACAAAAATTCAACCATTCTCTCCATTTATTATACATGCCACTTTGCTGCACAATTACACATCTCATTTTCTGAATTACTGGCCTAAAATGCACAGCAACTTACATAGACCTCACAAATAACCAATTGTACATCAGAAGGAATAGTCACAGGCAAACAGTTTAAACTGATAAACCAGACCATGCAGTGGTGGCCCATGCAGTTCCCATAACTATAGCAACCTCAGAAAATGTTTCAGAGCCAGAAGTGTCAGAGTTTTTCCTTATATTACTACCCCCGAGGAAATCCAAATATGGGAACTACCCTGCTAGCATACTTGAGACCAGACCCCGCCAGTTAAGGAAAGGTAAAATACACCCATAACTCATCTAAGTTGAAGGGAGTATGGCAGTGTTGACAGAAAAATACCAACCACTCCACAAAAAAACACACAAAAAAAAATAATAATAATAATAATAATTTAATGGAATACATGCTCTGGTGGCAATTTCCCCACTATCCCCCTTTCCTGTACCTGCCTACATTTTTCCTATACAAATTATCAGCATTTATGGTAAATTCTTCATCATCTCACTTGGCAATTTATTCCAATCGCTGGCTCACTTACCTATGAAAGAAAATCTTGCCACAGCCTTATACCCGAAATCGAGTGCCAGTTTGTGGTCGTGGTCATCTTTTCACTTCTATGCACACCCCATAATTCTTCCACCTGTATCTTTCCACACCTCAACACCAGTATATGCCTTGTATACTCCCATGATTCTCTTCAGCCTCCTCCTGTCTTCCTTTGAATCTCATTATAGCTCCTTTATGATATCATATCATTACTGTAGTAATTTCTAGAGACAAATCTAGCAGGTCCACCAAATCCTGTATTTGATATAAAAAATGTGGGATCAATAGTACCCAACAATATTCAAGCATTGGTAACCCAAATCTCTAACTTCTCTGGCATATCTCCTCATCATTCTCTCCAACAATTGTTGGATTTTGAAATCTTTTCCTACTATATGCCCAATCTGCCCTGCCGTGTTAAGTTTGGTATCAAATGTTATACCAAAGTATTTTCAGTTCAAGTCTTCAACAAGCAATTGTTTACCCACCTTACAATCATAATCAACTTTTAATGTTTTATCAGTGTACCTAACAAGCTGACTCTTCATCCCACATTGCCCCACCCTGTTAGATTTCCTGTCCAGATCACCCTGCAGCTGTTCACAGTCTCCTATCATTTTGGTCCTATTATATAACATTGTGCCATCCGCAAACAACCTAACTTCTCATGGTAAACCATCAGGAAAATCATTCTTTATTATTTATTTATTTATCGTATGATTTTTTAACAAGGTACACAGTAGGAAATGTGCATATCACAAGCTTGTACAATTTCATATCTTGAAATCAAATGTTTATTCTTTATAATTATGCATAGCAATTGTCCCAATACGCTACTCTGGCATTCTCATTTTTACTTCCACTTCTTTTGATTCTGCATTTCCTACTTTAATTTTTTGATTTCTACTTTTTAACAATTATTCTACCCAGCAAATCATTTTCATACACTGCAATAGTTTTTGCATAGGTTTTCCTGGTGAATCTGATGCTTGAAGATCTCTTGGGCATGCGGCCCAAGTTTTTACCTTATTTAGAATTATTTGATCACTAACACTGCCAAAAGCCTTTAAAAGATATAGTACTACACTATCAAGTTGGCCTCCCTTGTCCATTTCATCCAAAATATCTTGCATATAGTCTACTTATAAACATAGCAATGGCTGGGGAAAATGATTCATCACTCACAAAAGTTGAAGGCAGTGACCAGTGAAAAACATACGATATGAACAAAAAGATATAAAATATTTCAGTTTTACATCTTTGTCATGTGATAAGGAAAGATTTATATGGTTTGGAAGGTGTGCACACACTGAAGTTTACCACATGACTCAAATGTACACCTGGTAAATTTCAATCCCCGCCAATCGTGACTCTGAGTATGAATTTAGTTTGAGCTCAAAAGACTTATCTTTATCATTCATTCTTCCACTTATTTATTTATTTATTATTTATCGTATGATTATTTACGAGGTACACAATAGGAAATATAGGAATATCACAAACTTGTCAAATTTCATATCTTGAGATATTCTTCCACTATGGTAAACAGTCAACACTCTGATTTTTTCTTTTTTACTACCCCCAGAACTCTACCCAGTATTTCGGGTTGTATATTTATTCATGAAAACAGAAACACATGACTGAGCTCACACATGCATCCGTAGTCATTGCATAGCCATGAGAGAGGTGGTTTTGTCCATTATGATCAGAGTGGATCCAGTGGGGGCAAAATCAATATCAATAAAATTGTTATTTAATAGAAATTAATTTACAAAAATAAAATAAAATAGAGGAGGCATGCATATTGGGTGAAAAATTATTTTAAAAATGTAAAAAACAAACCAATGAAATTAATTATATACCATATGGAAATGATAAATAGACTAATTATACCTGTAAGAGATGGGTTGACCACCAATGCCCAAGCATGTTCAAATGCAAGTTTCTATTTTCATGTGAATTTAATTTAATTTAATTCCAATTGAGAGCATGTTCCAGTGGCAATTTCCCTACACACCTTATCCCCTTTTCCTGCACCCACCTACATTTGCTTTCTATAAATTTCAACTTTAGATTCTGTCATCATTTTTGATAAATCTTTCAACATGTATTTCAGTAACATACTCCAATACCTGACCCCTTTCCTAGCAAAGAGAATCTTACTACACCCTTGTACCTGAAATTGAGTGCCAGCTTGTGGTCATGGCTATCTTTTACCTTCCATGCATTACTTTTAATTCTCACAGCAATATCTTTCCAGCCTCATCACCAATATACACCTTGTACACTCCTATGACCCTCTTGACCCTTCTCCTGTCTTCCAATGAACCTCATTCCAGCCCTTTTATCATATGTGTTACTGATTGCGTTCTCCGGTAATTTCCAGAAATAAATCTAGCAGCCATTTTTTGCACCCTCTCCAACTCCTGTATTTGATGCTCAATATATGGGTTCCTTACTACATTACCATATTTAAACAATGGTCTGACCACAGTTTTATAACCCAATTCCTTTACTTCTGTCATACATCCCCTGATCATTATCTCCTACAAGTGCAGAACTTTGAAAACTTTTCCTACTACCTGTCCAATGTGTCCTGCCCAGTTAAGCTTATTATCAAATATAATGCCAAGATATTTACATATCAAGTCTTCAACAAGAAAATATTTCCCCACCTGATAATCATAATCACTGTTTAGTTTTTTTTATCTGTGCGTCTTATAAGGTGACTCTTCTTTGCATTTATCTTCATCCAATGTTTACCAACTCAACTAGATATCCTGTCCAGATCACCCTGCACCTGTTTACAGTCCTCTACCATTTAGATCCTTTTATATAGCACTATGTCATCTGCAAACATTCTAATTTCTGATAGTAAACCATCAACACAATAATTCATTGGAATAATGAATAGCAATGGTTCAAATATGCTACCCTGTGGTGCTCCAATTTTTATTTCCACTGCTTTTGATGCTATATTTTCTACACTAACGTTTTGGTCTCTACCTTTCAAAAATTCTTCTATCCACCAAATCACTTTCTCCACTCCAATGGTTTTTATCTTATTTACTACCATTTTATGGCTTATTCTGTCAAAAGCCTTTGAAAGACCTAGGGCTACATTATCAATTTGGCCTCCCTCATCCATTTCATTTGAAATATTTTGCATATATCTCTGCACATAAATTTCTGATGTATAAGGATATAGCCCAAAATATTCTGGTTTTTTGCATTTGTGACAATTTTTTTTGGTTGTATTTCACCTTTCATTTCCACATTAAAATCACCTCATTTAATTTCTTCTTACTTCATTTTCTCTATTTGTATAAGAAAATACAGAATTTGATAGAGCTCAGATTGACTTGGCTATGTATTTCACCTTTCATTTCCACATTAAAATCACCTCATTTAATTTCTTCTTACTTCATTTTCTCTATTTGTATTATATAGAAAAATAAGAAAATAAGAAAAGACAGAATTTGATAGAGCTCAGATTGACTTGGCTATGGCTTCTGGCTATGATTAATACTTGAAGGGCGGATCGAGAATAACAAAGATAGTTTTATAACATTTGTTAATTTAGAAAAAGCTTTTGATAATGTTAGGTGGGACAAGATGTTCAAATTTTTAAAGAAGTCCGGTCTAAAATAACGTGATAGAAGAATCAAGTGGCTATAATAAAAATAGAAAATCATGAGAGACATGTATCAGTTAAATGGGTGTGAGAAAAGATTGTAGTCTATCCCTGTTAATATTCAACTTGCATGTAGAGGAAGCAATAAAAGAAATGAAAGCAAGATTAGGAGAAATAATTAGTATGCTACAATTAGCTGATGACATTGTCTTGTTAGCACAACAGGCTGTGGATATTGAGAAGTTACTGAATGGCATGAACAAAATACTGAAGAAAGATTTTGGATTAAATATAAATCAAAGCAACACAAAAGTGATCAAATGTAGCAGAAATCATACCAATCACAGTAGATTAAATATGAAAATAGGATCGGATGCAATAGGAGAAGTAATTCTGCTACTTGTGGAGCAAAATTACAACCAATGGTCTGAAGCAGGAATGATGTTAAAAGCAGCAAACCACTAGCAAAAGGAGCCTTCATGAAAAAGTGAAACTTTATTGTTTCAAATATTGATCTAGGACTTAGAAAGGACTTTTTTTTTAAACACAGCACTTCATGGCAGCGAAACATGGACTTTAAGAATACCAGAAAGAAAAAAAATTGAAGCTAATTGAGGATGTGCATAGTAAGTGGTATGTAGAGATGCAGAGGTTAGCACAAGACAGTAAGGAATAGAGGATTGCATCAAACCAGTCGATAGACTGACGATAGCAAAAAAAAATGGAAAATAAACGCATCACACACCACAGATACAGGAAGTATGATCACAAAAAGACGATCACACTATACAGTACATCGATGGAAACCTTGATCATGACTAGAGGAGGACAAATAACAAAGGGATTTGATGTATTTGATGTGTACAAACTGAGACTCTTCAGTCATACAAAGGTGATACAGATTTCAAAAGCAGTTCCATATATAGGGAGGGGGAGGGGCAAATCCTGGTGCTTGCTCCAGGCGGCAAGTTGTGGTTGGCACATAATCACAACAATGGGAGTAGTGACAATTGGGGTGGCAAAATAATATTCGAAGTGGTGGTAATTTCACAGTTTTCACCCTGGTTTGGAAAATTCCTAGATCCGCTACAATTCAAGAGTTTGCTTGTTAAAGGTTGGGGGGCAGGGGGAAGTTGACCAATGATAATTATGGATATGAATAATCTCTGTAATGGCCAGGTAAAATAAAATAGAATGAATTAAAGTGAAATAAAGACATAAACAACATTTTGGATCAGCTAAAATATTAATAAATATATCTAACTGCATGTTTATAATAACATAAGCAATAGGTTTACTGGTAGGGTCTTTAAGGAAGTTGAGGAGAGGGGCATGCCTTGTGTCAAGGATACGCTGGTAGGCTAATTACAGTCTAAGGAGTTCCAAAGGGGTTGTAGTATCAGAAAGAACTCAAACAGCTCTCACTGAAAAACAGATTAACTTCCTCCATCTCCATCCATCATTGGCATCCACATTTTTCCCAGTTGATTTATCTCTGGCTTAGTCATGTACACATCCAACCCCCTTGTTGCATGTCTCATGATTGAGGTTTATACTGCATAGTTTGTTCACATTTTTGTGTTTGTTGTGGTCCTATCCATCCTTATTTATATACAAATATCAAAGGATAGAAAAAGTAAACCTATCACTTGACAAAGATGAAAGCAGGAGGGCTGCGATTAATGTACAAAACATGAGACAAATACAATTATATATTTTTTTTTAATACATGCAGGGTGTTCAGTAACAATAGAGACTACTTGATAGTCAAATGAAACTAAAATATGCAAAGAAAGAAAATGTGTGTTTATTTATTAAATATAGAAAATAATTGGAAAATCGTTTACCAAAAATTAAACTGTTGAAATGTTTACCCTTATGGTGTTGATATTCCTCTAGTCTTGAACAAAGATTGGCAACGATGAGTTGACACATTACTCTTGAAATTGACTGAATCTGCTACATTACAGTGTAGTTCAATGTTAACATATTTGTCAGTTTATTGTCATTTACTTTACTTTCAAGGTATCTCATAGTCAAGTGGACTGAGATTTAAGGTCCTTGGTGGGAAATTAATATTCCTCTTCATGAAATCACCCTATTTGGGAATAAAAAACAATTCTTGAAAAAATAGGCAACGTCTTGCACTTTGGCAGTGACAAAAAGTTATGAGGCCTTGTTCTGATCCAAGTGTCCACTTTAGAGTATGTATTAACTTCTCTTTCTGAAATAGAATGATTTTTCTGTTTGTTGTAGATTGTTTATTTAGGATTTAAAAATTCTGGTGACTTGGCCATTATGCATGCCATGTTTTAGTAAATCTATATAAATACCTTAAATGTGTTGTTTTATCAAACTTACAAATACACAAAGATTTGTCCCGTACATCTTTGGAGCTTGGCAATCTTTATAATAAATTATATATATTATCCCCTTCATTTCAGTAAAGATTATGACATTATAATGGACAAGTCACCAGATTTTTTGTATATTCTACATAAACGATCTCTAATACAGAGAGAAACCATTCTCAGGGCCGGCCTTAGGGAGCCGTAAGCGGGGCAAAAGTACCCCGGATTCACCGGGCAAGTTACCTGGCAAAATGGAAATAAAACGCAAGTTTCAAAATCCGTACATATGATTCTGAACATTTTTGCATTAAATTTTTCTGACATTATACAAAAAAAAGTTAAAAGCAAAACATTATGTTTGGGGAGGGTGAAGGGGGGGAGGATGTCATAGCACCGGCCCTGACCATTCTGTTTCAGAAAGAGAAGTGAATAGGAGCCTACGTACTCTAAAGTGTAGACTTGTAACAGAACAAGTTCTCCTAACTTTTTGTCACTGCCCAAGCAGAAAACTTGGGTTATTTTTATCAGAATTGTTTTTGTATGATCTCATTTCCTTTAACAAGTTGATCGCTTATTCTGAGTCGTTACTTAAATGTAACGATTCCGTTTGAAAATCGGTTTATAAGAACATTATTATTATAAATTGCGATGGAGCTATTTCAGGATTCGAAAAATCAGTATATCAACAATCACAGTGCTCTCCGCAAACAACGAATAATATGCGCCATGGCCGAGTAATGCCGATTGCACAGGTTTAAGCAACACCATCAGTAAATAAGGAGTTATTTCCAAACCAAGGATAGGAACAAAGTAAAATTTAAGATGTTAGTTAAACATGCTGATTTTTATGCATAAAAGAAATTTCAGGCATGTAGAATTTTCTAGAGCAAAGCAATTAACATGCAAATATGCGCCAAAATGATTTGGGCTCACCTTCAATAAACACGGATCAAATCACCAATATCAGACATTTCTTAGGATATGGGGGTATATGTATACCAAATTATCTGTGTTTGGAACCAAGGAACCTGAATTGGAATTTTGATGTCTTGGTTAGGGTTTCCACCTGTTCTGTATTTCATATGGGCGTACCCTACAATCTACGCAACAAATAGATACGGTACTCATTTTTAACCAACACACATTCTCACTTCGCTAATGTAGACTTTTTAAGTACAAAAATGGTATCCCAGGCTAAACTTGATATTTCTCCGTCACTGAAAGTTGTGTGCAGTGAGCGCGTAACAATGCCTTCTCTTGTCTCGTAATTATTCGGTAATGTTCGGCCGCAGTCGGCTGAACACACTAAAAAAAAAGTTTCTTTTTTTGTGGATTGTGCCACTGATTTCATTTGTGTACATAGTTAAACTACCACCCACGGAATATGTACATTTAATTTAATTGCGATGCAATGGAGGGCCTAGTCCAGTGGCAATTTCCTCACATGCCCTTTTTCCCCATTTCCTTTTCCCACTTACTTTTTCCCTCTACTGATTTCAACCTTAAATTCTTCTAGCGTTTTTGGTAAATTATTCATCATTTCTACTTATAATTAACTAGCAGTTACCCGCGACTTCGTCCGCGTTGAAAAGTGTTGTAATATAAGATTTTCTTGAGAAGTCTGGTTGCTCAGTGGTTAGGGCGTCCAACTGGAGATGGAAAAGTCCCCAGCTTGAATTCCAGTCTTGGCGAGGATTTTCAAAGGTCCCTAGCTCGACCTTCACCTCTGGCATAGGTTGGTGTGTGATGTGAATTACGCCAGAATACTCACTTTGTTCTGATTCCGTGTTGAACTGTGGGTCCTCTATGTCCGGTAGGATTACTGGGTTACGTTAAGAGGCTACGAAAGGGACTGATTCCGGAGACGTAAAGAAGTCTTGTAACCAGGTCAATACGACCATATAGTTTATTTAAGAGCTATTTTTATTAGTAATAGTAGTAATAAATGTTGCAATAAAATAACAAAAATCTATTTATGTTCCACAACTACTTCACTGAATTGATAAAGCAGTAAAAATATTCAGTTTGTAAGGAGTATTTTCAGTTAATTATATCCGTATATACAATATTGAGGATTTGTCTCTTAGGTTTTGGCTATTTTCATAGCCCTAGTTTTCTTACATTTCTTTGAAAGATTTGAATTTCGTTTACCCAACATCTCTTAAAATTACTAATTTCATCACGCGAATAAAAATGAATATAGTTTTAATTAATGGAAGCTCAAAACGTCAAAATATTAGCAATACATTGATGGAATCGACTAAATATCAACAACAAAAAAATACTAATATCCAAACAGCAAATAAATACTTAAGTGGCCAAGGACGTTCATTTCCATTAGTAAAATTGCGATACTAAAAATGAATATTTTGATTTGCATTGAGTACCTGAAAAAAAAAATCTTTAAAATAGAAGAACTTAATTTGCTCTTTGAATATTGATTTTTTTTTTTTTAAGGATATATTGGTTCCATCAACAGAAATTTACATATTATAGTAGTAAGTATAGTAGTAATTGATTCTTTTATCCATAATAATCAGAGGTATTGCGGTAATGGTTTCTCTATCTCTGGAAACAACTGAATTGCCTATAGACCAGTTTACTATAGTTCATTCGTTTCGATCCATTAATTCTGCGCTAAAATATAAATTTCAATATTAAAGTAGTAATAGATTGTTTCTTCATATTCGGTTTCTTATTCTGCATACAGAATTGAATGACTACCGGCGAATTACCACTCTGCTTTTCCGCCACTCCACTATCTGAATAAAACATTGATAAATTTAAAAAAAAAAATTACTTCGGGCAACGCCGCATGGTTCTGCTAAATCGTCCAAGCTTAATATAGATCTTTTGATACAATATCGGTACAAAGCGATACATGATGTCACTAAAATGGCGCTCATGAAAGAAGCTTAATAACTAATAATGTTTCAGTTCTCATTCTGGCCCAGGCTGCGTTTTAAAATTACCGCTAGAAAATCAAGGCTTCTATCACTCGCACATTAATACATTCACTATATTGTATGTTAGTGACGTCATGAATAGCGAAATAAACTTGACTTATTATTAACGCAGTAAATTAAATACTGAATACGTCTAAAACTACATTCAGCCGCATGAACTATGTCGTCAGCTTCATGACAGTTATTGAGGTAACGTAATTAAAAAATTTATGCTAAAATGCTTTTAACTTACAAGTGTACAACGGAAAGTCCACAATTCTCTACGATCGTTAATATTGCAGGTCAAATGTACATCGCGATAAAGTGCTCGTGATTTAGTAAGGTGTATAATGAAATTAATTGTGATAGTAATTTATGATATACTAACTAGGAATTTTGATATAGAAAATTCTGTTACCACTCGAAATGTAGGTCCAGAGCATTTAATGTGTTGAGATGTGTTCGTATCGTTTGATTTTGTAGCGGCAGTATTAGCAGAAATGTGGTTTGGTTGAAATGCTGCCTGGACCAGAATGTTTTTTGTTACAGCAGATGTCAGAAGGAATTTAGTTGTTATGCTCCGTGCAAATGAGGTGTATTGTGTTGTAAACGACTTTCAGTGTTACTTCATGAAACAATAAGTTTCTACATTAGCCCATTGAATACATTCGTTTTAAGTGTAGCATTCGATAGATATTTGCAGAATATTGAACAGTAAATAAAAAGCAGTACTATTCGTACAAAAATTCTGAACAAAAAATAAAAAGGGTTAGTTAAGTTTTAAATTTCGGCAAAAATAATTTGTAATACACAGACTGTATAGTAACAAAAAAGAAACACGAAATAACTTAAACCGAGATAGAATGGAATCCTTTACATTTTTATAAATACGACATTTGGGGCACGACCATTTTGCACTTTCAGTGAACCGACTTTCGTGCTGGTATACTCATAGCATTTTACTTTTTTTTCCAAGCTTTGATTTTTTATATTTATTATAACGCATATATTACGAACGAAATTATGGTGTAATATTTGATATGTCATACTATTTTATGTACGCAAATGAAAACATCTCTTTGCGAACTTGACAACAGTACCTACCTTTCTTTTTTTAATTTAAGGTTAAGAACAGATTTATATTTCCTGCTTCAAAACTATTATTTGTCAAGTGCGTCAGTTTTATGGCTTTTAAACTAAACACAAACTTGCATATGTAAGTAGGTTTTTGCTTTTATTTCTGAGAAGTAGTGTTTGCGATTTACTTAAAAAGCAAAGAGTAAACGTGGCACGGCTATCTACGAAGTAGGAAACTCTTTGTTGCTTCCGAATTGATATTAATGGCAATTTCTAAAAGAACTATGCCCTTTTGCGGGATAAAATCTATCCTATTGCACTTCGCACGCAATTAACTGACTTCATGCCAAATTTCATTTAAATATGTTGAGTTATTAAGGCGTGATTGATTGCCGACGTACATCCAAACACACATCCGAACTTTCTCATTTTCTCATTTATAGATATATATAGATATATAGATTACAATCCCTGACCTGCGAAAGAAAATCTTCTCATAACCTTATACCTGAAACAGTACCAATTTGTGGCTGTGGTCATATTTTATCTCCCATGCACCTCTTATAATTCTTCCACAAATATCTCTCCACGCCTCATAGCTAATATACGCCTTGTACACTCCCATGATTCTCTTTATCCTCCTCCTGTCTTCCAATGAATACCATTGTAGCTGTTTTATCATGTCAGTTACTGATTGTGTTCTGTGGTATGTGTTATTGAAGTTCTAGAGCCCATAAACTGTAACGGAACTGCATGGAAAACTCGTAGATGATAAAAGTTTTACCGATTTGCCAACTTCTCAAAAATGATAAAGATGAAGAATGTCCAAATATATTTAAAATAATTTCATTTCTTTTATTTGTGCCTACCATTTCATTTCTGCATTCATTGAGAGAGATTTTTTTTTTTTTTGGTCATGATTGCAAAGCAGAGAGATGAAAGAATTTTCGCTCAACTTAATAAAGTATAAGCTCATCACATATTTAAATTAAAACATGCTGTGGTAGTGTTGAAAAAGAATATTTATTTGTTGAATGTGTCGGAAATTAACGAATAATACTTGTTCAAACATGAATAATAAATGTACTCTTTTTCTATACAGCATACTCTATTTTTTCCACCCAAAGACAAAAAGGTGGCAAACCTTATCATGAAGGAAGTATGAACCTTATAGGAGTTTTGTAGTCGATCTTTTTTTTAAAAAAAGAAAAAAAAATTCACTAACTTCCAAGATAAGGAGGGGAAGGTAGTAACATTTAACACATTAGTTAAACTAAGTAAGTTCCATCTATAATGAGAATCTGAGTTATATAAGGTATTAGTGTAGAAAGTGATTTCATGTTTGGGGTAGATGAGGGATACGTGGATGGAAATTTGGGAGTTTTAGACTTTTCTTATCTCTGTGCCAAATTTCAGTTTTCTACGACTAAGGGAAGTGCCTAGAGTTTTGATGATCATCAGTCAGTGTATAACAAAATAGGTGAAATTTGCATGTTAATAACATCAAAACTAAGAACGTGAACGAAACAAAATTTAACATGTTTATTAAGATTTTCGATATCTATGCATAATAAAAATTTGATGTGAGTAACATCAATAAGACCGGAGAAATTGAGGTACAAATATGACCCGAATCGCTTCGAAAAAAATGTGGACAGTGCTACTGTTGACTCGACTAGGCGGGTGCGCTGCCATGCATGCAGATTCACAACTTCAATTTGTTATGATTAAATGTCGCTTTTGATATAACAAGTTCTCATCATAAACTTTGACAGTGAATATATTCGTAAACATGATATGATTGATAAATCGTTTTAGCACGTAATTAATGTATCAAGTATGCTGTGACTAAGTTACATCTTCTGGTGTATTTGTCTATTTTGTTATCCATTTTTATCTGTAAATTGACAACAATCTACATTCCACAGAGCCAGACTCTTATGTTAGGATCTATGGAAAATGAATGTATTGTATACAAATGGCTAGCTAATCTACTTGTATTTACACCGCAAGAGATCCCGGTGCAAAGTTACTCACAGAAATAAAAGTCAAAGTTGAAAGTCACTTAATATATTCTCGTAACACTGGTATCGGGCAGATAGTACACTTCTAATAATGATCGTAAATCAGATTCTTTCGTGTATGAACATGCAGATTACTACAACAAACATCATATTCACAAGCATTAATTCGAATAACATTTACGAAGTCCACCAACATTCGTAAAATTTAGATGAAATTATTAAATGAACTGAAGAAAATATGCTTCCAACAAAGTATTCAAAAGCTTGACTGCAGAAATTTTCATACTGTCTCACTTCGGTATTAGGGTTGCCAACTCTCCCGTATTATACGGGAACTCCCATATTCTGCTCAATTTTTAAGCTATGACCCGTCGCCCGTTTTGATTTCATCCGGGGGCACATATCTCCCGTACTTAAGGAAATCACACTTAATTGCTATTTAAATTTACCGCGCTGTTTAAAAGAACTCGTTTTCTGCTAATTCTTGCTCCACAGATGTAAAATCGATAACACAACTTCATCGATATCGTGATCGATACGATCTAAACTTCCGCTTTCAGTTCGCATATTCGCATCCTGTGTGTGTTTTGTGTGTCGTACTTGTTATTCTCGAATTTGTGTTCCAATTTTAAATCCGTAATAACGCAAGATGGATGAACCTAAACATACTACGCCTAAAAAGAAACCGAAATACTTGTACGTGTATCAGAAAAAGTGGGAAGAAAGTTATTCATGGATTAATTCCGTTAAAAACAACCAGTATAAAGCACAATGTTCACTTTGTAGGCGCGAGTTTAGCATATCACATGGTGGTAATGCGGATTGTGTGCAACACGCTAATACCGAATTACACAAAAGCAGAATAAGAGGAATGAACGACTCGTTCAAGATTTCCAGCTATTTTCATCGTCCGAGCGAGAAAGAGAGTGGCGAATCCAGTAAAATTGCGGTAGGGGATTTAGCAGTGGTGTATCATACGGTGAAGCATAACCTCAGCTATAATAGCATGGACTGTGCAAATAAACTTGCGAAGGACATATTTGTGGATTCCGATGTGGCCAAAAAAATGCACTGTGGTAGAACGAAGGCAGAGTCAATTGCAAAACATGTGTTAGCACCAAGAAGTATAAGTGACTTTTTAAATGTACTTGGTGATCTAGAAAAGTGTAGCACCTATTTTCTTGTGGCTACAAATGCATCTAATTATAAGAACAGAAAAATGTTTCCTTTGGTAATCAGGCATTTTGATCCTTTTGTTGGTGTAAAAAATAAACTATTAGATTTTGTGGAACAAGCTGATGAGACAGCAGATGGTATTCACACTTTGATAACAAGGAGCCTTGAATCTCACTCTTTGGATGTAAATAAAATTTCTTTATATTGTGCAGATAATGCTAGTGTCAATTATGGTAAAAACAAGTCTGTGATGAAGTTGTTATGTGATGATAATGGCTACATATTTAAAGCAAACTGCACCAATCACATAATCCACAATGGCACTAAACATGCTTGTGATAAGTTAGATGTAGACATAGAAATGGTAATCATAAAGATTTATGGGCATTTTTCAGTATCTGCAAAAAGAAGGGAGGAATTAAATTCATTTTTTAATTTTGTTAGCACAGAATGGAGTGAAATCCTAAGGCATGTGCCTACTAGGTGGCTGTCCCTCACACCATCAGTTGATAGGTTATTGAAGAACTGGGAGCCAATAACAAGCTATTTTGAAAGCACAAATGAAACGCCTAAAGTTTTGAAACAATATTTCAATGATGAGGATCCATATAAAATGTTAATACTTAAAGCAAATCTTGTGTTTTTTTCTTACATTGGCAACCTACTTGTAGAAACGTCAACATACCTTGAGATTTCTGATTTAACCATCATGGAATCATTTAATGCAGTTGAAGCATCGACAACTAAAATTTTGCAAAGACAAGAACATGTTTTTTGGAAGTAATACACACAAAATCTTGAACGAGTTAGACCCTATCATTCAGAAAAGAATTAAAAATAATTTTGTTGACTTCTATGAATCTTTTCATTCCTATGTTGTAAATCGTATCAACATTTCAGACAATGTTATAATGCAATCCTTGCTCCCATTATGCTTGAAGAATGATATTAATTTTAAAGATTTTCACAACATTCTTATTCATCTTCAACTTGACATAAATGAGGACAACCTTTATGAGGAATTTTCTTCCTTGAGAGAGACAATAACCTCAAAAGTTTCTATTGATAGCCATGCTGTGGAGAAGTGGGTATTTGTGATTATTATTATTCTCGTATCAAAAACATCAAAATACAAAGTTAAATACATTGTGCAAATCAACAACTTTAAACACACTTAGCCCAGTACTTCGCAACCTCAATCGCATTGTGTGTTGCTTGAAACAGGTCTTCGTTGTTGCAGGATGATGGGCACATAGGGCACTCGAGCATATGATTCATAGTTTGGTCTTCACCACATTCGCACTTAATACTGGTAGTATCAGTATAACCCCATCTCATTAGGTTTTCCTTGGACCTGCCCACTACTGTTAGGTATTTGTGATGAATGAGGCAAAAGCCAAGGGAATTAAACTCAAGTAGCTGCAAAATATTCTTTTTTTGTTTTTGTTTTTTTTTTGATTTTTTTTGTAACAGTTTAACGTCCCTTTTTAACAACTTGGTCTTTAGAGACGGGAAAGGATGGGGGCAAGGAATGGGAAGGAATTCGGCCATGGCCTTTTGAAGGAAGCATCCCGGCATTCACCTGGAGTGATTTGGGGAAACCATGGAAAACCCAAATCTGGATGCCCGGACGGGGATTCGAACCGCCGTCCTCCCGAATGCGAGGCCAGAACGCTATCCGTTACACCACCACGCTCGGTAAAAGAAAAATATATATATATATATATATTCTTCGTTTTGTACTCAGTATACCTGCATCCAATGCCCACACAGAACGGATTTTTTCTATAATAAATAATAAATGGTGTGATGATAGAAACTGTTGCAATGTAGATTTAATTAAAGCTGAGTTACAAATCAGTGTTAATTTTGATTACACATGCAAATAATTTATAGAATATGTAAAGATTAATGCCAAACTTCAGGCTGCTGCCAAAGATGTACATAAATATAGCTTTAAATAAGAACCTTTGTAATCATTTTGTATTTGTTAGTTTCTTTGATATTATAAAATTGTTCTAAGGAAACATTTTTTCTTCATTCACGGTAGTCACGTCGTCACATCATAGTCTCCCTTATTTTGAAAAAAAAAAGTTGGCAACCCTAGTCTCACTCCCACTTATAATGAATGAATTAATTTTTCTATCACCGAAGATACATCTTGGTGAATTTACTTTTTCTTTCTTCAGTGGCATTTGGCTTCCTTAGTTTTGGTTCATCCAGTGTTTTCAGTTTCTCCTTTGTATATATTAACATTCAAGTAATTCTAGACACACCACAGGACGGAAACGACAAGCACACTCACACTCATCACTTAAACATTTAAACACCCATGCCCTCGGCCGGACTCGAACCAGCGACCTTCGGCACATGGAGCCAGTGTTCTAGACGCTATGCTACCGATAGTGAAAATTTTCCATGTATCGTGGCTTTCTCATCGCGAAACAAAATCGCACAGACGTTCTTTTCCTAATCGGTTGCTAAGGGCGTCGCCAGTGGGAACGCTTGAGCAAATGTCTCCCTCCGGTGGTTGTTTCTCGCGGAGCATTATTTTTGGTCTATTTTCCTAAGACATCGCCATTCAATAGAATGAATTATTTATCAATTTATGTCTATGACACATTATTTTCTCTCTTTACTTATTTCTATAGCTATATCAGGAAAATGAGGGGAAGAGAGGGGGTTGAGACCATTATAGATAAGGATGGAGAAGAAGTAACTGAGGATTTAAAAAATGCAGAATTATTAGGTAACTGGTTCAGTGAGACCATTAAGATAATCCAGGAATGGTAGGGGATATATTAGAAAACGAGCCCATCCGCTCAGTTGGAAGTGAGCAGATTAGGAAATTTGAGATTAAATATCAAGATATCATTAAGAAAGTAACGAATCTTAAAAAAAGTGTAAAAGGGCAGGTATAGATAAAATTATTACAGATGAATGAAAAATAGTAAGATGGGACATTGTACCTTACATGGAAACGTTATTTAAATTGAGTCTGGATACTTGTTGTTTAGCAGATAACTGGAGAAGTGCGATAGTAGTTCCGTTCCATGAAGGTGGGGTAACAAATAGGATCGAAAACTATAGGCCAATCAGTGGTAGGAAAATTAATGAAGAGATTAATATGAAACAATATTAGACGTGTCTGTGAGGAACGTAAGTGGTAGGTTTGGGTGGGAAATACGGTATCAAAAGAAGTAGGAGTGAACATGGAAGTTTCACAGGGTAGTGTATTGGGACAGTTGCTATTCGTTACTTTAATGATTGTGTTAATGGTTTCCTGTCAGAAGTTAGATTGCAGATAACATACTGATACTTTCCTCTTTTGTGAAGTGAGCTCTGGTTGTATGTATGAACTGCTGTGAACTAAACCTGAAATAACTTCGTCATCAGACAAGTTTTACCATCTAAATTAGTATAAAGCTTTCAATTATAAAGTAAATTGTTAGGATTATTGTTAGTTAGGCGAAATAATAACATTTTTCACTCGATAATAAAGCTTAAAAAATCGCATATTCTTAGTGGCTAGTACTCATTTCTTTCTCACTAGTTTTTTGTGCAGAAATAAGCTGAAAGCTTGATACTTAGATTAAACAATGCAAATTGTAAATAAACTTTTAGGTAAATTCAATTTAACATCTCAATTTTCTTATGTAACTAAAAAAAGATAATAAGTGTAATAGATTCGGATTGTTGTAGATCGTTGCTAAGACGTATTTAGACTTTCGTTTTGTCTGAAGTATAACAGTTTGTTATTTTCATTAGTTTTAAAGCATAAAAATATCAATAATCTGCTAGAAATATAATAAATAAATAATTGTTAATACCTTACTTCTGCTTCTATAGTATCGATTTAAAAAGTAACGAATGGAGATGTAACTTCGTAAATCCTAAGATATATTTATTCATTGTTCCAGTCTTACATATAATACTTTCTTAATCACTTATTTCAGTCTTAAGCATAATAGTTTTGTATTTACTTATTTCCAAAAATATTAAAATATCAACATCTTAGTAAAAAAATTAAGTATTTGATTAAAGTATTTTATCTATTTATTGATTACTATAACTTGAGTGAGGAGTAAAACTCTTACCCAATTAAATAAAAACGTTAAAAATATAGTATAAGCTTTATTAGAATACTTTATCAAACAAATTTAAGGTTCGTTTAGAAGGTGTTACAAGTATTTGGGAAAAATCATGACTGGAAAGCGTGGCGCCTGTGGCAGGTACGTTGCGAAGGGGTTTGGTTGTAGTTGGTGTAAGAAGTGGTTTCAATGGGCATGTAGGGAAAAGAAAACGTGGAAAATAAATGAGGCTCTCCCATGGTCTTGTTCACTTTGTCTTTGGGATGAAAGGATGAAGGTGATAGTTGAAACGATTAGGGAGTTGCGTGAAAGGATCAGAGTTCTTGAGGCTCGTCTTGTGGAGGCTCCGCCAGTGGAGGCTCAGTATGTTGGGGCTCAGCATGTGGAGGCTCAGCCTGTGGGGTCTCAACTTGTGGGAGCTCAGCCTGAGGATGCTTCAGCCTGTGGAGACTCAGCCTAAGGAGGCACTGCCTGTGGGGGCAGAGCTTTGTCCAGACTAGTGCAGAAAGTAGAGATAGTGGGTTGGAGGAAGTTGAGAAGGATGGTTGGGAGTCTGGTAACAGGTTGTAGGAGAAATATAATGAAGAAGCCAGACACTTTACAAGTTGTGGGGAAAAGTAGGTTTGACCTGTTGCCAGAGTCAGGAGGAAAAGAGCCTCATGTAGCTATAGGAGTAGGTAAGACTGCAGCAGCCCATTTGTAATAAGGGTATGCTAGGTAAGAATACGGATAAAAAGGATTCTGCTGCTAGGTAGTAGCCATGAGAGAGGTGTAGGCCCTCTTCTGCAGGATCAGTTAGGTTCAGGTTACAAGGTCACAAGTTTTTTCAAACCTAGTACAACATTAAGTCACGAAATAGAGGATATACGTTCACTTTGTAGGAGTTTCACTAAGGACGATAGAGTAGTGATAGTGGGAGGTGCGGGGAACTAGTATTGATAGAAACCCGAGTTATAGTATAGAGAGTGACCTGAGGAAGGTGGTGAAGGAGGCGCAGCATACCAGAGTGAAACTCATGCAGGCCCTAAGTCGCCATGACTGACAGCAATTGAGCTATGCTGTGAGGCGTATAAATGTGGAAATGGAAGTGCTACTTGGGAAAGACATTAGTTCCGTCATGGGGGTTATGCCTGTGAACAACATTGGTAGATGGGGTTTCACTAGGCATGGCCTACACGTAAATAGAAGGAGCAAGTGGGTAATTTCTGAGTTGTTAGCAAAAGCAGTAAGCGAGCCCATTTCCAGTGATGACGGGGTCAGGACTGTGCCTTTTTTTTTAGGACTGGGGCTGCTTTTGAAGGGATGGAAATAGATTATCAAAGTGATACAGATTGGGACCCACAATGGGGAAAATCACAAATGTTAAAGAAATAGATGAAGATGCTGAAACAATAACTGACTGAGGTAAAAGTTGGAAAATATAAAGCCAGTAATAAGGGTGTTAATGGTGAACTGTAAAAGTATAATGAACAAAGTAATCGAATTTGCAAACTTAATAGAGATACACGAACCACAAGTAATAATTGGGGTAGAGAGTTGGTTAAAGTACTAGACAGTGAGGTATTTACAGATGGTTACAGAGTGTATAGCAAAGATAGAGGAGCAATTGGTGGAGGAGTTTTCATACTGGTTAACAAAAATTACCACAGTTCTCTGGTGTTCGCAGACCATGACCATGAGTTACTTGGGGATGATATCTGGGGTAACAAAAAAGAACAATTCAGGGGGCTGGCTGCTTACCGCAGTTGAAGAATGACAGATGAAGATGAGGCTTTTGGGGGAAAATTAAATTCATACTCAGATTTCAGAGGTGAAACTAAAATGGTAATTTTTGGTGGGGCTTTAAATTTACCAGGTGTAAACTGCCTAGGAAATAAGATTACTAACACAAGGGAACAGAGACTTGAAAATACCCTAATAAGGGAAGGAGGATTTACAAAAGTGGTAAAGCAGAACACTAGAGGGCAAAATATTTTGGATATATTCCTAATAAAGCCCGATGATAACCTTGTGGAGTGTCAAGTAACCTACGGAATAAGTGATCATGGATATTAGAGGATTCAGTAAACCAGCATCCAAAATTGAAGCGGGAAATATGTACAATTATAAAAAGGCACAGATTTAAAATTTGAAGAGATGTTTCAGAGAACGATTCAGCAAATGGAAGGAAGGCATGAGTACAGTAGAGTCGAGGTGGGAAGAGTTCAAGGAGATAATAAAAAAGTGGAAAGAAAAATTCATTCCAAAGCAGAAAATAAAGAGAAGTAGAGAACCTGTGTACTATAATAGGGAAGCGAAGAGGTTAAAGAGGTTGGTACGAAGAGAACATAATAGAGTTAAGAGACAGTAGGGTAGTAGGGAATAGTTAAAACTAGGGGTGTTACGAATATTCGCATCCGCAAATGCGGAATATTCGCATTAACTCAGACATCCGCATTCACATCCGCATTCACATCCGCATCAATCAATGTGGAGTTTTTACGGATGCAGATTCACATCAACAAGCAACTACATGTAAAGAAAGTGGGCGGAGCCAGATTGGCAAGTGCTTCGCGTTTGTTTTGGTAATTGCTAACTTCATTCGGTAACAGACGAACAGGAAGGCGCACATTGGTAACAAGGTCCTAAAGGTTTTGTTTGTTGTGTTTTTTCACATTGTCAATAAATTATAGTTACAATGAGTTTTTACTGTGTACTACATAGTTTTTTGCGTGTTTAATGGATATTTTGATATAAATATTAAGTGAAATGTCACCACCAATAAAACGCAGTATCTGGACTTATTTTACAATAGACAAAAATTATCCGGAGAAGTCGGAGTGTAAGATATGTAATAAAAGTTACTCTCGGAAGGGACGCACTACTACTTCTTTGAAAAATCACCTGAAATCAATACACCCGGAGGAGTTTTGTTTATTCTAAAGTGCGAATAAAGAAAAGGAATTGAAGAAAAAAAATGATGAAACAGGTATGTATCGAAAATATCGGAATATCGGATTTACAATCATGTTTTAAAAACTTAGTTACGGTTAGATAAATTGATTTAATTTCATTAATAATTTACTGTTTTCATTTCAAATCATGATCATTATACTTGGTGCTAAAAGAGCCAATATCTATAAACCTTCCTTACTTTATTATATTGTAGTGTGACTAAAATATATTGTTGTTATTGGTCACATGATTTTATGTTACTTTCTATATTCAATTTAAAACAAAAAAATATTATTGAAAATATTCACTTCTTAAGCTTTTTTAGCACTAACAAGAATCCAAAGTTAGTTCCAAATTATGTTTAAAATTAAATGCTTAATTCTTGTTTCAATTCTAACATTATTGTTAGAAAATTATAGCCATTTTAACACTTAATTATTTGAAAGCGCACACCACATTGGCCTTTTTTATTTTTAAAAATTTCATTTATAATGCGTATTATTTACTTTTAGTTTTTTTTACATCGAATTTTGATAAGTATACTTATTTTTTTATTTAGTTGATGGTTTGTGTATATTATGCTGTATTTTTTTACAGGTACAATTGTGACTCCGTTGCAACAAGCCAAGAAACAGCTTTCGTTAGAGGAAGTAGTACAAAAAGAAAAGAAATGGGATACTAACAATCCTAATTCAAAAAAGATTGACAAACTCACTGGCGAAATGATAGCGCTTCAAAATTTACCTTTTAACTTTGTGGAGGGACTTGGATTTCGTCGTCTCATACAAGAGTTAGGTCAATTTTGCCTGAAGAGTGGAAAATAATAGAATGCTGTCTTGAAGTATTGAAACCGTTTGAAGAAGCCACTCGTGAAATGAGCAGTTCTCAGGCACTCATATCATCTGTGATTCCTATCATACAAATGCTTTTGAAAAAACTTGACGTCTATTTAACAAAACCACGAGAAAGTGATGCTATTCGGTTGGCAGTCTCTAACCTGAAATTACAATTTTCAGCGAATTTTTCTTCTTTGGAAGAAAACAACTTATATGCCATTTCCACATATTTAAATCCTCGCTATTAGCATAAATTTTTCAAACCAGTCATCGAACAAAAAATAAAAGATGAAATAATAAAGATGGTAAATAACCATGTCGTCACTGCTTGTCTTATGTCGCCGGCGGAAAAACCAAAAAGAACCAGGAACGTCCAGTATGGGTAAGATACTTTCTTAAAAAGCGAACTTGCCATGATGTTAGATTCATCGAGTGAAGTGAAGGTGAAGGAGAACCGGACAACAGTAGCCCCGATGCTCTTCTCCGCAAAGAATTAGTTATATATCGTAACAAAAAAGACTGGATTTTGATGAAAATCAACTTAATTGGTGGAAAGTTAACCGTTGTGAATTTAAAATTCTCTCCAAATTAGCATGCAGATATTTATTACCTCCACCAGCCAGTGTTCCCAGCGAACAACTATTTAGTGGAGCTGGGTTAATATATAATCCACTAAGAAACAGGTTGGAAGCTGAGAAGGCTGCAATATTGCTATTTATTAACTATAATTCACCAAAAACTCGAAGCTTAAAATTCTGTTGTGCCATAAGTAAAACTAAAAACTTGTGTAATTTTGTTCTAAAAATATGATTAAATAAATAAAAAGTTAAAATTAAATTGATTTTCAGATATTTGTGCAATTAAAATTTAAATAATTATCCTTTTAAAATCCCAAAATCCGCATCCCATCGCATCCGCATCCGCATCAAATCCGCATCCGCGGATGTGAACTTCTAATAATCCGCATCCACATCTGCATACGCGAATGTCTAAATTTTTGCATCCATAACAACCCTGGTTAAAACAACTAAACAAGGACTCAATAACAGCAAAGAAAGTGTCTGAAGATGGGTTTTTGAAGAGTATTGTCAGTGTAGGAGGACCACTGACTGATGCATCTAGGAATTTCTATGGCTATATCAGGAAACTGAGTGGAAGGGAGGGTGTAGAGACGCTTATAGATAAGGATGAAGAAGTAGTTACTGAGGATTTGAAAAAGTCAGAGATTTTAAGCAACTGGTTTAGTGAGAGCATTGGGACAATGAATCAGAAACGGGAGGATCTAACTCGGAGAACAAACTTAACAACACAATTAGAAATGAACAGACTAAAAAATTTGCAATCTATCTTGAGGACATAATGAAGGAAATAAGAAACCTGAAAAAACATAAAGGGGCTGGTGTAGATAATATTACTATAGATATCTTAAAGATAGCTGGATGTGACATTGTACCTTTACTTCAAATATTATTTACATTGAGTCTGGATACTTGCTGCTTACCATAGGACAGGATAAGTGCGATAGCTGTGCCGGTACATAAAGGAGGGGTGAGTAATACAGTAAAAAATTAGAGGATGATCAGTGATAGGTAAATTAATGGAGAGTTTGAAATGCAACCACATCAGAAATATATATGAGAAGTGTAAGTGGTCTTCAAGTAGGAAAAATGGCTTTAGGCAAGGATATTCATTCGAATCTCATTTGGTGGGATAGATACAAGATATTTCGAATGAAATGGACAAGGGAGGCCAAATTGATAGTGAAACACTAGGTCTTTCAAAGGATTTTGACAGAGTGAACCATAAAACAGTAGTAAATAAGGTAAAATCTATTGGAGTGGATGAGAAAGTGATTTACTAGGTAGAAGAATTTTTAAAAGGTAGAAAACATAAAGTTAGGTTAGGAAGTGCAGTATCAAAAGAAGTGGTAGTAAAAATGGGAGTGCCACAGGGTAGCGTATTGGGACCATTGCTATTCATTATTCTAACGAATAATTATATTGATTGTTTACTGTAAGAAATTAGATTGTTTGCAGATGATATAATGCTATAAAATAGGATCAAAACGGTAGAGGACTATAAACAGCTGGAGGGTGATTTTTCAGGATATCTAGTTGGGTTGATAGACATTGGATGAAGATAAATGCATAATCAGCTTATTAGATACACAAATAAAAAAAAACTAAAGGTTTATTGTGATTATAAGGTGGAGAAAGAATTGGTTGCTGAATACTTGAATTGTAAATATCTTGGCATTACATTTGATAACAAGCTTAACTGGGCAGGATACATTGGTCAGGTAGTAGGAAAAGGTTTCAAATTTCTGCACTTGTTGGAGAACCAGCTTACGATACAGTGTGGAGAGAGGGCATGATATATAAATTTCTTAGTGTAATTCCCTGCAAACTTATTGCACGCCAGTTAGACAACATGCTTAATGACCGGGTGTTCCAGGTTGTCATGGGCACCGATATCAGCTCTCAGAGGAAACTTAAGAACGGGCTACCGCAGGGATCAGTGCTTGCTCCACTCCTTTTCAGCCTGTATATCGCAGACATACCGAAAACAAGATGAAAAAAGTTTGGTTATAATGACGACTGGGTTCTAGCCACGAGGTGCAGGTCAATCGAAACGTCTGAAGAAATCCTAACAGAAGACCTGCAAACAATGGTAAAATATTTCCGTAGGTGGCGACTCCAACCCAATGCTTCTAAAACAGAGATTACCTGCTTCCATCTAAATAGCAAACTCGCTAGAAGGGAACTTAATATATGGTTCGAAGAAACCATTTTTACCCACAATAAGACACCAAAGCACCTGGGTGTTACCCTTGATCGAACATTATCCTTTAATAAACATCTAACGAAAATGACTGAGAAGTTAAACACAAGAAACAATATCATTCAAAAACTATGTGGTACCCCCTGGGGTGTATCTGCCTCCACTCTCCACTCTTCTGCTCTGGGTCTTGTCTTTTCGGCTGCCGAGTAATGTGCCCCGGTCTGGTTGAATAGCCCGCACGTGAGAAAAGTGGACACCCAACTTAATAACGCTATGCATATGATTGCACGCGTGATCAAGACAACTCCCACAAGATGGCTCTCGATACTGAGCCACATGCCACCACCTAATCTGCGACGGATAAATGCTCTTACACGTGAGAACAAGAGAATAATGGACAACAGAAACTTACAGATCCACCAAGATATTAAGGATGCCAACATCAACAGGCTTCGCTTTAGAAAACCGCCAGTGAAATCGGCAAGGGATGCTATTCGTGAAGATTTTAACATCACCAAAGCTTGGATCCAGGAGCTGTACACCAAAACAGCAGCTTACCTTGCATCACACAAAAGCCACCAGGTTTTGATTTACCTCGTAAAACTTGGTCCACACTCAACAGAACTCGGCATGGAAGATGCGCACACTCCCTGTAAAAGTGGGGCAAGCAACCATCCCCCATATGCGATTGAGGAGAGATTCAGACTATTGGTCATATTATTGAAGAATGTCCTATAAGATCTTGCAGTGGTGATCCTGTGGACTTCCTGCTGGCAACTCAGGAATCGATAAACTATATTAATAAACTAGATATATGTCTTTAATCTTGTAAAGTTGCAGTATATATATTTTATCACTGTTCTTAAAAGTGTCTAAACTGCCATACGATAAATAAATTTAATATGATATCTCATTTATCTATATCGGTTAGATATCAAAGGAGATAAATAGCTCGTGACACAAAAATGCGTTGTAGAACTATTCATAGTTTTTCCCTTTAAGGGTAAAATTCCAAAAACTTCTTTCCTAAAAAATGATGTCACCAAACCTGAGACGACATTCCTCATAATCCTACTTCATTTATCGATTTTGGTTAGATATTCATGGAGATAAATGGCTCGAGAAATAAAAAACGCATTTTAGAAAAATTGACATTTTCGCCCTTTAAGGGTCGAATTACGAAACATTCCTTTCTTAAAGTATAATGTTACCACGGGGGGGATTAGAATATATGAAGCAGATAATTGAGGACGTGGGTTGTAATGAGTATGTAGAAATGAAAAGGTTCAAACCAGTCGAAAGACTGATGACAGGAAAAAAAAAGCCACGGTGGTGACCTTATTCTTTAATATGATACCTCATTTATCTATATCGGTTAGATATTAAGGGAGATAAATCGCTCGTGACACAAAAATGCGTTATAGAAAGATTTATACTTTTTCCCTTTCTGGGTTGAATTCCAAAAACATTCTTTCTTAAAATATGATGTCACAAATCTGAGACATTACTCCTCATAATCCTACTTCATTTATCGGTTTTGGTTAGATATCCAGGGAGATAAATGGCTCGAGATACAAAAAACTAATTAACATTTTTGCCCTTTAAGGGTCGAATTACGAAATATTCCTTTGTTAAATATAATGTTACCACGGCGGAGACCTTAGTCTTTAATATGATACCTAATTCATCTATATCAGTTACATATGAAGTGAGATAAATGTCTTGTGACACAAAAACGCGGTTACTGTGCAAAGTACGGCCAGTAGAAAGAACTGTTAATTCGGATTGAAAATACTACTAGCTTCTTCCTTGGCGCTTACTCTTTAAGGAAAAGTGTACCTGAAAGCCGTAAAATATGTAACAAAGGTGTAATCCGCGGCGAAACATACGATTACGCACGTTACTAACTTGGCGGTAATAGAGATCTTGAGCCGCCTGTGACGTAATTATAGTCAGAATTTGGCGTAGCCAATGTCTTCTTCACTCAAAATCCTCTAAGCACCATAGAATATTATTAGACATTTGGGTCCAGGCTGCCATTCAGCCTAAATACAACACGGTTACGCATATTACGGCATTAGCGGCAATGGACGTCTCGTTCCGTGTGTGACGTCATTATAGTCAGAATGTGGCATCCTTAGTCGTTCAGAATCCACTATACACTACGGAATATTAGTAGTAATGCCGGTCCAGGCTGCATTTCAACCTAACCACAACGTCCACCAATACAGCTTTTGAAAATCAACATGTGTACAGCTTGAGGAATAACACATTCGCGGTAAAAATGGCTGCTACACATCGGCTAATGCCGCACGTAACCCGACGATTTTCACTATATTACTTCTTTCCTACCAGTTTTATCGGCTTCGCGTACACTTTTTCTTAAATACAAATGCCTAAGAAATGCGTTAATCACATTTTCATCGAGAAATAACAGTTTTTTCTACTGGCCGTACTTTGCACAGCACCCTATGACGTCACAAAAGCGGAGATATTAATATTTAAAATGATACATCATTAAACGATTTCAGATAGGTATCCAGGTAGATAAATTACTCGTAACACAGAAAACAGCATTTTAGAAGTATTGAACCGAGCGGGACGGTGTAACGGTTAACGTTCTCGCCTCGCATTCGGGAGGACGGCGGTTCGAATCCCCGTCCGGGCATCCAGATTTGGCTTTTCCATGGTTTCCCCAAATCACTCCCGGCAAATTCCGGGATGTTTCCTTCAAAAAGGCCATGGCCGAATTCCTTCTCATTCCTTGTCCCCATCCTTGCCCCCCCATCCTTTCCCGTCTCTAAAGACCTCGATGTTAAAAAGAGACGTAAAAGCAGTTACAAAAAAAAAAAGAAGTATTGATATTTTTCCCTTTAAGGGTCGAATTCCGAAAACTTCATTTCTTAAAATATGATGTGATCAAAGTGGAGACCATATGCTTTAAAATGACTCCTCGTTCATTGATTTCGGTTAAGTATGTAGGGAGATACAGGCTTGTGACAAAAAAATACCTTATAGAAATAATATATATGATGCAGTGGCGTAGCTAGGTCAACAAGGGCCCCGGTGCAAAACAATTATTTTGGGCCCTCAGGCCAGACGGGCGACGTATTTTTTGCTTTGAGTGCTGGTAGGGGCCCCCTGAACTGAGGATGGGGGCCCTTGAATTGATCGTTTGGGGCCCCCGAGCCGTGGTTGGGGCCCCCCCTGAGCAGCGAGGGCCCTTAGTGAGGGGCTCCTGCTGTGTTCTCAGGGGCTCCTTAGACGACGGTAGAGCTTAAAAAAAAAAAAAAGGTCGCCAGTTTGCTGTGAAGGCTCGTGGGCCTTCTAAACTGCGTTTGAGGGCCCCTAGAGGTGCGATTAGTGGCCCCTTGAGGTATGCTTGGGGGCCCCCTGAGCGTGAGGGCCCCGGTGCACTACACCGCCTAGCCCCATAGTAGCTACGCCCCTGATATGATGGGATTCTACGATAACCGTGGTGCTGCAATTTGATGATGGATTATTGCGTAACTCGACGAGACACATTGAAAGTAAAGATTTAAAAAAATTTATATCATGCATAGTTCTCGAGATATTATATCTCAAAATTGAGGTGGTTGGGTTGAAATGTGGCCTGGACCAGAAGAAAAATTTCACCACAGCCAAATTTGATGATGAATTCGTACGGAACTCGACAAGACAAATTGGGTGGGACTTTCTCCACCAGCGAAATACTGGTACTGACCTTTTGAAATTTGGATTAACTACTTCCTTATAATGTCCTCTTCACGTTGTACACTCTCCTTTTCCGGAAAAGTCACCACGAATTAAATTAAAAATACCTAAATATGACACTGCAGCGCTGCTATTAGTTGCCGCCGGCGCTGCGAAATCAATGATAATCTCTTGAAATGTTGGTTTAATTCATTGTTATAATATTTTCTTGCCGTTTTAGCTTCACACCGTTGCAAAACGTCGCATAAAATTAACAGATACAAAATTTTTATTCGAAATGCAGTATCTTGGAATCGATATAAGCAGTCAGAGATAATCGATTGCTTCCGTTGTAAACAAATGCTCAGTTTGTCTCTGGTTTGTGGCATGGCCTGCCGCAGAGCGAATTACACATAAAATTTTTACTCTTGGTCCAGGCCGAATTTCAACCTAATCATGATCACTATGACAAAACGAACCTATTTAGGTTGATATGATACCTGTACCTGATAATTTTTGCAGTGCTGCTAACATTTCTCGGTTGCGGAGCATCCCATATTTGGGCATTTTTAATTTAATTCGTGGCGACTTTTCCAGAAAAGGAGAGTGTACAACGTGAAGAGGATACTATAAGGAAGCAGTTAATCCAAATTTCAACAGGTCAGTACCAGTATTTCGCTGGTGGAGAAAGTCTCACCCCACCCGGTGTTTTTTTTTTCGACGTCTTGCTTAGTTCTCGAGATATTGTAACTCTAAAGTGAGGAGGTTAGGGTGAGATCCGGTTTGGACCAGGAAAAAAATTCACCAAAACCACTATTTCTACACGGTAGAAATGCACATTTTCTTCCTATTGTTGATATATTGAAATACGGACTGAACTAGAAGAAACGTCACCAAAAGCACAAGGAACTATAGCTATAAATGATATTTAACATGCTATATGTCGAAAACCAAGCGAGATATCAAAAAATGTTATTCTTTATTTTAGATTTGTTTCGTCGAGTTCTACAAGAATTAATCATCAGCTTGTGGCGCCACGGTAATGATAGAACTGCCGAGATATGTGCTAAAAGAATTCTGCGTGTCTGAACGATGAGTAAAAGAAATACTGTGACCTTTTAACTGAATTGCTCTGGTTCAATTAGACTGAATCGGTCTGAAATATGGTATACACGTTTTTTAGACGGTACTGTTTGAGAAAAGTGCAGGAGGAAGCTGCTAAATATACAGAAATGAAGTAAAATCACTCGAAATGTTATGAGCAAGAAATACATTGTTTTCTTACATCATGTTCCGCCATCACTTCGGCGCATACCGTCCCTCTATGGACAGGATTTCGCAGCATATACTTCTCCATCTGTTGTTTATCCGGTCTGTTGTCGACGATCATTCTAGGACCTTCTTCTACAAAATGACAGTACCGCCCAAAATCCGCTCTTGTTTTCGTATACACGTACTGCGCTTCCATATCGAATTTATCGTTTATATAAAATCGAATAAACCTTCCCTTATTTCAGAGTTCTTCTGCATGGATGACTCAATGCCGGTAATACGCTATTTGAACAACTGACTGTAGATAACGATAACGTGACGAAAAAGTAGAATGGCAGCGATGTCATGCCATTCTTTTATTTTATTTTACTGGCCTTCGGTAACAGAGATCATAGTCACCTTAAGTATTATTTTTTTTTATTATGTTTATTATCCGATCAGCAAATTTAGCTTTGCAGCATAAAGTTGTCTTTTACAAATCATAGCATTCTTATTGTCTTGGTTGAGGTATGGTTGAGGTCAGCTCACTAGGGCCCCTCAGTAACTACATAACAGTGATACAGTAAATATTTTGCGACAATAGTGAAAACAGTGTTAACAGTATTAAAACAGTAACAAGAACAATTATTAGTATTAAATGAGCAACATATATATATATTTATCTATGAGAAAATTGTAGTTAAAAAAAGTTATAATGAAATTGATTTAAGATAATTACACTTTTGTCCATGGAATCCATATAGTTTTCAGCGCTGAGGATAATCTTGTTTCACAACATATGGTTTACTGATTCATTTCTTCTTCAGTGTCACTGTTAAATAGATAAATGTCTTGAGGAAGGTGTTTTTTAGTCTTGTTTGACCCGTTCCTTTTCCTAGCTCATAAAACCGCGCACCAGGTACTGCATTCATTCGTTTTATAAAATTTTTAGTTTCTTGTCTTATTAATTCATTAATGTAAGAAATATTTAATTCTCGGTGTAGTTGACTGTTGCGTCCGTACCATGGTGCGTTCACAACTAATCGGAGAACTTTATTTTGGAATATTTGAACTCTGTGTAACTTGCTACGACTAGCACATCCCCATATTGGAGATGCGTATGTTATGAGCGGTCGTAATATCATTTTGTAAATTCATAGGCAGCATTCTGTTTTTAATTATGATTTTCTATTTAATACTAGGTAAAGTATGTACACTATGGCATAGGCTTGGTTTATTTTATTATTAATTTGTGTGTTCCACGTTAACCGCCTGTCAAGGTGACACCGAGGTACCTAACTGATTGGTCAGGTGGGTTCCATGCAATGTTATTTCCCATGATATTTATCTCTGGCGGGTTTAGTGGGCGTCTCAGTGTTAAAATTTTGACTTGACATTTTTCCGGGGTTTAGAAATATTCGCCAGTGATTTAACCATTCGGTTAGTTATGCAATTGTATCCTGTAGGTAATTGCGTGCGTTGTGGATGTCGTTATATGAAGTGTATACTACTGTGTCATCAGCATATATTGCAGTCGAGGTATTTGTGAAAGTTGGAATGTCCGACGTGTATATGTGGCGCTAAAACAGACCCCTGTCGGACTCCTGCTGTTACTAGTCGTGATATGGATATTTTTGTGCCCACTCGTACACTGAAGGTTCGGTTCTGTAGAAAGCTTTCTAAGATTTCGTACAAATATAGAGACATTCTTGTATTTCTGAGTTTATATAAGAGTTCAGTATGTCATACTTTGTCAAATGCAACATCAAGAATCAGCCAGGGTGTGATGTTTAAGTTCAAAGCCCCTTGTGACGTCTTCAACCAGACGTAGTATTTGGTGTGAGGTTTAGCGCATCGGGCGAAATACAAATTGATGTGGTGGGATGGTTCCCGTAGCATCAAGGAATGTAGTTAGCCGCGTCCGTATTATCTTTTCTAGTAATTTTGATAAGGTTGGGAGTAAGCTTATAGGCCTAAAACTAGAGGGTGGGGAAGCTGGTTTATTAGGTTTATTGAAAACTATGATATTAGCATGTTTCCACTCTCTTGAAAAATATCTGGTACAGAGAATTCTGTTGAAAAGTGTTGTGAGATAACTTACTGCCTTAGGGGGTAATGACTTCAGCGCTATTTTGGGTATATTATCGTGACCTGGCTATTTTCTTATGGGCAAACTCTTTAATTATTTGTCGCAGTTCTCTTGGGGTAGTGAATTTGACATAATTCTTCGCTCCAATGGTCATATGCTGACTGGAATCTTCGTCTGTTTTGTTGAACTCATGATCTACTATAGAATTCGGTTTGAAGAGGTTTTCAAAATGATCTGCTAAAATTTCGCACTTCTCTGAATCACTAGATATGCATTTGTCGTTCCATTTTAAGGGCGGTAAGATAGTGGGTTTCCTGAAAATTAGTTCGTAGTTTTCCATAGAGATCTATTTCAAGGTTTTAATTACGATAGATAATTTTGATATGTTTCGTAGCGAAATGAGTCAAGTTCTAGTTTTACCTGTATAATTAATTGGTTTAGGAGTCTGGTGCGGGAGTCACTGCCTTTGCAACTGTCTGCGGGTTTGATTTTTGTGTTAATCAAGTCAATGATTCGTTGCGATATTCTTTCAAGGTGTGACTTAAACGACCTTGTTTGAGGTTTCTTGGCTGCTAGTTCTATTGCCTGGTGAATTGCAGTTGTTAGATGTTGTCCACCGTCATCAATGCTATCTTTAGTGTCTTGCCTAGAAACAAGTAATTTGGTACACATATATGGTTTCCCCCCTAAATCATAAGAAAAATCTGATATTGGATTTTTCCCCCGTATTTATTGAATTACAGTCCCAAACATAAAAAATTCTGGCACATATTTGTGGCTTGATTACTTTGCTCCTGAGTAGTGGTCTAAGGCGGGTGCAGCGCCATCTTGGATTTTCCCCCTCCCCCCTCCCCGCCGCGCACGTGCCGCCAGACCACCCACGTCGCGCAGGTGTTCACCGGCCGCGCAGGCGGAAGCCATTAGTCATGTCAACACCTGTCAACAAGCTGTCAAGAAGGCCACGTGCCACTTCTTAACCTGAGTTACGGGTCATAAATCGTCTAAATGGCTTTATTATTTATTTTTTAAACCTCAATTACGGTACAATATTCACTTTAGTATTACATTCTTGTGGTGTGTCGTATCGAAGGCGGGCCGGCGCCAACTTGTGGTCAGTTTATGGTCATTCCCGTCCCCCTCCCCGCCGCGCACGTGCCGCGCAGGTGTTCGCCTCAGATCATAAATGGGAATAATATGCTAATGAGGCTACGCGGCGGGGTCGTCGCGGGGATTACGTAATATTTCCGGCAGTGCAAGACCCTACCCTGGGGGCACAAATCTGTACCTAGGTGAATGTGTATGAATGTTATGCAAATAGTGTTTGTGTGTGAAGAGGAAATATACCGTTTATCTGTGTATCTAGTTGGTAAATATATACAGTGCACTGCTTAGGTTGCTGCAAAAACATGTATACCAGTATAGTTCAAATATTTCAATGCTGTACATATTAAAAAAAAAAATTATGGAAAGTTAAAATTTATTCACAAATTCGCCTATTCCTCTTAGGCAGGTGGTCGTGGGTTCAAAGTTCTAAAACATATAAATTAAGATTTAATCTTTAAATAGTGTTACGACATATCAATTTACAAGTAATTTTTCTACCAAGTGCAGAGAAATTTATTCTTTGAGAATCTGTCGAGCCGTTTTCGAGATACTAGTTTTAACGTTATATGATGTTGAATAAGCCGCCCGCCCGCTGACTTGAATGAATTTCATATACCCCGCAGCCGGCAGGCCACCCCCAACCCTACCTGGATCCGCAATGTATTATACTGTTTGGGCCCGCACGAAAAAAAAAAAAAAATCCCATCGACCGCCATTAATTTCTTTGTCCGCCCATCTGTTTTGAGAGGTGTCCTCCTAACAAAACGTTCTTAGGTGCCGCCACCCCTTCATGATATAATAATTGTAGATTGCACTTGAATTCAGAGTACAGATACATTATTTTTTTATTCGTTGAATACGAAATAACGAAATCCTTGATAATTTCCAACATGAATACGACAAAAACATTCTGAAAGCTGTGAACATTTCAACGATTGGGCAAATAAATCTGGTATTTCAGATAGTGTACTAAGTACCTAGGTTATATTCCCAAACATCGCCACAATATGTGTGGAGTAAGAACAAACGACATTATTGATACTGGCTGGTACTGTGAGTAAGCATTCAGCCACGGCCTTTAGAGGGAATCATCCCGGTATTCTCCTGGAGTAATTTCGGAAACCATGGAAAACCGAAATCCGTATAGCCGGAAGAGGATTCGAATCTTGTGTCCTCCCGAATGAGAGGCCAGAGCGTTACCTCTCACCCACCACGCTCTGTCACAGAATTCTCACATTTACTCAATAAAGAGGGCGACGGCTGCAGAAAAACCTAATTAACCCACAGAAAGTCTTGGGATATCAGCATCGAAGGGGTCAGAACCGGGAAAAAGCGTTAATAAGCTGACTCTGTCGAAATGAATTTGCTTCTCCCTGCCATGTGTGCTCCATTTCTTTTTCTTTATGGGCATGAAAGCTGTACCGAGAGAAAAGAATTGAAGCTTTCGAAATGTATTTGTATCGTCGTCCCTTACACATATCTTGGGGTGCTGAAAATCTCAAACGAAGAAGTACTTCATAGGATAGAGAAACAGAAAGAACCGCTCCCCTATGTGGACCGCTACATACAGGCAGGAAAATACTTTCATCACTAAAGACAAAAAAAGCTTCGTTCTATAGCGCCTTAAGCTTTGAGTTGTTAAATTCCTATCTGTTGAAATCCCATAACATCTCAAGTACAGAAACAGATCATAGCATACTTCTGAGAAACAATTTAGTCCAGCACAAGTCCAAGAACAAGGTTTTAGTCTTCTCTAAGAGAAAATTCCAGATAACCTTTCGAGTCTTCTTCTTCTTAACGATCATGAAGCCACCACGCTGAAGTTAGTAAGATTAGTTCCTAAGGTGATCGCTAAGAACAGTTTCAGAAAGGGATTCGGCATAAGAAGTACAAGCGCATCCAGGCAAGAATTCAGATTTAGTAACTAACAGGTGTTGTAATTTATGGCGCATTAACTAACAAGAAGCGCTATTTGTCGGGATTAAGCAGTTGTTGGAGATGTATGTTATATTTGATATTTTCTTACCTCAACGACATATCGAGTCTTCTTCTTCTTCTTAACGATCATGAAGTCACCACGCTGAAGCTAGTAAGATCAGTTTCAGAAAGGGTAGCAATAATATTCGAATGTTTACCATAAATTAAGTGAAATAACATTAACAACTAACAGAAAAAAAACTTATATCGTTGATTGTACAAGTGGTTTAGAGAAGAAGGAAAATTAGTCATGGTTCATAGAAATCAAACACATATATAACAAGTGGTGAAAAAAAAATAATTTTATTTTACAACAAGATACACTTGGCACTTAAGGGGCTAGGTGTACCCACCCCCTTAAACATACAGATCATTAATCACTACTGGAGCCGTCACTCCTATTTGGACATATATATTCACAACTGAAGAGTGATCTTCTACCACACTCTTGACACCAGATGTCGCTATCGCAAAATATATGGCGGGGTATTACCCCGCCTATAAGATCACTTTCACCGTATATTTCTAGTTGTAAATCGCTAATGTCGTATATTTCCATAAGCGCACTGTCATTGTTTATTACATCGATGCATGGTCCGCAAATACTGACGGCGGTATTATTGTTTTTTATGTTTTTTGCCACATAATATGTCGATCTGACTCGCGCGTAAAACTGAGCTAACACAATGTCCTACCTTCATTAGATGAAGTATCTTCTTCTTAACGATCATGAAGTCACCACGCTGAAGCTAGTAAGATCAGTTCCTAAGGTGATCGCTAAGAATAGTTTCAGAAAGGGTAGCAATAATATGCGAATGTTTACCATAAATTAAGTGAAATAACATTACAACTAAAAAGTGCTCAACAAACTTACAATCTATACACTTCACAAACAGACAAGGAGGACGAATATGCAAGTCTATACATAGACACAGATGTGACGTTACTTGGAGATCTGTTAGAAAAAAAAAAAAATTAGGAGTGTATTTATTGGAAGGTAAACGAGAGGACTGGCCTAGCATTCATGAAGACGGGGCTGCTATCGTCATGTATTATGCCTTCAACCCACATGCATACAAAACCCTAATCAGTATGCCTCTCATTGTCGAGGTGAGTGGTGGCTTTTAGTTCAACTGCTGGTGTAAGGTAAAGAAAAAGAGGACGTTTCGAGGTCCCTTGCAAAGAATTAAGTTTCGTGCAAGCATCTATGCGAGAAAATGGATATTGGGAGCCGTAAAGAGGGCATTAGCGAATATTATTATCTGAAATTTGTGGTTTTCGCCCGACAAACGTGTTACCCAGGGAGCAAAAACTTTTCAACATCTTAATTTACCATCATTTCCTGCACTGTAGTGTGTCCTCTTGCAAGTTTCAGTGTAGTTTAACTCACTGTGTCTTCTTTTTTTTAATGATGTCACCGACCGTGGTGAGTGAGTGGTAACGTTCGGCCCTTGCATTCCAGAGGACGCAGGTTCCGGTCCCCGTCCTGCATTAGCATAGGGTATTACGTTTTCTACCGGTAAATACTATATTACTAAGAGAATATGATTACGCGATCAGATACAGGAGTTATTCAGTATTGGGGGGGAGGGAATCCTGCACCGCCCCTCCATCACACATCACTTTCCCGCCAGGGAGGGCAAAGGATGAACACTACGGATGTTATCGATAAAAGGGGTAGGCATTACATATACTAACACAAAAGCGAACATTAACTCTATGAGGTATAGCTAAAACTACTACTATCAGTATGCGAACGACCCATTGTATCTTATAGTAACTCTGGTTGTCACAAGAGGTTTGGAAAACTATGTGCTGAGTATTCACCACACATACAATCTTCCCATCATGATAGGGTAATCGAAGTATGGAAACAGCATAACTTACATTAAAAACAGGTTACTGTTATTTCGTTCTTATCACAGTGTGCCAGTAGAACTTAGTAAAATTTTCGTCATTGTTTACTGTATAATTTTAAGTATGCCAAAACATTTCAGTCTTTCGGATTCCACGTTAAACCCAGGAACCTCGGTGCCCTGTAGTGTTACCAGATCATGTTAGATAAGCATTAAAAGAGCTGGTCGTCCCACATCTCATAAAAGTTACCATCCCTATTTTCTTCTTCCTGGAGACTGCTTTATCAGCCGAACACGCAATTTACACAGATATCGCGCTTTTAGGCCATTTCAGTGATGAATACACTTCATAAAAGATACCACTTTGCTGTGTAATGCAGGCAGATGTAAATTGTGACTTTTTAGTGAAGTGAATTGAAAAAAAAAAAAAGAAATATAACGTTCTGGGTATGATGCTAGCATGTTACGTGTTAGCTTACGTTATCTAACAGGCAATATAACATTAACTAGATTTTAAAATAAGTCTCACCTACCTAGTGGTAGATCTTTCCACCAGACGGAAAATTTGTACAGATTTCAGCCTTCATGGATGTGAATTTCGTATACATATCGTGTAATTGTTATGTCGATCATTGAGTTCATTCATGGATGAAATTTACATCGCGAGTACGAGCTAGTAAATGTTTAACCACCGAGCATCGTGCATGGGAATTCCTGAGGAGGCACGTTTGAAATCCCCCGTCTCCTATTAAAAACGAAAATTAATGTGTTAGGAAACGGGTGTTGAGTTGATTTATATGTGAACTGCCTCGCTCGCTGAAGGTTAGATTGTTTAATGCTGAGGTGGGGGCGAAAGGGTGAAAAATTATTACCCCCTGTTATAAAATACGCGTGAGAAAAATATCTTGCGTTTGCCTTTCCGGAAGAAAATTAATGTGTTAGGAAACGAGTGCTGAGTTGATTTATATGTGAACTGCCTCGCTCGCTGAAGGTTAGATTGTTTAATGTTGAGTTGGGGGCGAAAGGGTGAAAAATTATTACCCCTGTTATAAAATACGCGTGAGAAAAATATCATGCGTTTCTCTGACTGCTCTAAAAAAATACCTAAAAGTTCTCCATTTACCCTCTCTCCGTTTTTACATGCACGAGATGTGGGGAGGGGGGGCGTGCGCGACGTGGGTGCTACGGCTTATAAAAAGACGCTGGATCTTCTAAAAATAATCGTGTTCTCGACAGGCTTGAGTGTTGTAGGAGCTGATATTTTTGGATGAATTTTATTGTGTGTTGATATCCATCACGACTTGAGGTAAGTTGACGCTCAAATTTCCTCGAAATAATTTTGTTTTGATCATATATATATATGTGTGTGTGTGTGTGTGTGTGTGTGTGTGTGTGTGTGTGCAGTTATCTACGAGCATATAGCTAAGTGTACTTTTTTTTAAAAAAAAAAAATTTTTTTTGTAGAAAAAAGAAAAAAATGGCCGGACCGCAGGCTCCAGTTTTGCCTCCTGTGAACGTGCCCACGTTGGAATATACGGCCCTGATGGACGTATGTGGACGCTTGCAGCGTGCGTCAGATATTTATTCTCTTGGGCTACCAACCATAATAACGAATATTGGTCATGAACTGTTCGTAAGATCGAAATGGCAGGGGTTGCTATCAAATATGAATAGCAACCCTTATTCATACACGAATAGACATGGCCACTGCATTACCAATTTTACTAGAGTTCAGCGGGCGATAAATTCGATGGAACCTTTAACGTGTGACCTGTACACACGTTTTAGTGATTCCTATATTCTATTTTTTCTAGTGAATACCCAGTGTAATAAGGATGACAATATATTTAAAGTCAGATCGACATATTATGTGGCAAAAAACATAAAAAACAATAATACCGCCGTCAGTATTTGCGGACCATGCATCGATGTAATAAACAATGACAGTGCGCTTATGGAAATATACGACATTAGCGATTTACAACTAGAAATATACGGTGAAAGTGATCTTATAGGCGGGGTAATACCCCGCCATATATTTTGCGATAGCGACATCTGGTGTCAAGAGTGTGGTAGAAGATCACTCTTCAGTTGTGAATATATATGTCCAAATAGGAGTGACGGCTCCAGTAGTGATTAATGATCTGTATGTTTAAGGGGGTGGGTACACCTAGCCCCGTGCCAAGTGTATCTTGTTGTAAAATAAATTATTTTTTTTTCACCACTTGTTATATATGTGTTTGATTTCTATGAACCATGACTAATTTTCCTTCTTCTCTAAACCACTTGTACAATCAACGATATAAGTTTTTTTTTCTGTTAGTTGTAATGTTATTTCACTTAATTTATGGTAAACATTCGAATATTATTGCTACCCTTTCTGAAACTGATCTTACTAGCTTCAGCGTGGTGACTTCATGATCGTTAAGAAGAAGAAGACTCGATATGTCGTTGAGGTAAGAAAATCAATATAACATACATCTCCAACAACTGCTTAATCCCGACAAATAGCGCTTCTTGTTAGTTAATGCGCCATAAATTACAACACCTGTTAGTTACTAAATCTGAATTCTTGCCTGGATGCGCTTGTACTTCTTATGCCGAATCCCTTTCTGAAACTGTTCTTAGCGATCACCTTAGGAACTAATCTTACTAACTTCAGCGTGGAGACTTCATGTTCGTTAAGAAGAAGAAGACTCGAAGGGTTATCTGGAATTTTCTCTTAGAGAAGACTAAAACCTTGTTCTTGGACTTGTGCTGGACTAAATTGTTTCTCAGAAGTATGCTATGATCTGTTTCTGTACTTGAGATGTTATGGGATTTCAACAGATAGGAATTTAACAACTCAAAGCTTTTTTTTGTCTTTAGTGATGAAAGTATTTTCCTGCCTGTATGTAGCGGTCCACATAGGGGAGCGGTTCTTTCTGTTTCTCTATCCTATGAAGTACTTCTTCGTTTGAGATTTTCAGCACCCCAAGATATGTGTAAGAGACGACGATACAAATACATTTCGAAAGCTTCAATTCTTTTCTCTCGGTACAGCTTTCATGCCCATAAAGAAAAAAGAAATGGAGCACACATGGCAGGGAGAAGCAAATTCATTTCGACAGAGTCAGCTTATTAACGCTTTTTCCCGGTTCTGACCCCTTCGATGCTGATATCCCAAGTCTTTCTGTGGGTTAATTAGGTTTTTCTGCAGCCGTCGCCCTCTTTATTGAGTAAATGTGAGAATTCTGTGACAGAGCGTGGTGGGTGAGAGGTAACGCTCTGGCCTCTCATTCGGGAGGACACAAGATTCGAATCCTCTTCCGGCTATACGGATTTCGGTTTTCCATGGTTTCCGAAATTACTCCAGGAGAATACCGGGATGATTCCTTCTAAAGGCCGTGGCTGAATGCTTACTCACAGTACCAGCCAGTATCAATAATGTCGTTTGTTCTTACTCCACACATACTGTGGCGATGTTTGGGAATATAACCTAGGTACTTAGTACACTATCTGAAATACCAGATTTATTTGCCCAATCGTTGAAATGTTCACAGCTTTCAGAATGTTTTTGTCGTATTCATGTTGGAAATTATCAAGGATTTCGTTATTTCGTATTCAACGAATAAAAAAATAATGTATCTGTACTCTGAATTCAAGTGCAATCTACAATTATTATATCATGAAGGGGTGGCGGCACCTAAGAACGTTTTGTTAGGAGGACACCTCTCAAAACAGATGGGCGGACAAAGAAATTAATGGCGGTCGATGGGATTTTTTTTTTTTTTTTTCGTGCGGGCCCAAACAGTATAATACATTGCGGCTCCAGGTAGGGTTGGGGTGGCCTGCCTGGCTGCGGGGTATATGAAATTCATTCAAGTCAGCGGGCGGGCGGCTTATTCAACATCATATAACGTTAAAACTAGTATCTCGAAAACGGCTCGACAGATTCTCATAGAATAAATTTCTCTGCACTTGGTAGAAAAATTACTTGTAAATTGATATGTCGTAACACTATTTAAAGATTAAATCTTAATTTATATGTTTTAGAACTTTGAACCCACGACCACCTGCCTAAGAGGAATAGGCGAATTTGTGAATAAATTTTAACTTTCGATAATTTTTTTTTTTAATATGTACAGCATTGAAATATTTGAACTATACTGGTATACATGTTTTTGCAGCAACCTAAGCAGTGCACTGTATATATTTACCAACTAGATACACAGATAAACGGTATATTTCCTCTTCACACACAAACACTATTTGCAAAACATTCATACACATTCACCTAGGTACAGATTTGTGCCCCCAGGGTAGGGTCTTGCACTGCCGGAAATATTACGTAATCCCCGCGACGACCCCGCCGCGTAGCCTCATTAGCATATTATTCCCATTTATGATCTGAGGCGAACACCTGCGCGGCACGTGCGCGGCGGGGAGGGGGAGGGGGGGCGAGAATGACCATAAACTGACCACAAGTTGGCGCCGGCCCGCCTTCGATACGTCACACCACAAGAATGTAATACTAAAGTGAATATTGTACCGTAATTGAGGTTTAAAAAATAAATAATAAAGCCATTTAGACGATTTATGACCCGTAACTCAGGTTAAGAAGTGGCACGTGGCCTTCTTGACAGCTTGTTGACAGGTGTTGACATGACTAATGGCTTCCGCCTGCGCGGCCGGCGAACACCTGCGCGACGTGGGTGGTCTGGCGGCACGTGCGCGGCGGGGAGGGGGGGAGGGGGAAAATCCAAGATGGCTCTGCACTCGCCTTAGACCACTACTCTCCTGATGAAGCTACAAACCTGATATTTCCATACTATATGGAGCTAAGCAAGTGTAACCAAAGCTTTAATTTTTACTTTGTTGCTATAATTATTTTGAAATTATTTGTTATTTATTTGAGGTGGTAGTTAAACCAGCCGCAATGTTCATTGCTCGGCTACGACGCACATTAATTATTTACAAAGACTTGGGCACTGTTGGTAATGATATTGCTGATTTTCCCTGTATTTATTGAATGGCAATCCAAACGTGAAACGTTCCAGTTCATATTTGCAGGTTAATTGCTTTTTTCTGGATGAAGCTATATGCTCAAACCGTTGAACCTGTCTAATGAAGAGAATCAATTTCCAACATATTTATAAACAAAAATACAAAAGAAGGTTTTGGGATGTGTGTGTGTGTGTGTGTTTGTGTCTGTGTGTGTGTGTGTGTGTGTGTCTGTGTGTGGGGGGAGGGGGATGTTTAACTAAGGGCAGCTTTATTTCAGCTTGATCTTTTCTTCTTTCTTTAGCATCATATCTTGGATTCTTTAGCTGCTCGTGTTCTGCTAGAGATACGCTATAGCCCAGGTTTACGCCCGCAAGGCATGTCAAAAAATAAGTCAAAATAAACTGGTGCCAGAATCTTTTAGGCAAACACAACATAATAGTACAGTGCAGAGCAAATTTACCACTATACTAAATAATAAATTTTGTCTCTAAACGAACTTTACTAACAAATCATACACTAACAGACCACGCGAGAAGCCCAGCTTGAGCAACCGACGTAACATTACAGACTAACATACGCATCCGTTTGTCTGTCACCATTCGATAAGTTCTCAAGATTTCGTGACTACAATTGTTATTCATAATGGGGGGGGGGGGGATTTCTGTGTCCTTCCTACAGATACAAAGTATTTCCTTGTCAAATTCCATCATTATCGATATAGCAATTTAGTCGTCAAAACGTAATAAAAAGACCTACTTTCGCATATATGATATTAGCACACACACTGACTACAATAGAACAACCACTGATCAATATAGCGTAAATAAGTGTGCATGTACAGCATTGCACCCCTAAATTTGTGATATCTACAGTTTAACATAGAATCCGAACAACCGAGCGTCCAGGCGTGGCTGATATGATCAAAAACAAATCTTGAAAATCTTTGCCTCCACCGAGATTTGTACCGAAGACCACGGTCCAAATATCAGTAAGCAAGCGCGTTAACCACTGAGCTATCAGGCAGCTATGCGGAAATGTACTACAGAGACGTAAACAACCTACTCTTCTGTCTATCGCTGATCAATAAATTTCAAAAATATGTAACATGTATTATTTATACAGAAAAAAGTATGCTTTGTCCACGATAGGATTAGCAGTTTAGCCAAAGAAATGTAACAAACAAAGAGACAGATAGACAAAGTTACTTTCGCATTTATATTAGTATAGATTTATTTTAGGTCTTGTCACAGCCGAAAGAAATCTTGGGCTTTTTGTATATTTAAGCTTGATAATGCTGCGCATTTGTATTTACACAGGTTATCTAAAATATGGCATGCATAATGGCAAACTGGCCATATAACATGTGCACTCTTTTCTCTCTGGCATACTAATCCACAAAATCTTTGTTCACGTGACATAATAAAGCGAACGTACAAAGTTGTAAAGATTATTTAATACTGCTAAAAATTTATATAATACAGAGACAGGTAGCGGTGATTTATCTGGATATTGCAAAGTGAACCCTGAACATAGGGATACGCTTGAGTATAGAAGTTACAAACAAATCTTGCACGTGTTTTCATAAGGCTTGAACTATAACATCGCAAAGTGAGCAACCTGATCGTGGGCAGACGCGTGAGTACATACGTCCTTCACAAATTTATCACGTATTTTCATAAGACTTGAATTTTAATTGTGTTTAAATATTGAAGCTGAAATGTCTTCCTTCACGGATTTTCCAACGGAATTGTTACATCTTAGCGATGATACGATGGTACAATACCGAGTTATACCATCGCCTGGAGACGGTTATTGTTTGTTTCATTCGTTAGCGTACTCTATGTATGGTAAAACTGACCACTTGTCGGCTTTCAGTGTCAGGTCTGTCATTGTATCGTATGTTGTAAGTCACTGGAATCAGATGGAAGTCTATAGTTGTGATGAGCATAGGATGACTTATCTCAATTCCAAAGTCCTATTCGTGCGCTATGATGGACACAAATACTTATGGCTCAGTATCTGAACTTATGGCTGCAGGTGCAGGTGCAAGTTTGAAGTCTATGAAAACGGTAGTCTTAAGGGCTCTTTCGATGGTAATACTGGTGGTCCAGTAAAACGTTTTCGTTTTAGTAGAAGTTTCTTAAGCGGTCACTATGATGTTTAGCTCCCTCTTGACGATTCTCCTGGAATGAACGGTAGAGTTGACTGTTGTCAAAATAGCTCGATCAATTTTACTGAAAGTGGTTGATTTCAGTAAGACAAAACGAGGAAGACCTATTCGCAACAAAACAGGTAGACCAAAGATGCCTGTAAAATCTCCATCCGAACCACAGCAACTAAAGCGACATAAAATAGAAACCATTCATAATAAATCTCCAGTAGAGTTGAAGCTGGACTAGCAGCTTTATGACACAGCACAATATTGTCAATTTCAAATGGTTCTTCTCAGAACTCATCAGTAAATTAATTTCCCCGTATTTAATTAATTACAATCCAGAACATGAAAAATTCTGGCAAAAATTTGCGGCTTAATTACTTTGCTCCTGATGAAGTTATATGCCTAAGAATTTTTCAATGAATAGGAATCAGCAAGTTTAACTAACATCTTAAATTTTACTTTGTTCCTATGATTAGTTTGGAAGATACTAGTAATTTATTTGAGGTGGTAGTTAAATCAGCGACAATCCGCATTGCTCGGCAAAGGCGCACAAACATTGTTTTCAGAAAGTGGGGCATTGTTGGTAATGTATATTGAACATTGATGCCTTCAAATCTGAAATGTTCTTATTCGCCAATTTTCAAATGAAATCGTTACATTTGAGCGGTGTTTTAGTATAAGCGATAAACTTACAAAAAGAAACGAGATCCTCACAAAAACAATTCTTGTAAAAAATAGGCCAATTCTCGTGTTCATGTAGTGACAAAAAGTTATGAGATCTTATTCTGAGCCAAGTCTACACTTTACAGTTGTATTCACTTAACTTTATGAAACAGAATGGTTTCTCTCGGTTTCATAGATCGTTTATATAGAATATAAAAAAAAAAAAATCTGGTGGCTTGGCCATTGTGCACGTCATAATTTTTACTGAAGTTGTGGGGATAATATGTACTTGTCAAATTCGAAAAATAGCGAGGGATATCTTGGTTTTTATGTATTTATAGGTTTCAAGAAGCAGCACATTAACTAAAACATGGCACGCATAATGGCCAAGTCACCAGAATTTTTTTTTTATTCTAAATAAACGATCTATGACACCGAGAGAAACCATTCTGTTTCATAAAGTTAAGTGAATACAACTGTAAAGTGTAGACTTGGCTCAGAATAAGATCTCATAACTTTTTTTCACTGCAAGAACACGAGACTTGGCCTATTTTTTTACTAGAATTGTTTTTGTGGAATCAATTATTCTAAGTACCATCTTCTTTGTATACACTAGTTGCAACATATATAGTTCGTAAAATTAAATTCAACAAAAGTACCATTTTCTAGGTATACGGTACACATAGAAAATACGATTAATGCAATAGTTTCAGTCTCTTTGTAAGTATAATAAATGGTTACCTTTAAAATTCAATAGTTTATTTTTTAAATGATAGTATACATTCATATACCCATTTAACCTCACTGGCCAGGAGAAAGATTAAGTTTGTGGGTAGAGTGATTCCCATTCTGGCTACTTCTCTTATAATTTTATCCTGATGAGTTTTAAATTTTTTACATGAGAATATGATATGATTTACGTCTCCAATAGCCTGTTCTTGACAATTACAAAGAGGAGATTCTCGAATCCCTATCCGGTAAAGGTAGCTTGGGAAGTTCCCGTGATGGTTAACGAGCTCTGGAAATCGTGGCGTCTGTAGATATTATAAAGGTAAAACCATGGTTTTGTGGTATTTTTGGTTGAACACTTCTGTGGTGTGGGTCTTTAATGATTTTTGATTTATTCCATTTTTCTTGCCACGTTTCCATTGCTCTTTCTTTGATGTTTGGAATCATACCGTATCTGTGATCGAAAGTTTCATGTCATATTTATGTCCCTCGTGCATAGCTTGTTTAGTCAACATGTCCAAATGTTCATTGTATCTTATTGCACTGTGAGAAGGAATCCATAGCATATATATCGTAATCCCAAACTCCCTATTGTGTTTCATGATTTCCATTATTAATACGGATAAGTGTTGATCCCACGTTGTCTTTTGCATACTCTTAAGAACACTGAGGGATCTGTCAGAATCACGATTTTATCATGGCCACTCTGGTGGCTATATTTAATTGCTTCAAGAAGAGCTCTCGCCTCAGCTTAGAAGATGGATGTTTATTCCGGAAGAGAATACTGCGCAGAAAATCCTGTGCTGGAGCAGAAGGAGGAGCATCCTACTCTAATTTTGCCTGGTATCTTTGATCCATCAGTATATATATTAAATGTGTTGTGACCTAACGTTGACATGTGATTGTTTATTTTCTGTCTAATATAGGTATCCCTCTACTCTCAAAAATTGACAGGATTTGTTTCTAGGCGTAATGGTAGATGGGGTGTGTTTTGTAGGATATGACCATATCTTTGCTTTTTTTTCAAGTCGAAAAGACATTAAAAAGAGGTGGCTTAGCACTAAGCTTGGCATTGTTGGTTAGCGTTTCCATCATCTTTCAACGTTCGTGCATAAGGTGACCAGACGTCCCGATTTAGCCGGGACAGTCCTTTTTTTTTTAAGCTTTTGTCCCGGATTTTTTAAAATCCAAATCGGGACGCAAAATGTCCCGATTTTCAAGGCCTGGCATTCCCCCCCTCCTCGTTTTACATTCTTGACTATTTTCTGCATCCGCATGAAACCTTTCCTAACTGTCACAAGTATTATTTCCTTTTAAATATTTTTTTTTCTATTATTTTGCGAATGCATAAATTCATTTCATCACTTCTACCCATTGTTGCGGCTGGCGTATCTTTTAACATTTACCGCCGCGCCTATTCATTATTGTCGGCTACTTGTTATATTATGTTGCACGTGCTTTTAAAGTTGAAGATGTTACATTAGCACTTAGTTGAACCTTTTTTTTTGGTGATGGTAAGACATGCAGTAAACAGTGTGATTTTTTGCCTGTGTTAAGTTTGTTTGATTTAATAACTGCGTGAGAAGAAAATCATGTCACCACCGAAACGAAAGTGTGTATTTAATTTTAAACTTGAGAAAGAATATCCATTTATTAAGAAAACCATCACTGATTCGGATATTCGATGCAATGCATGTTCTTCTTCATTTAGGATAAGTCACGGGGGACAGTCTGATATTACACATCATTTAGCTAGTGAAAAACATAGAATTGCAGTGCGTGCGAGTGCATCCAGTTACTTCATTTTTTAAAAGTGAATCTTTTGGTGAAAAAGAAATGAGATTAGCGGCCACTGAAGGAGCTTTCGTTTATCACACAGTGCGGCATAATCAGTCTTTTAGGTCATTAAATTGCACTTCCAAACTTGTACAGTGTGTTTTTGAACCTAAATTCTCATGCGGTCGTATGAAAGCGAAAGCAATTTTACTAAATGTATTAAGTCCATTTGAAATTTCTCAATTACACTCTGAATTACAACAAGCTAATTTCGTTTCAGTAATGACAGATGCATCAAATCATCAGGATATTTAAATATTTCCTATACTGGTGAGGTATTTTCTTCCTGCTGAGGGAATTAGTGTTAAATTGTTAGAACTTAATTCACTGCCTGGAGAAACAGCGCAAACTATCTCTGCGTTTTTAATAGATTGTTTGGATGAAATTAAGATAAAGGAGAAATTAGTTGCTCTTTGTGCTGATAACACAAATTGTAATTTTGGTGGTGTGGCGAGAAAGGGTGCGAACAACGTCTTCACAAAATTAAAAGATAACATAGGACACGATTTAGTAGTAGTAGGTTGTAATGCTCATATCATCCACAATACAATTTCATACAGCTGCTGATATTCTCCCAATTGTTATAGAAGGAATTGTCTCTAAAACATATTAATATTTCTATTTGTACACAGTTAGGGTTGAAAGTATTAAAGAGTTCTGCGAATTTGTGGAACAGGAGTACAGACAGGTATTACGATACAGTAAAACAAGGTGGCTGGCCCTACTTCCTGCTGTCGAACGTCTTCTCCGTATGTTTTCACCTTTGAAATCCTATTTTTAATCACAAGATAAGTGTCCATATATCATAAAAACCTTCTTTGAGAACCCTTTGTCAGAAGCTTGGCTCTATTTTATTCACAACCAGGCTTCAACTTTTCATTCAGATATACAAAAAATAGAAGGTGAAACAGTGACAGTATTTGAAGTATCTCATGACTTTGTGATTTAAAGTCCAACTTGGCTTCAAAGGGGAACGACTGTTTTCTTACATCAGTTATTAGGACCATTCTTGCAAATTTGGAGAAACAGGGCCTTACTTCGGAAGTGGCAAAATTTCGACAGTATGTTTATACTTTCTACCAAGTTCCTGTTCAGTATTTAGAACAATTGACAGCGTTCCTAGAGCATTTGAAGCAGTTTGGGTGGGTAACACTGAAAGAGATACCTAGCTGGGAAGAGATACAAAACTCGGTAGATTTCGTTAAGAAAACAAACCCATCTGTTGAAATTGATGAAACTGCTTTGTACGACGAATACGTATATGTCAAACAATATGTGACATGCCCCTACTGAACGAGTGTTTTCCCACATGTATGCCTTATGGACAGGTGACAAAACTCAGCTATCCATAAATACCTTGAAAGCGACGCTCATCACTAAAGTTAATTTCGATTACTCCTGTACCAACTTTTATAAAATGTTGTGTGAGAAGAAGGACCTTCTGAAAAGGATTCATTTATCTCAAAAGTATCAGCAATAAAAGCATTGGTCAAGAGATGTTGGCCTCAATAATTTTTAAGGTAAGTTCTTTTGTATCTATCTGTTTTAGGCCTAGAGAAGTCTGTAAGTCAGTAGCAATCCATGTAGGTATCTTCTACATACGCCTTGCAACCCACGTCCTCAATTATCTGCTTCATATATTCTAATCTCTGTCTTCCTCTGCAGTTCTTACCTTCTAATGTTCCCTCCACTAACAAATTAACCAATCCTGCATGTCTCAAAATATGACCCAACATCCTGTCTCTTTTTTCTGTAAGAATCTTCCACAAACTTCTTTCCTCTTCCATCATTTCTAAAACTCGTACGTTTCGTACTTTATCCGGTCAATTCATTTTCAGCACCACATTTTAAATGCTTCAATTTTCCTTTATTCCTAACGTCCATGCTTCGCTGTCATAAAGGGCGTGGCTCCACACATAGACTTTTAAAAAGTTCTTTCTGAGTCTTGGATCAATATTTATAACTAGAAGATTTCTCTTTTTCACGAAGGCTCTTTTCGCTCATTCCTGCTTCGACCATCGGTTGTAATTTTCTTCCTAAGTAACAAAATTCACTAATTTCTGCTATCGCATATGACCCTATTTTTATATTTTAATTTACTAGTATTGGTATCATTTCTGCTACATTTCATCACTTTCGTCTTGTTTTGATTTATATTTAGCCCAAAATCTTCTTTCAGTATTTTGTTCATGCTATTCAGTAACTTCTCAATATCCTCAACCAGTTCTGCTGACAAGACATTGTCATCAGCAAATCGAATCTTCTCCTTGAACATTTCTGCCACATTCACACATTTCACTTCCTTTATTGCTTCTTCTACATACAAGTTGAATATTAATGGAGATAGACTAAAACCTTGTCTCACCCTTTTTAACTGATGCGTGTCTCTCATGATATTATCGCTACTTGATTCTTATATTCTTCTATCTCGGTATTTCAGACCCGACTTCATTAAAATTTTGAACATCTTGTCCCACCTAACATTATCAAAATCTTTTTCAAAATCAACAAACGCCATAAAAGTATCGTTTTTTTTTTCTTGCTCCGCCCTTCAAGTATTAATCTTAACGCCAGAGTCGCTTCTCTTGTACCGTGGTTTTTTCTGAACCCAAACTGATCTTCACCTTCTACAATACTTTCCATTCTTCTGTATAGTATTCTGGTCAGCACTTTTGAAGAATGTGATGTTAGACTTGTTGTGCGATAATTCTGGAGCTTTCTTAGGAAGTGTCAAGATAACACTTTTATTAAAACCAATGGGAATCTCTTCTGTTTCAAAACTCTTTGATATAAGTTTGAATAATCTTTGTGTTCCTTTTTCTCCTATGGATTTCAGAAGTTCTGCAGGAATCTCATCAATTCCAACGGCCCCTTTTTTTTATTTCAAATCATTCAAATTTCTATCAAAATCTGTTCTCAAAAAAGGATAACCTAAGTCATCAAAGTTGACATCAACTTCTTTTTCTAATGCATGGTTGTTCAAATCATCTCCATCATAGAATTTCTTTATGTATTCCTTCCATCTCTTAACTCTATATTCTGAACTTAGAAGAGGTTTCCCATCGGCAGCTTCAATGTTTATTCCTCTTTTCTTCATTTCTCCAAAATTCTGTTTGAACTTCCTAAATGCGACATCTACTTTAACTACGGCCGATTCTTTTTTTTTACTTCTTTACACTTTTCTTATAGCCATATTTCTTTTGCTTCTTTGTATTTCCTTTTTATTTGATTTCTAAATTGTCTGTATTGCTCTCTTCCTGCTTCATCCTGAGCATTTTTGTGCCATCTCCTCGGATCCATCAACTCCAAAATTTGTTATGTGATTCAAGGTTTTTTGGCGGCTTGTTCCCTAAAGCCTAATTTTTCTTTACCAGCTTTCATTATTTCGATCTTTAATCCATTCCATTCGTCCTCAATTGAGCCCTTTGCAGAGTTATTACTTAGACCCACGCCTACCATTTCTGCAAGCTTTTCTCTCATGTTAGATTGTTTCAGTTTATTCACTTCCAATCTGTTCTGCTTGTATTGCTTCTCTCCTCACTGGAATTTCAGCCTGCACTACATTACTATCAAATTATATTCGGAGTCTATATGTGTTCCTCTGTACACTTTACAGTCTAGAACTTGATTATTGAATCTCTGTTTGAGAATGATATAATCTTGCTCATATCAGCCTATATCTCCTGGACATTTCCATGTGTATATCCTTCTAGCATGATTCTTAAATAGTGTGTTCGCCACGAGTAGTTTATATCTTAATGAGAGCATACAATACCACAAATTATTCTTTTGTTAGTCAACTATAGGAATGTAATGGATTCGATAACTAATTGGAGGTAAATCAGTTAGAGGAAAGGGTTGAGTCTTGATTGAAGGAAGGATTACCAGACTGATATTTTTCCTGAGGACTACGGAGTATACCTTATAGATAGAGGAGTAACTGATGGAGAAGAATTTACAGTAGCTAATGACGACTATTACAGTCCACGTATATTTGCAAATGATGAACATGAATTGCTGAGGATTGAGGTTCCGGGGAATGGAAGGGAAAATGTGAGAGTCATAATTGCTTATAGAAGTGGAAAGATGAATGCGCAAAATAAAAAAATGTGAGTTCATTAGTAACACAATGGAGCAAAGATTTGCAAAAACTTTTGTAAGTGAAGGAATGTCTACACATGTTGTAGAACAGAAAACAATAGCGCACAATTACTGAAAGTTTTCATAATAAAACCTGAAGAGAATTATACGGGGTCTGCCGCAATTGAAGGAATAAGTTGCCACGAGTCAGTCCTGAGGCACATAAGGGGAATCAGCAAATCAGTAATAAAGAAAGAGAGAGTTTGTAGGTATAATTACAACAAAGAATGTGTTTTAGAAATGAGGGGGTATTTTCGGGTAGTTTCAGTGTGTGGGAGCAAGGCACTAGGACAGTAGAAAATAAGTGGGATCAGTTCAAAGAAATAGTAAGAATAGGGTGATGAATGTTTATCCCGAAACGAAAAATAAAGAGGAACACAGAACCTGCATACTACAAAAGCGATGTGAGGAGACAAGAGGTTGACGAGAAGGAAACATTATAAATCAGCAAAAGGGAAAAAGAAAATGTATGAAACAACTAAAAAGAGAATTTACAACAGCAAAGATGGAAGCTAAGAGTAAATTAATGATAAATACCATAGCTGGGCAGGGAGAACTGAATGATGCGAGCAGAAATTTCTATACTTCGTTAGACAAAGAAGCAACGAAGTTATTTAGACAATTATGGATAAAGAAGAAGAAGATATTAAAAAGAATATGAAAATGACTGGGTTACTAAACAACTGGTTTCATCAAAGGATTACGATTTTCATACAGGGGCGAATGGAGAATCAATTGACAGTAATTATTTCAGTACTAGCTGGTACCCACGACTTCGTTCGTGATTGTAAAGAATTCATATTGACAGCTATAGACATCTAACCACCATAGTGCACGATGGGAGACTCGATACTATTACCACACACAAATACCAGTCTTCTGCGCTATGTAGTTCCGGTAGCAAAGTAAACTTTACGGATACAAACAAGTCGTTGGATGAAATACAAAAATATTAATGGCCGACCAATTTCAAACACCATATCTCACACACTCCCACAGTTACCGAATTTCGGCCAACGTTGTGATCGATGGGAGACTCTGTGTTACTACCACACACAAACGCCAGTGATCTGCGATTGATAGTTTTCACTTAAAAGTGATACACCGTGACACATGCGTCTTTGGCAGAAATATGAAATTGCCGCAGGTCGACCATTTTCATCCCCCATATCTTCCACACCCCCATAGCTACAGACATCTAACAACCATAGTGCATGACAACAGACCCAATTCTACTACCACACATGAACACCAATGCTCTATGCTACGTAGTCGTGGAAGAAAAGTGAAATCTGCGGAGACACATGCCTTTCGCCGAAATACGAAAATATCCTCGGTCGGCCACTTACAACCACCATATCTCCCACACAACCACAGTTTCTGAAATTCGGCCGCTGTTGTGATCGAAAGGTGACTCTGTGTTACTACCACACACAAACGCCAGAGATCTGTGATTGATGGTTTTCGCTGAAAAGTGATACACCATGACACTTTTGTCTTTGGCAGAAGTATGAAATTGCCACAGGTCGACCACTTTCAACCCCCATTTCTCCCACACCCCCATAGCTACCGACATCTAACAACCATAGTGCACTACATGAGATACGATTCTACTACCAAACACAAACAACAATGCTCTATGCTATGTAGTTGTGGCAGAAAAGTGACATATGCGGAGACAGTCGAAATACGAAAATATCCTTGGTCGGCCACTTACAAACACCATATCTCCCACACAACCACAGTTTCTGAAATTCATCCGCTGTTGTGATCGAAAGGTGACTCTGTGTTACTACTACACACGAACGCCAGTTATCTGTGATCTATAGTTTTAGCTGAAAAGTGATACACCATGACACTTTTGTCTTTGGCAGAAGTATGAAACTGCCACAGGTCAACCACTTTCAACCCCCAATTCTCCCACACCCCCATAGCTACCGACATCTAACAACCATAGTGCACTACATGAGATACGATTCTACTACCAAACACAAACAACAATGCTCTATGCTATGTAGTTGTGGCAGAAAAGTGACATATGCGGAGACAGTCGAAATACGAAAATATCCTTGGTCGGCCACTTACAAACACCATATCTCCCACACAACCACAGTTTCTGAAATTCATCCGCTGTTGTGATCGAAAGGTGACTCTGTGTTACTACTACACACGAACGCCAGTTATCTGTGATCTATAGTTTTCGCTGAAAAGTGATACACCATGACACTTTTGTCTTTGGCAGAAGTATGAAACTGCCACAGGTCAACCACTTTCAACCCCCATTTCTCCCACACCCCCATAGCTACCGACATCTAACAACCATAGTGCACTACATGAGATACGATTCTACTACCAAACACAAACAACAATGCTCTATGCTATGTAGTTGTGGCAGAAAAGTGACATATGCGGAGACAGTCGAAATACGAAAATATCCTTGGTCGGCCACTTACAAACACCATATCTCCCACACAACCACAGTTTCCGAAATTCGGCCGCTGTTGTGAACGAAAGGTGACTCTGTGTTACTACTACACACAAACGCCAGTTATCTGTGATCTATAGTTTTCGCTGAAAAGTGATAGACCATGACACTTTTGTCTTTGGCAGAAGTATGAAATTGCCACAGGTCGACCACTTTCAACCCCCATTTCTCCCACACCCCCATAGCTACCGACATCTAACAACCATAGTGCACTACATGAGATACGATTCTACTACCAAATACAAACAACAATGCTCTATGCTATGTAGTTGTGGCAGAAAAGTGACATATGCGGAGACAGTCGAAATACGAAAATATCCTTGGTCGGCCACTTACATCCACCATATCTACCACACAACCAGAGATTTCTGAAATTCGGCCGCTGTTGTGATCGAAAGGTGACTCTGTGCTACTACAACACACAAACGCCAGTTATCTGTGATCTATAGTTTTCGCTGAAAAGTGATACACCATGACACTTTTGTCTTTGGCAGAAGTATTCAATTGCCACAGGTGGACCACTTTCAACACCCATTTCTCCCACACCCCCATAGCTACCGACATCTAACAACCATAGTGCACTACATGAGATACGATTCTACTACCAAACACAAACACCAATGCTCTATGCTATGTAGTTGTGGCAGAAAAGTGACATATGCGGAGACAGTCGAAATACGAAAATATCCTTGGTCGGCCACTTACAACCACCATATCTACCACACAACCACAGATTCTGAAATTCGGCCGCTGTTGTGATCGAAAGGTGACTCTGTGCTACTACTACACATAAACGCCAGTTATCTGTGATCTATAGTTTTCGCTGAAAAGTGATACACCATGACACTTTTGTCTTTTCAGAAGTATGAAATTACCACTTTCAACCCCCATATCTCCCATACCCCCATAGCTACCGACATCTAACAACCATAGTGCACGACAGGAAAGACGATTCTACTACCACACACAAACACCAAAGGTCTATGTTATGTAGTTGTGGCAGGAAACAGAAGTATACGGAGATACGAATTTTTGATCGAAATATGAAAACGCCCTGCACTGACCAACTTTAATCATTATATCTCCCACACCACAGCTATCGGCATTCGGCCAACGTTGTGCACGACAGGAAACTCCATGCTACTTCCACCCACAAACATCAGTGATCTGTGCTAGGTAGTGGTGGCTGAAAAGTGAAATATAGGAAAAAACACGTCTATTTTTATATATATATATAAGATATAAGATTAAGGAAAATAAGCATACTGGCAAATTGGAAATAGAGTCACAGGATATTATGAAAGAGCTCTGTAGTTATATATACAGGGTATTACAAAAAGGTACGGCCAAACTTTCAGGAAACATTCCTCACACACAAACAAAGAAAATATGTTATGTGGACATGTGTCCGGAAACGCTTACTTTCCATTTTAGAGCTCGTATTGTGGACGGCTGTGGTACAATACGCCATTCTCCAGGGCTGCATCAGCGCATCAGGGATTCCATGCGACGGAGGGTGGATGCATGTATCCTCGCTAACTGAGGACATTTTGAACATTTCCTGTAACAAAGTGTTTTAAGTCACGCTGGTACCTTCTGTTGCTGTGTGTTTCCATTCCATGTTTAATGTGATTTGAAGAGAAGTAATAAAATGAGCTCTAACATGGAAAGTAAGCGTTTCCGGACACATTTCCACATAACATATTTTCTTTGTTTGTGTGTGAGGAATGTTTCCTGAAAGTTTTGCCGTACCTTTTTGTAACACCCTGTATATATATAAAAAATGTAACGCACCAGCTAAAGATAATATTATCACTGAAGTGTTAAAGGTAGGCGGCAAAGACGTGATACCTTACCCGTAATTATTATTTAGGTTAAGTGTTGAGACTTACGGACGATTCAGAGATCAAGATACGGCTAGGACAGATCAGCTTATGCTCTGGGATTTCGCCAGTAGCATTCATACTCGGAGCCTGGTCAGATAAAATCATAATTTTTAAGAAATAAGTAAAGAATTTCATTTTTATAAATTGCTTTAGTATTGTTTAAACAGAGTTTTTACGTTTCTTCAACAAAATAGATGATTTTATTTTAACAAACAAATAGGAATAATGAAATGAATTCTCAATATTTCTATAAGAACAATTTAAAATAATTACCTTCTGTGATAATTCTAATTGTTGCCCAATATTGTGCAATTTTTTAATTTTGTAATTTTTACTTGCTTCCATTGTGTTTTTTTTTTTTTTTTTTTTTTTTTTTTTTTTTTTTTTTTTTTTGCGATCTCTGTCTTTAGTGTAGTATTGTAAGATGGATCGCAGTATTTATAAGTAAAATCATACAAATATACGAAACTCCGAATGAGCTCTGAGACGCTCATCGTCGATATTGATTTGATCTGACCTGTCTATTGCACGTTCACAATAGCGGTCCGAGCAGCTCAGGACCTTACCGTCTTGTCCATTGTTGATCGGTTGTGGCGTGATCTTCAGGTCTACCTGCCTCGCCATGATCTGACCGAACCATTCAGTGAGAATGTTCTTATTGGACTACGTCAGTGGTTCCCAATTAGTGGTAAGCGTACCCCCAGAGGTACGTGAGGTTTCTTCGGGGGGTACGCGCGGTAGTCTCTTGGCTAAGGTGATCACTAAAATAATTGAAAAAAATCCACTTTTATCAGCCAAAAGAAACATTACTATCACCCAAATATATTTTAAGATAAACTGTGTTTGTGTCAATTATATTATTGTAATCCTGTGGTTGTGAGAAGCACTCTACTGGGATGAACGAATTCATTTATTTATCATTTCAGCTGTAAGGGGTACGCGCGATTGAGCTCCTTCTTGCAGTGGTACTCGGGAAAAAACAATTGGGAACCACTGGACTACGTGTATAGCCTTCGCCGTGACCTGACTTAATCTCTCGTGTGAACCAGCCTATACTATTTTCCTAAAGACTGGAAATAAGCCGTATAATACCGGTTAACAAAGAAGGGAAGACAAATAGGATTAAGAATTATAGATTCGTTAGTTTATTTCAATGGTAGGAAAATTCCTGGAGTGTTGTACAAGTATATCTGGCTACTTTAGGAAATTCTGTGAGGAAGAGGAACTGTATATAAGTCAGCAGCATGGATTTAAAGGAGGCTATTTATATGAATCTCAATGAATACGCTATGTACAGAATATACTGGAGGCCAAGCAGATAGTGGATCTTTCTTTCTGAGGCATTTGACAGCGGTACTCATAGAATGGATATCAATAAGGTTCATACCATTGTGCAAAGCCGGCGCTGTGTTGAAGGGGGTACCGGACAAATTAATCTGCCGGCGATTGACTTTTTGTTAAAAAGTTCCACTGCTGCGACCGGTGTCAACCGTGGGGGGGGGGGAGCAAAACTATGTTTGAAAGGACATCAAAATTCGTGTGGTGGTGACATTTGCTTTAACTCTACTGTTCAGTGCGGCAGAATCATGTTTGGTCTGGCTGCAATCTCAAAGTTATTGCATCGGTTCGGAAAATTCGTAGATCCGTCACTGCCTCTGGGATAAACAAAAACCGATGTTGTTGGATTAATGAATTTTTAAGCGATAGAAAGCAAATATTCAAAATCTGTAATGCATATCACGCGAGATATGAGTGAAACAGGTGTGGCACAAGTAGTGTCTTCAGACTATTACTGATTATTACTCTAGTGAATAATTCTTTGGTTGATCAAAGGTTAGACCGTTTGCAGATAACATAATACTATATTTTTATTTGAAAATTACTAGCTATAGGTGATCTCCGTATG
>JARYHS010011408.1:209305703-209343364 GCA_031002005.1 Vandiemenella viatica | reverse complement strand
AGCAAATCTCTGGTTGTTTGTCAGTGAAGAGAAATGGATTTCAAACGTTAACTGGATAATATTTATGGTATTGCATACACTTAAGCCCCCGAAAGGATGTAAACAAAGGAGGGTAAAATCTTACAGTGACGGAGAGAGCCACGGACATGAGGTTGCTTGGTATGTCTGTAAAACTAGCTGAAAAAAAAACCTTAAATATATGTAGTCCAGTGGGTAGTCAAGCTCTTCAGTGTCCTATGATTTGTTCTGCTATCTGAAGAATTCAACGACAAAGTTCTGAAGAACACCAGGAAGAGCATTTAACAAAACCACTTGAAATAATTCGATCAGGAACTGTTGCAAAGCACAGAAGAAAAAAAAAAACATTACTCCTAAATTAATAGCTGCCTTGGATAAATGTCAGTTAAGTATAAGAGTAGTTCATGTTCAAGTTATCGTGGAGGCACTTGGACTTAGTATTGGCGATTTTTCTTTTAAACAAGTCTAATAATGAATGAGCATACAAACGAGGAAGAAATGAGGAGAAGCTATAATAACCGATTTTAAAATGACATGTCCTAAGTCGTGACCATTCATTGGGATGGCAAGTTGTTGTCTGGTCTGGGCATAAGAAGTTCCAAGAAGAACGACTGTCAATGTATCTCATAATTACATGTCGTAATAGAGAACTATTTCTTGTGATAAACACCAAAGTGAAGTTGTTCTGAATGCTTTGAGTAAGTGATAAAGTGCAAATAATGAGCTGTGATACAATTTCATCTAACATAGGTCGTCTCAATGGTGCCTAGGCACTTCTGGAGCAAATGTTAGAAAAAAAAGGCGATACATTTTGTATGATGGCAACAAATTGATTAAGGCACTCTGAAAAAAAATATTTCAATGACACACAAATTGAGTAGTTGTTACGTTTCTACTTGACTGAATTAAACCAAAAATCCTACGTGAGAAACGACTACAGAGAACTATACTATGTTCAGACAGGAAAGGCGAGCCAAGGTCACTCTGCTCTATCCCCACTCCGCTGCCCCAGCCCCGACAGGCGAAGGGGAAACAGCTGCCGCGCATGCGCAAACGTCATCACGACATATGTGGTACAATATGTTGCATCGAATTTGATGATTTCTTCAGTAAAATCGAACATTTTAACTATTTTTCGTGACGAAAATGAGTGAATCGTATGTCATAGAAATTTCGTGTTTACCAACTACAATTTCATATGTTAATAAATATAAAAGTATTTATATACCAATGAATAAAACTTACTGCTTCCAATCATTATTTTTAATTTTAAAAGCTGCGCAAGACATTTCGACGATTAAATCCAATTTTTAGAGGTTTTTCCCACTGGAAGTTAATTCTCTAAACATGTCGTTTAAATTTTGAAATGAAAGTGATATTTACTCTAAGCGATAGTTTCTGTTTACAAAAATTGTTGATGAGACCACCACTGCATTTTAGAGTATTGGCAAATAAACTTCCTTGCGTGATTTTGATTTACCCATGCCTCGTCGAGGTAGACGACAGGTCGAAGAGGAGGTTCCTTCCTTAAATCGTGCATTTTCTTAAAATGAGGCCCTTGCTGTAACAATGTGTCTTTTCCATCAGAAAACATCTACCGTCATTACATTTTCTGTATATGAATAACTTATACGCCTCCAATGTAGTTAATTTTCTCTTTCAGTACCTCCCTCAATTTTCGTAAGGTAGGGTACTCACCTCGGTCATAAAATTCTAGAACGGAAACGTCGAATGACATCCTTCTGACAGTCATCCATCTCCGTCCGTGACCAGTTTTTCTCCGTGAATGTTTTTCTTTGAAGAAGAAAAGGATGGCTCTAGGCTTCACTACATACACACTGCACTGTTCATAGTGATACGCCACACGCCGCTACTGTCATTTTTTTGCAATTCCCTAAAAACTATATTAACTTTCTCTTCAGAGTTTTCTAACGTCTTAAAAAAATTATACACATAAAAAATAATTGTTTTTGACTGTCGCCTAATGTAACAACTATCTGACGCCATTTCACTTACAGCGTTTTATAACGGTGTATCGGAATAAACACGACAATACTGCGACAAACGACAATGCTTGTAGGCAGCGGTCTGCTTGGAGGGGAAGGCTTAGGCAGCGGTCTGCTCGGAGGGGAAGGCAACTGGAGGGGGTTGTGAGGTGAGGGGCGGGGCGAGGGGTACATGACCTTGACGCGCCAGATGAGAGCGAACATAGTATAACTGAGCTACGAGTTATATTTTTTGATGGAGATAGTGGCAAAAAACTGAAAATAAGGCATCCTCGTGCAGTGCATCAGGCAATGATGTTTGGCAAGAGCCTTTTATTCACACCGAGCGTGGTGGGAGAACGGTTAGTGTTCTGGCCTCGCATTCGGGAGGACGCGGGTTCGAATCCCCGTCCTGGCATCCAGAGTTGAGTTTTCCATGGTTTCCCCAAATCACTCCAGGCGAATGCCGGGATGCTTCCTTCAAAAAGGCCATGGCTGAATTCCTTCCCGTTCCTTGCCCCTGTCCCTTCCCGCCTCTAATGACGAGGCGTAAAGCCCAAGGGAAAAAAAAAAACTTTTATTCACCCAAGATATGTATCCCAAGTTTTCAACATAAATTAAGCAAGGAATGCAAAACAGTAAGTAATTTAGAAAGGGATAGTATAACTGACTTTGTAGAAAGGCAGAAATATCCGGCTCTATTTTGCATGGTATGTAAAATTAGCTGTTTTGTATGTACATTGTACATTATTTTGTATCTTTTGCAACTTGATTAATGCTAATCTAAATTTTGTTTTAGGAAAAACCACGGTGAGTTTGTATTCACAAAGAACAAACATTTGTTTTCTTGGTTGAAAATTTAGTGTTCTTCAAGAAGAAACTGTGGTTTTTGTAAAGGTTAAAAGAAAGCTTTTATCTGAATGACACAGCAGAAAGAGCTGTAAAATTGATTCATATGTTTCATTGTTTAATTACAGCCAATGAACGGAAACAATTTTCATTCAAAAATATCGAAAATTATACCTGCACCGTATGTAACACATCTTAGAATTTCGCATAACGAAATTAGTTGCTGAGATAGCAGGTTCAGTTGAAGTATATGGGACCACCCTTTTAAAGACATTTTTATAGTTAATTTTTGATAATATTTCCCAGTAATATGTCCTAAATAAGTATTTGTTCAAGTATAAGCAGTAAATTCAATAGTTAAATTCATTTAAACAGCTGATCAGAAACTTAACCTCAGATTTGTATAGGTAGTGTTTGACTTTCATTTAGTTTCAATAAACCAAGATATTTCGTTAGTTTAAAAGATGTTTAGGTAGATATATAGCCAGTAGATAATTAGTTTTGTTATTAAAAGATCTTACTTAGAGTCTGAATATGTTTGAAAGTGATTTGCCGGTTTTGAATTTTATCACGTAATTTTTCCACTCTAAACACGAAGCATTTAGCTATCAGGAAAACAGTTAAGAAGTCAAGTGATAGAGATAAAGTATCGTAATTTCGGTTTAGATAACATATTAAAGTTTTAGAAAGATTCATGTAACCTAAAGATCGTTTTTGAATATAATTTGATATAGCCAGACATGTGATTTAGGTAAAAGTTCGATATTTCAGTCTTTTTCGGGGATTCATGAAAAGAAATTATATTCAGAGTAAAGTTTATTTAAAATTAAAGACTTCTGTAAAAGATTCATTTCAAAATATTAAAGCATTTTATAGTAATAAAATAAAATGGGTTTTGGCGCGAGTAAGCAATGATGCAATCGCTCGACATTCGCCGAGGGTGATATCTACAAAAATTCGTAATAAATCAGGGAATTAACTTAGAGATTCCAAATTTTTACAGTAATAGTTTTTCATTAGGGAAATTTGTTTAGAGGTATTTTCAAGTCGATATTCGAAATATTTCAAGACATTAAATTTTATTTTCGAGTTTTAGACCACTTTAAAAAATAGGTAAAATTCTTTATTTGAAATCAGGTAATAGATGAGCAATAGGAGAATAGAATTAAATTTGTTTCAGCTCGATAGAAGCAATATTTCGGTAGTTATGGCAATCACATCTTTACGACTCTTTTCTGGCTAAACTATTAAAGTAACAACATTTTTTATAATAACTTAATTTGACGTTTGTAATAATATCTTGCTACTATCAAAATTTCAGAGAGCTAGGATTAATTTTACTGGCATGGTCAAATTGGATTTCGCAACAGTTGTCAGAAACTGATCAGCTATCGCATCAAATCCTTGGGAAAGTCGAAACAAGGAAGTTCTCACGGTCCGATTCTATATATACCTCCCCCTTAGCCTAAGCGCGCCCCATTCGTAAAGGCCCATTCGTAAAGACGCATTCGTGAACGCCCTTCTAGAAGCAGCAGTTGTTCAGTGTAGACGCGTTATGTCGGGCGGGCGCCTTTCTTGGGCTCGTGCCGCGACTTCAGAAACCACTAAGTCGTGGCGTGCCGGTAGAATTTTTTCCATCATTATGGAAATATGTTTAAAAACTTCAAGTAACTCAAGAAATTGCGGGACTCGTGACCTGTGGGTCCAGTTCGAATGGTTTTGTCTTCACTGTTTCAAGCATAGTTGTCTTACATGACGACAATGTAGGGCAAAATTCATTCTGAATTTTCTGACCATTCGTGTCTGCCGGTGAGTTTCTTCAAGAATTAATATCTAATTTCACCGAGATTCCTACCGCGTCCGTTTCTTCAAGACAACAACGACGGACAACTCACATCACGCAGCAGATGCCACCACGAGTCGCTACAACACTACTACCGACGCCGAGATGACGCAACCTTATGCCAGTTTGCAGCCCGCCTTGCGGGATAATGGGACCGGCGACGCCAACAGATGGTACCAGACGACGCTGCCAGCTGACCACCCGCTGAGACGGCGAAATGCAGTTCAACAGCTGTTCAGTCCACATCGCGGAGGCCAACCTACGACTGATGCAACACCTGTTTCCAGCCTACAACAGCAGTCTTCAAGCCGACTCAGTACAAAAGATAAGTACATTTCTTTATATTCGCTACTTGCCTGCCAGTGTTTCTTCGAGAACATCGAGTGAATTTTTTTTTATTTTGGCAAGAGTTAGTCACACTATTTATGGTTACCGACAACTACATTGCTTTCGCGTGTGTAATTTTATTTGAAACAGCTGACCTGTTTCCTAATTTTCAAATAATCTCTACCAAGTGGTTTCATGTACCTTACATTCAGTAAGCTTACTGTTCTTTTTCGAGCGCATGTTCACTCAGCTATTGCGCCGAACTGCTGTTTCATATTTGGTAACTTTGTACATTTTGCTTCATCGATGTTTTGGATACTATTTTTCAAGCTTTGCCAAGATACATCTACCGTGTGAAGTTTTGTGTATTTCTGTAGGATAATTTTAAGCTTTATATTTGTGTGTTTCTATGTTTTGTGTGTTTCTATTTATGTGTTTTCAAATTTCCAACATTGTTCGTCAGCATATTTGGTGAACAGCTGACTGAATTTTGGGGTTAGATCTATCCACCTGTTTCATAACAAATCTTTTTCTTTGTGAGCGTTCTTTTGATAATAGTTGTAACTTTTCTAGGATATTTTTAATATTCTTTCACTATTTTTATTCCCCTTTTCTTATTTTACAACTTTCATTATGCAGTCAACTAGTGATTTTCTGGGTTGGAATAATGGGGATAACAACACGCCTGAAACACAGAACCTTACTCCTCCACCAACTGAAACAGTCATTAGCAATGTACAGACAGTACCTACAACCCCTAATACTGACATTGTATCTCTACTCCAAGCACTTAACCAAAAAATTGATGGACAAAAACAAGACTTCCAACATCTCAATAATAAGTTTGACCAACAGACACAAGATATTAATAATAAGCTTGAACTACACAAAGAAGAATTTCATACTCTTAATAATAAATTAGATAATCATAAGAAAGAATTCAATAACAAGTTTGAAGAACAAAATAAAGAGTTTAAACAACTAAAGTCAGATTTAAATACTACCATTGCTAACTCCTATGTAGCTTTGAAACAGGAACTCACAAAACAGTTCACAGCCCAAACAGAGTCTCTAGAAAAACGTATTAGTCAACAACTGGACAACAAAGTCTCATATTTAGAAAACAAATTAGAAAAATCTGTAGAGACATGTGAAAACAGTAGACAAGAATTGAACAAACAATTCCAAGCACACCGCACAGAAATGTTACACACCTTCAACCAACATGCTCAGGCGGTAGAAACAAAGTTTTTAGATTGTCAAATGCAAATAAATTCTGTTAGAGATGAATGCCAGAAAGATACACACTTTTTGCTCAATAAAGTGGAGGCACAAGACTTAAAGATTGCAGAAATCTCTGCTGGTCTTCAACATTCTGTAGAAGAATCAGCTGCTCTAGTAGCACACACCATTTCGCAGCCATCAGCTGTTTTAGTAAATTCACCTGTTTTGCCCCCACTACAACATACTATTATTGAAACCCTAATTAATAATGAACCAGAGTCTTCACCTGCATCAGCTGATACTAAAGCTGATCCTATTGTAGATAATTTTGGAAACTCTAAAACACATTCTGCACCTACAGAGGTGACAGAACCTAGCATTATTACATCAGCTGATTCCCTTACTGCATTAGTTTGCACACAAGAAGCAACTAACAAACCTTTTAATACAGCAGTGAAACTTATTTCTGATCTTTGTGGGAATAATGAACCCATACCAATAATTTTAGAAAATAGTGATGACCTAAATAATTCTAATGTTGATATGTGCAATCAACATAATATCCATCACTCAGCTGATTCCCATATTCCATTAGTTTGCACACAACAAGTTTCTAGCAAACCATGCAACAAGAAATTGAAAAAGTTAACGTTTGTTGACAAGTTGAATATACAGTTAACAACTAAAATGTTCCCTGAGAACAGCAATAGAAATTTTTCATTGCTACCAGTGCCCATTTGGGAGATTGTCAGATTAGCAAAGCAGATAGCACATTTTATTCTTTTTCAAAATATTTCACATGAGGTACTGACTTTGATTTTCAACACTTCTCACATTGGGGATAGCCTACATCACTTTCTAAGAGATTTTTCAAACTATAGACACCTCAGTACAACTTCCTTTGACATTGTGCTGAAACTCTTTCAACCCTATCATATGGAAGAAACTGATGTTTATCTTTCACAACCCCCAGTACCCATGCTATGTCAGCACAGAAAGACAAACAAACAGAAAAATATTTTCAGCTATCAATGCTTTGGGAGGGCTCCTAAATTTAAAAACTATTTGAACACTTTCCCACTGAACAGACATATACTCTTTGCTGATTGGAGGAATGTTTTTAAACTTAAACCTACTAATCCTCCTGTTCAGGTGCACACATTGGAAATCTACATTTGCACCAATTCTCTGATAACCTATGTTAGTTTAAGTATTTTTCATTTTGATAACTTTTGGACATGTAGTATTTGCTTATCTGAGTCTTTTACTCAGCTGACTTTGATTTTTGAGGTAGTTTTAGGACCAGTAGTTTTGCAACAGCTTTACATTTCTAAAGAGTACTTTGATCCAACCATTCTTAAACATCTACCTTGGGAAGCCATTGACCAGATTAGTTGGGATAGGATTTCTGAGTCACCAAGGGTGGAGCTTATGGATGTGAAGACTGATTTTCAGCAGGATAAAGTTGTTTGGACAATAGAGGGAGTCGATGCTCTAGTTGAAGTAGAAGTGAAGATCATTCATGTTTACCTATATTTGTAGAAGAGAGAAGAGAGGGGGTGGATGGTAGAGAAGTAGTAACAATATATTGGGGGAATGCTTTATTATATCAGGACCAGGAAATATATAGCTCAGACTTTGCCTGCGATCCTCATTTTTATTATTATTCGCATTTCCACCCATTATTATTATTCTATTATTATGTATTCGGCATCACCGAAAATGGGATGACCTTATTATTATCAAAATACATATAATTATTAGTGTAACAAGGCGACCTCATACTTCGTGCATGGCCTAAAGCAGATTTGCGGCATGTCACATTATATTTAATTCATTTGGCATCTAGGGATGATGACCACACATATAAAATATTAAGGCGCCATTCATTTTTATTAGTTACACAACACCAACAACATACAATATAGGAAACAGAGTTTGATTACATTTTTATGGAGACAAAAGCGGAAATAACCAAGCTTGTTACAGATAATGGAGTCTTGTAGATATCATTTCGACACTGAAGTGAGTTAAATTCTTGTTGAGGAAGAAAGACTTGAACACTATTTTGGGAGTGATGTACTGCCCTAAGTGTTATTTTATGTACCTTAGAGAGGTTTTGTGACGGCAATTACTATTGTCTTATACACTTACAGAATTGAAGGATGTTAGTAACAAGATAAGGATTTCAATATACTGTCACAGTGATACTAAAGTACTAAAGCATTTAATTATATTTGATATTCAACATTTTTTCCTTGTAATTGTTTCAAATCAACTTGCTTATGTCAATAAGACGATTTTCAAAACATTTTGTTCAGCTAACAGCTGACAACCTTGTGAGTACACACACATTCCATGACAATCAACTTAGGTTGACCCTTGACACTTTTCCATGTAAATTTTACATGCGGTATTTATATTCCCTTTGATACTTTGTATATAGGTTAGCTACAGGCTTTCCTTCCCATTATAATACTTTATTATACATTGACCTATTTTGATAAAACACCTGTACCAGTGTACTGGTACTTACACAACTGTGTTGTGTTACTTTTAACAGTTAGACATTTTGTAAGCAGCAGTGTACTGCTGATTGGAAACAGAGTTTCCTTAACATTGATTCTCTACTTTTATTGTTACTTATTTATGTAATTTAGTTTAAGATACCCTTTCTGTAAACAGTGATTTACTTTTGTATTCTCAAATGCATATGTCAGATAATAGTGACAGAGACATTCTAAGAAATGACCTTTTAGTACACACATTATTTTGTGCCTAGTATTTAAGTTAGGATTACCCCCTATAAGATTTTTTCATGCTATTATATTCTACTATGTTTCCAATATTATGTATGACTAATAAACCAGTTAATACGTTTTCAAGCACTTCATGCTGTATTTAGAAATTTTGATGTTTCTCAACTTTATTTTGAAAGATATTTTTCTCTTAACATATTGTATTTAACTCTTGATTTTGTAATGAGTAAATAATCCATTCATATTCTTGTCGTTTTTCAATGATTATTATTTTTCTCAACTTTTGAAACTTTATTCTAATCACTCTTTTGTAATCATTTTGTATTACTATAATGTATACTCTTTGTATTATATTATTTGTATGTTATTTACTATTTCTTGTAAGTTATTATGTAGATATTTCATGATAGGTAACTCATGCACTTGTTTTTTTTGGTTTTTATGTTTCAGACCAGCTGACTGACCGAGGTCCTTTGGTGCATCTGCTGCGTCAGACGCCAGGGACTTGTGCACTCGGCAGACACAGCTTGGGGGCGTTGTTTTGTATTCGTTTTTGCCCCACACATATGGTCTACTCCCATGACAGGACATGGCTTTTAGCCCATTTAGGGAGTTGTTAATGAAACAGAACAAAACAGTTAAAATGGACACATTTATTGTGCAGTGAACAAAGTGAATTTTTTGAGTATTTTTGTAAAATAGAATAAGGAAACAAAGAACAGTTAAAAACTGAACATTTATGAAAACAAAATATTTCATTTTTATGTACACAAATGTAAACAAATGTTGTAGAATTTAAGATTTTTGAAGATTTTGATGATTTCATATTTATGATTTTTGTGTAATTTTGAATTTTTGATAACATTTTGGTAAATTAATATGATAATTTTGATACAAGTATGAGTGAGAATGAATGAAAGGAAGTATGACTGGGCCGACCAACCCACGAAGTAGGTAGAATAAGGGGATTTTAGTCTTGCACCACCTAAGATTTTCAAGATTTCAGTCAGTTTTCTTTGGAAAATAACTTCAATCTTCGGGGGGCATGTAACACATCTTAGAATTTCGCATAACGAAATTAGTTGCTGAGATAGCAGGTTCAGTTGAAGTATATGGGAACACCCTTTTAAAGACATTTTTATAGTTAATTTTTGATAATATTTCCCAGTAATATGTCCTAAATAAGTATTTGTTCAAGTATAAGCAGTAAATTCAATAGTTAAATTCATTTAAACAGCTGATCAGAAACTTAACCTCAGATTTGTATAGGTAGTGTTTGACTTTCATTTAGTTTCAATAAACCAAGATATTTCGTTAGTTTAAAAGATGTTTAGGTAGATATATAGCCAGTAGATAATTAGTTTTGTTATTAAAAGATCTTACTTAGAGTCTGAATATGTTTGAAAGTGATTTGCCGGTTTTGAATTTTATCACGTAATTTTTCCACTCTAAACACGAAGCATTTAGCTATCAGGAAAACAGTTAAGAAGTCAAGTGATAGAGATAAAGTATCGTAATTTCGGTTTAGATAACATATTAAAGTTTTAGAAAGATTCATGTAACCTAAAGATCGTTTTTGAATATAATTTGATATAGCCAGACATGTGATTTAGGTAAAAGTTCGATATTTCAGTCTTTTTCGGGGATTCATGAAAAGAAATTATATTCAGAGTAAAGTTTATTTAAAATTAAAGACTTCTGTAAAAGATTCATTTCAAAATATTAAAGCATTTTATAGTAATAAAATAAAATGGGTTTTGGCGCGAGTAAGCAATGATGCAATCGCTCGACATTCGCCGAGGGTGATATCTACAAAAATTCGTAATAAATCAGGGAATTAACTTAGAGATTCCAAATTTTTACAGTAATAGTTTTTCATTAGGGAAATTTGTTTAGAGGTATTTTCAAGTCAATATTCGAAATATTTCAAGACATTAAATTTTATTTTCGAGTTTTAGACCATTTTAAAAAATAGGTAAAATTCTTTATTTGAAATCAGGTAATAGATGAGCAATAGGAGAATAGAATTAAATTTGTTTCAGCTCGATAGAAGCAATATTTCGGTAGTTATGGCAATCACATCTTTACGACTCTTTTCTGGCTAAACTATTAAAGTAACAACATTTTTTATAATAACTTAATTCGACGTTTGTAATAATATCTTGCTACTATCAAAATTTCAGAGAGCTAGGATTAATTTTACTGTCATGATCAAATTGGATTTCGCAACAGTTGTCAGAAACTGATCAGCTATCGCATCAAATCCTTGGGAAAGTCGAAACAAGGAAGTTCTCACGGTCCGATTCTATATATACCTCCCCCTTAGCCTAAGCGCGCCCATTCGTAAAGGCCCATTCGTACAAGACGCATTCGTGAACACCCTTCTAGAAGCAGCAGTTGTTCAGTGTAGACGCGTTATGTCGGGTGGCTAGCTCTGGGCTCGTGGCGCGGCAAACTTTTAGTTTGTTCAACATCAAGTAGAAATTTTGTCAGCTTAGGGAAGTTTTATTCTGAAGATTCATGTAATTGAGAAGTAATAGTAACGTGGGGTTTCGGTCGTGCTCGAGTGGTCAGTCGAATCTGTAAAATTAAATTTGGAAAAGTTGTCTGAATGCCTATGCAGTACTTTAACTCTGTAATGTTTTGAAGAATATACTCATCATATCAGAAGTGAACTTTTATCATTGAACTTGAACCTTTTCCTTAGTTTCTGGTTAAAACTATGGTGGCGACTGTGTGAAGAACTTAGTACTGCAATTCATTAGGTTTGCACGATCAAAGTTAAGATGCAGTTTGTGTACCAACCCCAGGCACAAGCAAGTTGTCTTACACGTAAAAAAAAAAAAGAGATCCTCAAAATAAAATACCCCTCATAATTTTAATACTATTGTCTTACTAAAAAATGAATTATTATTTGTTATTGTCTGGATTTCATTGTTAACCCCGAAATATACAAAATTTTAATGATTTAGTCACATATCATGCGATTGTCAAAATAAGCATTTTTCATAAACTTTCGAGTCGACTCGACACAGGTTAACGTCATTGTAGGAGGATAAAATTTCTTATGTAAGTAAGCTACAGTGATTTAAAAATAAATAGAGGGTAAGTGTTTGAATTTTTGAAAAAAAAAAATTGTTCTTCTAAGAGACACCCTAATATGATATCTCCTTGTGCCTTTTCCAAAGTGTTTAATCTGGTCCACACTGAATTTCAACCTAACCTTAAATGTTAGGAAGAAAGCAAGGATAAACTTTACATCGTGATACAGTCAATGTATTAGTGAAGAAGGTTTAATTCTCTTGCAGTTCAAACTGAAGTTGTATTATGATGTTAATTGTTACGCGTACTTTGAATCCTGAGACAGACAATGTTCTCATTACCCAGAATATATTTAGCGATGCAGTTCATGCATTTAGGTGTAACTGAATGGTTTGATTTTGAAGCAGCAATATCAGTATAGATCGTGGTTAGGTCGAAATACAGCCTGGACCAGAATGTTTTTGCAACAACATTAGGCATGAAAAATTCAATTATTGTTAGTGATTAATAATCTGCTTTAACGAGTGCCATGTTAGTGATGACGTATACTCCCAAAAACAAAACCACCACTGTTCATGTTCAGCCTGTATTTCCGTGTTGTTTTGGCAACATCCCCTCCCCCCTTCCCTCCTAGTCCAGGCCACATTTCAACCTAACAACTTCAATTTAGAGATATAATGAAGAAAGATGGCTTGAAATTTGGGTAGATGCATAGAAGTTATCAAGATAGAAATACATGTTATTACCCACAGCATAAGAATGTACACATATGGTTTTACGAAAACTTGCCAACAACTACAGATTCGTTGTTGCAAATGCTATTCCTTGGTGGTAGAGATATTTTTAGAAATGGCCATCAACTGCCCTGCCAACACTATTGCTGATGGTAACTTTCACTTAAGCCTAAGGTACATTTCTTTTTTCTTTAATATGCACTTTTTACTCCAGGAAAGTGTGTTCCAAATTTCTGACCAAAACGACAACTGATTCTTGGTACATCCTTATTGGACCATTAGCGACAATGTTTCACATAGCTTTAATTTCTTATGTTTCACATATTATATCGTGTTAAAATATAAATATAACAAAAAACCTTTGAACAATAGTATGAAAACCGAATCTAAGGCAACAACAAAAATAAAGGAAAAATTTTATTTTTTGTTTCTTCTAGCTAATATTTGGTACTAGAATAAAGAAGAGTAAAGCATTTCTATACACACACCCAGACCTATACATGCAAAGCAGCAGGTAAATGCTAGTCACTTTTATAACTAAATTCTACTGTAGCAAGTTATGAAAATTTTAGCCACATTACATAGTCAACTTTCTAATTATCTTCAAATAGCGTCAATGGAATACGTTATATTGAAGATACCTATTTTCATGCCAGATCAAGTTTGGTGTGCATTCCTACTGAGGCTCTCAAAAAACAGAATGGGGAATTTATTTCTCTAGTAATGCATCCATGTTGTTTGGTTATTAACCCCATAGATTAGTTTAAAAAACTAGAAGGGCCAGCCACATATCTTGCTAAACTAGCGCAAAGAAAACAATGCCTCTCCCATTGTCATGATTAACTCTTAAATTTCCAAATAACAATACAGTTAAATTTTAGCTATGACCAAAACTCTACAAATCTGAATTTTGTGAAATAGTGTTTTAGAATGTGAAAGAACACTGAACAGGATATAAATTATCATAGCTCATATCAGGAAACAATCAAAGCTAAGTATTACCAAAACGAAGGTAAGCAACAATAATCTGTCTTAAGCGAGTGTCTTATTACTAACCTCAACAGAGTTTTGCAATCAAAATGAGGCTAACTAGAACTAGAAACTAAGATTCCTGATGACATGTCAAAAGAAAAAAAAAGACGCATTAACATCTTCATTATGTAAGAAACGGATGTGCAGTGGGGTTCTGCATAAACTTTGAATTCTTAACTCTGACCGTGTGTAGCCTTGGATGTAACAGTTTTGGCTTAAATAGAATAATAAGGTCGCCACACAGATTTTAACCTAAAATCTATGAAAAGGTAAAGTTCAATAAATAGTTCAATGTCATTTAAATAACTATATTCTTCAATTTCACAAAACCAAAACTGTACAGGCAATCAGACGACTTTCCCAAAGTAATGTTTTACAGTGACAAATCCGCCATAGTCCGCCATGCTATTAATACCGGGCATGAAGTAAAATTTCAAGAAACGAGGCTACTGTGGAGAGAAGACCAGTGGTGGCCCCGACGGTTGAAAGAGGCAGCAGAAATTTTAAAAAACACCAACAACATCAACGAAGATAGCGGCCTCTTACTCTGCGATGCTTGGCGCTCGTTGCTATGTCAACATAAACAGTATCTCTGACGAAGACTGGAGGATACCAGCCGAAAGCTTAGGTAATGAAATAAACAACGCGGCAAAACCCGAAAGTCAATTAATCATGAATGTTTTACAAGTTCGATTAACCGTTCGAGCCAGACCACACCCCAATAGTTCAAAGAATTAAATCACTAGTTGAAGAAAGCTAGTAAAAGTTCGTCACACGCTCCCATTGTTCAAAAGTTTAGTTAATTTAGACAATCCCGAGGCCTCACTTGGAGAAATACTATTTTAACACGACATTATGATTAATGTTGAATAAAAGAAGCGGCATTATTCCAAAATAAAACTTTCACTGATGTGCAAGGTATAAAACTTTCCGGCCTACTGAGCTACATGTTATCGCGCCGACTGCTTCCGTACGACTGGGGGCGAACAACTGCACGCACGCATCTATATCACATAGTGCTTCTCAAAGACTCCTAGCGACTGTTCTCACGCGAAGTGTGGGAACGTATTCACTTCCTCTTTCACAGGGGTGGCTGATCAGATATGAAATCGCATGTCTGAAGTCCTTACATCAGCTAATTTGACCTTGACAATAAAAATAATTCTATCTTTCTGAAATTTTACAAATCGCTAGATCTTTAAATAAATGTTAACTTTAGTTATTATACAAAATATCCTAACTTTAATAATTAAGCCGAAAATAAATAATTTAAGTATGAACTTTCCCCTCCAGGTGAATGCTGAAGAATGTTGAAATTAAAAATATTGAAAATACTATCTTAAAAACTATAAAACTTCTTTCTAACTTGAAGAAACATAAAAACTAACTTTGAAAATGAAATGTACTAATATTCAATCCAATCTAACTCGTGGTTCTAAGAACAAAATTTTGCTACGCAGTTCAAAAATTTAACAGATAGCTTACAATTAGCATCTTCGGGTACATATCAAATTCACAAACAACCGAGAATCATATAAAGTATTTAAAAATATATGGTAAGATTGTTACTTCATGTTGCAGTTCTTTGGCAGCTAGAGATAATGGGACAATCTGATCAGCTGCACAAACAAACTACATACAAAAATATGAAACTGTACATAGAAAAAAAAAGTTCTACAGGATTTAGAATCAATAAAATGTTAGATAAAACCGGAAGCTACAAAAAGCTTATAATTCTAAAGCACAAAATCTATGCTTAAATTCAAAATTTCCACAACACTACATACATCAAAATCATCAAGAGCTGCAGCTAGTTCGCCAGGTCCATCATATGGGTTTTGAGGAACAGAGGGTCCCTTGCCCTGTGCCACATCAGAAATGGTGTTCACTGCCTCACAGACTTGCTTAAAGACATAGTCACGATTTGCCTTCGCAGCAGCCAATTCTGGATGACGTACATACACCTGCAGAATACAAGCCAGGGAAGGTAGAAATTGCAGCTACATAACAATCTCACAAAAAAAGCAATTCTATCATTATTTGTAACAGATACAAAAGTGCAAGCTACGAAACAACACTGGTACATTCAATTAATTACAAATCGTTTCCTAAGATATAAGCACTGTATACATGAACTAGATTTCACATAGAAAATAGTTTAGTAAATTTTTTATGAGTGTGATAGAAACAGGATGATAACAATAAACACATAATATGTATTTATGGTTTTACTGCCTTAAAATCGTGATGATATACAGACGAGTAGTAAATAATTTCGAATTCATAAATTGCATTTTGAGTCTGTTAACGCACATGTATGCAAACAGTAAGAAGTAATGTTCTATTAGTTTACTTTATCAGTGAAATTAAATGACAGCCTAATCAATAAATCACCAGTATCTTCCTACAAATTTCCCGACTCTGCATTACAAATATAAACACAGCAAACTGTAAGAAGCAATGTCCTATGAATTCATCAATGAAATTAAATAACACCCTAACCAATAAATTTATTTATTAATTTCAATTGCGATAGGTGGGAATTCCCCATGTCATTTAATTACCCCTTGTTATACATTTTTTTTTTAAAATTATTTTATTATTGGAATTTTAAATTCCTCCCCCATTTACTTTTCCAATTTACAAATTTTAATTTTTAATTCCTTAAGCAATTTGGCAAATTATTCATCACCTCACTTGGTAATTTGTTCCAATCCCTGACACCCTTACCAACAAAAGAAAATCTCCCCACTCCCTTATGCATGAAATCTTCCTATAAATTTCTTGACTCTGCATTACAAATATAAACAGAGAATAAGTGCCACCTACTGGCATCTCTCAAACTTAATTTAGGCTCACTCAAACTTTTTATGAACAATGTTTTAACTAGTGGATATCCGAGAATTACCAAAGATAAATAATTTGATTTATGGCATACATGATCACAAACCAAATCAATTTTTCAGTGGCATTATGCCTCATTCATGTTGAAGAAATTAGTAAGTGAAAAGAACAGAAGGGTGATGGCAGGTAAGGAACTGGAAGGTATTTCACCATGGCTATTTGAAGGAACCATCTTGTCTTATTTATTGCTGCTTACTGTCTTTAATTGCTAGCAGTTATTTCACAGAATATGTTAAGACAAACTGTACGGCAAACTTTACAAGGGAAAGTACATAAAACTACACAACTAGATAACTGAAACACCTTAGTCTCTTAACCACAACCCAGAAGCTACATTTGAAAGTTCACAAAAATTGCAAGTTCCCAACTTACTCTGAACTTTACTGCTAGATATGTATGTGTATTACATGCATCACACAATACCTGCTCCCTAACTGAAATTGCCAGATTGGATCCACTCCTGGTAAGAGAGGAATTTATTAAAAATAAGATGCAAACTTTGTGAGAATATGATTCTGTGTCAACAAAACTGCTCTATACCTTTGAAGCAGTGAGAAGCATAGTAGAATGCTTCTTAAGAACAGCTCTTGCAGCTGCCAGGTCATCCCGCAGCTGTGGGTCCTTCAACTCTTGCTGTCTTTTGGCAGCCTGGCTCATTAACTCCGAGGCATTACGACCAAATGCCTTGATATTGTCCAAAAGTTCTGACTGGCTGGATGCATTCTTCAACTTTTCTAAGTCATCCTCCACCTGAGCAAACACAGAATTAAATTATATGCTACATCGCAATTAAAACTAATAAAATTAGTAAGAACAAATTTTGAATTTATCCAAAATTACCAACTTTTTCTAAACTATGTTTCCGAATTCTGTCAACACTATTAAGAACGATGTAATTGAAGGAAAGGGTAATTAGTGTTTTCATCTACTTGCAAACTATGTAAGCTTCATGCAATTGCTATTTGTGATGATTTGTATGTATAATATGTAGTTTCTGGGGCAGAGAATGGGGACCATCCCAGCATTCAGTTTGCAATGAGGAACAGCCTTAAAGTTGTAATTAATTTTGTTAGTATGCCATGCCCTGTATTTGAATTTGTGATTATTCTACCTCCATTGTGTGCTATTTCATTCAAACCAGCATATGAAACACATACACTAACTCTTTCTCTCCTATCAACATTTTACTACAGAAAAATCACTTAAAAAATTCTTCCATATATGAAATCTGCACAATATCTCCACTTAGACAGTTTCCATCCCCACTACAACAAACATTTCCAAGCCAATAATCTTACTATCCTGTACAGAAGTGTATTTTCTTATGAAAAATCCCTCTCCCAACAATTGGCTATTTGACTATTTTTTGAAAATGGTTTTAAATAGTTTATTGATACACGTTATTTAATGAGCACTAATTATTTTTTGACAAAAGTGCTTATTTTATGTAAAATTCAACATTAAAATTTAGACGATTTGAAAGCCCACCAAAACGCTCCTGTGCTGCCTGGCACAGGCCAAGGACACTCGTGACGTCACATGCCAGCAGGCGCTCACTCTACGTAAGTAACGTTTGGTTTGTTTCTCTGAATTTGTGCATAAATTGTTGGAAATATGGTATGTAAATAGTGTGTAGAACATCAATCTGCAACCACAACAATAAAAACTCTCCAAATAAACATAAGTGTTCCCGCATTAGCTGAAACATGAAAAAAAAAGTAGCTGCAACTTGCTCATAGAAACCCAGACGACATTGCGACTAAGTCGCATATCATTTACTGTAAATATAATTTGCACCATAATTTCTTTGAGATAATGTAGTACGCTGTTTAAGACGAATATCAGTAAAGTTAGAGTTCTTAGGTTCGATCCTCGCTTTGGAATATGTTTTGTTTTTTGTGACCATTTTCTTTAGATACTAGTTGCTGATGGTAGCGCCGCATATTCTTTTTCTAAAATCCACCAAAACATTATTTTTTTCTGAATGTTTCACAAATTTTTGGATAACAAGAGTATTATAAACGTTTGAGACATAACCAAAAAAGACTTCAAAACTGAAACTGGACATTACTTGCACACCGATAAAAGTTTTTTTTTTTTTTTTTTTTTTTTTTTTTTTTTTTTTTTTTTTTTTTTTAAAAACTGAAAATTACTTGTGCATTAAAAGTAAATACCACTTAAATAGATGCATTTATGTCAGAAACATACAGTTGTATCGTCACGTGAAAATTCCAACAAAAAGTATTCAAAGCGTTCCGGAATTGTTGCAAGATTAGAGTGCAATGTTATTGTTAAAATAAATTCACCACCAAGTACTTGGGTTTTGTTGCAATGATGATGTATCTTTTATGTTTCAAAATTAAAAGCAGGAGGTTATCTTCATATAAATGTTTTCTTGTATGACAGCAATTTATGTTGCAAACGGTTGCATGACGTTTTATACTATTTCTAATAAAATCATGATCCAGTAAAGCAACAAACGGCAAACAGAAAAAAAAATGTACACACGAAAAAAATATTATCCTAATCAAGGTTTGAATAAAGGATCTTCAAATTCCTATAGCATTCTTTAACCCTGCAGCTATCTGGACACCATGGCATCGTTACTTTTCTTCTTGTTAAAAGTGAACACTTAAACATCACAATTTCTACATGCATTGAAGTGAACGCGGTCAGTAAATAAATAAACAATAAATTCAGTTTCTTTGGGAAAAAAATATTATTTAACTACAATAAACAACAAAATTTCATTATTAACAAGAAATAACTGGCAACAAATAGGTGAAAACTTGGATAGCGGGAAACACTGCATACACAGCCATAGCGCCTACCAGCAGATGACGTCACTAAAGCTATCTCCAATCCCAGAGCGTTTTCGGTCACGTGACAAGAGGCAAGAAAATTTTTATTTTTATTTCGCTTTTTTAATTAAAAACAATCCATCCTTCTTTTCAAATTTAACTAAAATAGCTTCCTTAAGCATTAATCTATGCGAATGACTACAATTTGTAATATATTTTGAATATTGTAAAATAGCCTATTCTAAAACCTGCTACCTGCCTTCCTGCAACTCCAAATCTTAAAAAAAAAAAAAAATTCTGATGGCACAATCCATCCCTGCACTACAAAACTTAAGGAAGCTTTTTATTTGTCACCTAGTTCTCTTTTGGCCTAGAAACCATAAACCAAATACTGCATTGCAGGTTTGGCTTTCTACATTTCTTCCCAAAATTTGTTTGCAAAGCGTATGATCTCAAGAAGCACTATGATACAAATCATTACGAATGATGTGACAAACATGTTGAAAGAAACTTTTTTTTTTTTTTTTTTTTTTTTTTTTTTTTTGTAACAGTTTAACGTCCCTTTTTAACAACATGGTCTTTAGAGACGGGAAAGGATGGGGGCAAGGAATGGGAAGGAATTCGGCCATGGCCTTTTGAAGGAAGCATCCCGGCATTCACCTGGAGTGATTTGGGGAAACCATGGAAAACCCAAATCTGGATGCCCGGACGGGGATTCGAACCGCCGTCCTCCCGAATGCGAGGCCAGAACGCTATCCGTTACACCACCACGCTCGGTGAGAAAGAAACTATACATTTGTTGAACTAATGTGGAGGGTTATCTTGGGATAATAAGAGTTAAAATAACCTTTTCTGCAAAGTATTACTATTGGTCACTGACAAGTTGGCACTAATGGTATCCACTGCTATATGAAGTTAATTGAAATTGAATGACTTCTCTCATCATATGTGCTCACAAAGTATATTCATAACAGTCTAAAATAAACTTTTCTACAATACTTGAAGTGTAAATACCTTGCCATAATGTTTGATAACAAACTCAACTGGGCAGAGCACATTGGGCAGGTGGTAGGAAAAGATTATAAAATCCTTCAGTTACTGAAGAGGGTGATGACAGGATGTGCCAGAGAAGTTAGGGAATTGGGTTACAAAACTTTGGTCAGTAAAGAACAGCAGCTAGATTTGTTTGTGCAAATTATTGCAGGACCCAGTCAGTAACTGATATGATAAAGGAGTTGGATTGAGAGTGATTGGAGGAAAGGAGGATGGTGAAGAGTATGCTGGAAATGTACAGGGCATATGTTGGTGATGTGGCTGGAAGGAATATTGGTCATTGAATTAGGAATAGTGCATGGAAGGGGAAAGGCGGCCATGACCACAAGCTAGCACGCAATTTCATGCATAAGGGAGTGGGAAAATTTTCTTTTATTGGTAAGGGTGTCAGGGATTGGAACAAATTACCAAACAAAGTGATGAATAATTTACCAAAAACACTTAAGGAATTTAAGATTAAAATTTGTAAATTAGAAAAGTAAATGGGGGAGGAATTTAACACTCCAATTATAAAATAAAATTAAAAATAATATAAAAAGCGATAATTAGATGACTAGGGGAATTGCCACTGGAGCATTAGCTCTATCGCAATTAAAATGAATAATTAGAATAAAAGTTGATAAGACTTTTAAATAACTGCCAAATGTAGATTCCAGACAGAGAGAGAGAGACAAATGTAATGTCTACTACATGGATTGCATGTTTTCTTAGTGACTAACAAAGTCATTGTTGGCAGTGAAGACAATAGCTCTATTTCATTTATTAACTTTTCAAGATTTATTTGTTCTGAACTCAAAATTCTATTTTTGGGTATCCTGACCTGGTTCTGCGGATTATCATCATTCCAGTTGCCATGCCTAACTTTGTGATAATCACTTCAACAAATTTGCGGAAAGTGCAAAGTATTTTCCAATTGTCAGAGCCAACAATATTTGCTTAAAGCAAACTTATGTCCTTAAATTAAATGTTTCCCACATTAAGTCAGCAGTATTTTAGGTTATGAAGTCTGATTCTTTAAAAAAATATAATACTGAAGTGTATTAGTTTGTTGTTGTCTGCCTGTGTTGAAAACACACTTTAAACATAAGTTTGTATGAAAAATTGTGTTTTACTTTTCAGTATTAACAGTAAACTTTTTTTTCTGAACACTTTCCAGTGGTGACCTAATCAAAGCCACGGGCAATGAACCTTTGCAAATTTTATAAACTAAAGTGCACAATTAATAGCTTCAATATCTATTAAGCAGCCTATTTCACCCGCTAAAATGTATTTTCAGATGTAAAAAATTGTTTCAGCATAAGATTTTAATTTACTTTGATGTTGTTGAAATCATGTGAGACAGTTTGTTACCTTCAAATTTCGATTTCTGAAGAAATGCAATATGCAAACCTTCTTCTTGGTAATATAGATTTTTCTGATATGTATTGTAAGCTATGTGTTAAATTTTGTAAGTGTGTAACAAAATTTTATTCTTAGAACCATGAGTTAGATTGGATAGAATATTATTGCATTTCATTTTCAAAGTTAGTTTTTATGTTTATTAAAGTTAGAAAGCAGATTTATAGTTTTTAAGATAGTATTTTCAATATTTTTAATTTCAACATTTTTCGGCATTCTCCTGGAGTGGGATTGCAAAAGGTCATATCTAAATCATTTATTTTCGGCTAAAAGATTAAAGTTAGGATACTTTTCATAATAACTAAAGTTAACATTTACTTAAAGATCTAGCAATTTGTAAAGTTTCAAGGAGATATAATTATTTTTATTGTCAAGGTCAGATTAGCCAATGTAAGGACTTCAAACGTGCGTTTTCATTTCTGACGAGCTTCCCATCAGCCATCCCTGTGAATGAGGAAAAGATTTCATTCCCACGCTTCGTGGGAGAACAGTTGCTAGGAACCTTCGAGAAGCGAGAAGCACTGTGTGATATAGATGCGTGTGTACAGTTGTTCGGTCTCAGTCGTACAGAAGCAGTCGGCGTGATAACACGTAGCTCAGTAGGTCGGAAAGTTTTATACCTAGCACAGCAGTGAAAGTTTTATTTTGGGAGTAATGCTTCTTCTTTTAGTCAAGTTGAACATAATGTCTGAATTTACTAAACGGTGAAACAATGGGAGCGTGTGATTCTCTTTCATTTAATTATTACAACTAAAAGTTTGAACTTTGAACTATGGGGGTGTGGTCTGGCTCGAACGGTTAATCGAACTTGCAAAACATTACTTTGGAAAAGTCGTCTGATTGCCTGTACAGTTTTTGGCTTGGTGAAATTGAAGAATATAATTGTTTAAATGGCAATGAACTATTTATTGAACTTTACCTTTTCATAGTTTTCTAGTTAAAATCTACGTGGCGGCCGTATTATACAGTACTAAGCCAAGGCTACACACGGTCAGAGTTAAGATCCAAGCTTTATGCTCCATCCCAAGCATAAGCAAGCGTCTTACAGTATATGGGCATTTATAATTTTCCTTTTTTAGACAGCAATATGGAGCAACAAATATTCCTGTGATACATCTATTTTCTGCCTAAAATAAAACAAATATTCGCAAGATATATTTTAATGTACTATAACAGTTCACAAAATTATTGAAATCAGCAGGTGCTGAAGCACTTTAGTGGGTGCAAGTGTGGTGAACCATCTGTGAGTTGGTTATGTCTGAATTTCATTTTTTAAGAAATATAAGAAACCTTAAACTTTCAATTCGAATGACGTGTAACATATTTTGTCTACACACATCTTTTGGTATTTATATATTGTAGTTTTTAAAGAGGGACATAGAAACATGTTTTGCCACCTGAAAATTTATAGACAGTGTTGGGAAAATTGTGTCTTTCCTGCTCATGAGAAATATTGTGCAGTTTACCCCAATATTAAACAAACAAAATCTCATTTTACACACCCAAATCTGTGTGGCTATTTCATTCCCAATTATGTTTTTCTGCAGATTGAAGAAAAATATGTCAATTTTAGATTTTACACAACATATTTCAAAATTGAATAAAATCTTTTCAAGCTTTCCACCAGACGAGCACATCAAGAGGCGATTTTTGGAGCCTGAATCTGATTCCATTTTCCAGCAGTGTCTGGAACTGGACAAGTCTGTGCTTAAGGCCTGTGACTGCGAGGTGAAGTCAGTTATGTGCATCGGGGTAAAATCAGTGCACAGGAGGTGAAACAGAGTATGACCTGGTGAGGCAGCTGGGTAATGGGTCCAGAGGCGTGTTAGGGTCACGTGCAACAGGGGGAAATGGCTGGAGGTGGTCCTCCAGTGGCATTAATGTCTGCCTCCTCAGATGACCTGTCCCTGGATTCCAGGCCATGCTAAGGTGGTATCCTGTATACCTGTACTCAATCCCATCAGCAAAGAGAATCTCCAAGACTTCCTTAATTGCATTGTCCCAAAATTCTATGCAAAAAGAAAGGATTTTCATCACCTCACAGTCAAAACTATGTCTTTCTTCAATACTGTGCAAGGCCACGGCTGACTGTGTGACCTGTTCCAAGCATACACATCTTGCGTGTTCTAAACAGTGCTGGTATACGGAGCGTATGGTCTGTCCAATATAACACAGTTAACAGAATATATACAGGGTTGTCTAAGACCCAACCCAACCTTAGTGTTGCACAATAATTCCTTTATTTTTTTAGGTGAATAGAAAAAGGTCTTGATCCCGGCTTTGTTTATCATTCTGGCAATTTGAGCTGAAATAAACCCAGCGTATGGCCCAAAATAACTATTTTGAAGAGGCTGCATTACGGCAAAAACAGTGTATCATTTAAATGAAATGTACACAAAGACATTATTGCACTTACAACTCTTAAAGACTTGAGTAATAGGTGAACATCCACCATATCAGCTAGAATCAGAAGACGTGTAACAGCCGACAATAAATTTCGAGCTGCACGAACCATATTTCCTCTCTTCAGTGATGAGCAAGGATCATCAGCAAACTCTCTTGCTGCTACACTCATTGCATCACCTACAAGAAACAGAATTTCTATAGTTGATTCTAGAAGATATACTAAATTTAAATACATTAAAATTATTTCGCATCAAATGACACCTCTTGCAAAAAGACAATTTATGTTTATCTCACAGAATTAAATTGGAATAGTCTATGTGATAAGTGCAATGTGATATATTATGTTATATTACACATGGGAAGTTAAGCAGCTAAAATGCAATTTACAGGGACGAATTTAGGCTCTGTAGGCCCCTAGGCTATACGTGTGGTGCGGGCCCCCCTGTCGGTCATCATTGCCGGCTGCCTCCGGCTGTAGTAATTCACAGGCGACCTTTTTTTTTAGCTCTACTGGCCCAGGCGGGAGCCCGAAGCTGTGGTTCGGGCCCCCCTCTTTGTGGTGGAGAGGGCCCCTAGGCTACAGCCTAGGTAGCCTATGCTTAAATGTGGCCCTAGCAATTTCAATAAATTTTGGCAATTTTAAAGACATTATTAACAACACACAGACATTTGACTACCTCTATGCCATCATGAGGCAATATGAACAAGCAAATGTAATTTGGTAATTTATGCAGTCAGTATTATCTCAGAAATTAGATTACCAAGCAATTCAAAAACAAGAAAAAAATGTGGTGGACCTCACTGGCTTGACCCAAGGTCTCCCCACAAGTCTCCAAAACAGTACTGTGGAGTTCTTTATGAGAACAAAGGATTCCTCACACAACCCCACTGTCATCTTACCCAGCTGTGGTATAGTGACATCAGAATTGTGTTCACAGCAACAGAACTAGCTGCCCAGATTAAAAGAAGTAGCATATACTGTAATTCACAAAACTTATTTGATTATGTCCATGCTCTAATCACTTTAACAAAATTGAAGTTTCACACTTTCAATCATATAACTCAGATTATTAATAAATCTTGTTTGAGCCATGCAGTATACATCAGTGTTTGAATATTAATTTATTTCAAAGTTTATTCAATTTATTCCACCCCCTTATACACTTGGCACATTAAAGTTCTTGCTTTCAAGTATTACTAAAATTAATAAACAACTTGTAACATAACAAATCACACGAAAAATGATGAACATTATTATCTTCTTAACATGTCAAGTAGAACAAGATTTCCATGTAAAAATAATAAAGTGAAAACTCTCATCTTGTAACACTGAGCAGTGACTTCATGGTATTATGTCATAGTTGATCATGTAAGTTAGACAGGTTACATGTGATTAAAATCTTAGAATTAATCTCTTTTAAAAATTTCTACTTTATAACTCAATCACCCTCCTCTCTCAAACTAAGAAACTTTGATGCATCTTTCTCAATATGTAATTTACTCCTACCATTAAGTTCATCAAATAAATTTATTATGCAAGTGAAGCACTGCTTATTGTTTGTTGAAGAAGTAAGCCACCATTAGATATTTACAATCTGAAAGACAAAAAAACAGAAAGGTCTTTTTTGTGGCTTTAAGCCTTGTCAACGTTGAGGTCATTAGAGGCATGGCCCTTTGAAGGAAGCATCCCAGCATTCACCTGGAGTGATTTGGGGAAACCATGGAAAACCAAAATCTGGATGCTTGGATGGGGATATGAATCGGCGTCCTCCCTAATGCAAAGCCAGAGCGTTAACCACTCACGCACCATGCTCTGTGAAACAGAAGTTATTTGCAACAAGTTAGATAGTATCAGAATAGTAATTACCATCATGGGGCAAGCAAACAACAATCAGAAGACAGAGCATTGAGTCATCACGAGAATGAAGTGAATATAGGAAAATTATTTAAAGGGAAAAAATAATGCCAAGTAATATTTATGAGGTCATTGAAAAACATTATGTTTATAGCCATATTTTCTATTAATAATGTCAGGAAACAAGGTTGGTAAAGACAATGTGTGAATAATAAATAAAACTTTTTATACAATTTTGATTTCAGGAATTTAGGACACACTTAAATGGCTATTATTTACTTTGTTTATCATATGGCAAAAATACACACAACAATATAAAAAATAAAATTCATATATACAATAGAAACCTAATTTATAAACATATATCTAAATTTCTAATGCACTCTGCAGACTGGTTTGTTGCCTTCAGGAAGTTCTTTTTGTTCCCTGTGTATTCCCTCATCCTACATTCATCTATAATGTGGCAGGTGGACTGCCTCTCAGCAAAGCAGCTGCACTCAGGAGAGTATTCTTACCAGACAATATAGTGAATCAGAATCTTCTTCCACTATTTTTTCTGTTCAGTACTATTCACAATCTATGGGAAAGGATGAAGCCAAGTGGTTTTTCTAAGATGCAGGAAATGCCATGATTTTGTTATTTCCCAGCTAAGTATCAAACATGTTTAAATTATAACCCTGAAGATCTCATCGAGTGGTTTCTATTGATGTTTGGCAGCTGCTGTTTTTGTACAATTTTTTTTTTTTTTAGCAAAGGTGCTTTCCTGTTTATCTCCTGACAGTTATTAAATTCTCAAAATATGTGTTGTCCTGTTTTTACTTCCACATCTTAAGATATTGTATTTTGTAACCTAACTCTTTGATTCACATCCTTTAAGAATTCCTTCACTGAGAGTATTACTTTTCGTATTTATTTCCATGCTTACATAACCTATAACTGACCCAAACTTACTTTAATAAGAATAAAGCCACAGCTAAAACCACTGAAAATATAGCAAAGAATGGTAATAACACATCAGACCAATTTAATCACATCAAAAATGCTTTCTGCATTCAAAAAAGATAAACCAAAATTAAAAAACAGTCCCTACCTTCAGATGACCTGACATCCACAAAACTCATCATACTATTTATGTGTATAAAGCAAGCACATGTTACAATTGATCTCTTTGAACAATGGGCAGAGGAATGTTATCACATTTCTACCCCAGCATTATATGCCAGCTATTCTAATTAGTTTTATGCAGATACATAACCTCCAAAGGAAATATTTTACTGTCTCCAATATTCAAATAAAAAACTACACATTACATACAACAAAACAAATAACACTCGGACCAGGTTTATATGCTTTCCACTTTCCACTTTCCAGTCCCCCCCCCCCTCCCACACACACACATTAATTACATTGCTTTAATGACATCAAAAGAACAAAATAAATTTGATTTAATTTCATTCTACTGAAGCAGGGAACAAACCTGTTTTTTCGGACTTCTTCTACAGCTGCTAGCATTTCTTGCTTTATATCAGGATTTTCATATGCAATCAGTTCGCCTTTCTCAATAAAATTGTCTGTTGCTTTCTCAACAGCAGCCACAAGAACATGGGCACGCTTGGATCTGCCTTTCTTCTTCTTAGAAGGTCCTTTAGTATTGACGAGTGTTGTGACCTGAAATTCAAACTAACATTAAAACAATCTGGAAAATAAACATACCAAAAAAGACACTAAAATTCTAAACTACAAAGTCTATAGCTAAGACCAAAAGATCCAGGCCTCAACAAGAAGAAAGGTTCAAACATATACAATAAGCCTATTTATATGGAAAGGACAGATAAAATACACCCAACACTCACCAAAGTTGAAGGGAGGAGGGTAGCAGCAACACAAAAATACAATATTTCAGGTTAAACCCTTTGTCAAGTTAAAAGAAGTAAGCGGTTGAGCTCGCGCAAGCCTTGCAGTCGACGTAACTACTCCAATAAGACTATTACCATTCAACATAAGTTCCTTTGTCACAATACATTTTTCATTACACATTTAATCCATTAAAAATATTTGTGTTTGCTCATAAAATGATACATCATAATTGTCTGTACCTCTTCACTGCTATTAAACTTTCATCCACAAAGAATGCACTGCAATTCTGAAAATACAACTTTACTTACATTTTTTTTATTTACTTTATGGCTTTACACCTTGTCAATATCATTAGAGGAAGCATGGGACTGGGGACAAGGGACGGGAAGGAATTCAGCCATGGCCCTTTTGAAAGAAGCATCCCGGCATTCGCCTGGAGTGATTTGGGGAAACCATGGAAAACTCAAATCTGGATGTCCGAACAGGGATTCGAACGGCTGTCCTCCCAAATGCGAGGCCAGAGCGTTAACCGCTCACCCACCACACAGAGTCTGAAAATACAGTTACCCAGGGCCAGGTTAGAACTGTGAAGGAGTTGAGGGAATGAAGCCACATTCTTTAGTGAAGGCCTTCATATGAGAGGCAGTGTTGATGGGTACATTATAATACATGAACTGTACACCTCTTGAAGTTTGTACCTACACTTTAATTTAATCCTAGAATTTTACTATTACTCTGGTATAATATTCTTGCTGTAGAATTTCTTTTCATGAAATTGGTTAGCAAAATGCCTTCACTATACCAAAAAATCCTCGACATTCTTAATTTACTGTAATACTTTTGCCTTCTTAGGAGAATATCAGCCAACACGGCATCATTTCACAGATTCTCTTTTATGAAGAGGATAAAAGGAGAGTTGGATTGCAAAACTGCACTTTTCTTCCTAGACAAAGCTTCAAAAACTAGCTTGGAATTCATTAGTTCTGAACTGTGGAAAGAAGTTTGGTCACCCAACAAGCACTGATTTCGTTTATACACAAATGTTCGTGAAGAATATAAAGAAACATTGTTTTCAATAAGAAACGTCCTTTGACTTGAATCTTCAATCTGAAAGATCTTGGGGGGGGGGGGGGGGCTGCTGCCCCATGCATATTGTCACTGAACAGTTAGAAAATTTTGTATCCATTCACAAATCTGTTCTGATATATCACACACTCAAATCTTCACTAAAAGGCTGTTGTGTAGTACAGAATATAAAGCTTTCTAAAATTTCCAGCTGTGTTTCACTTGATCTGATCTTCTGAAATTTGTGTCGGTTCAGTGTAAGCAACCCAGTTTCATCTAGAAACTTCATAATGTTTGAGCATATAATATGCTCGAGAACTCTATCGAATACAATTGTTGAAGACATAGGTTGGTAATGCTTACTATTTGTTCAATCTCTTGAAAATTGGAACATCCTGTGCAATTTTCGAGTTGGAACACTCTTTTTTTCTCTTCTAAGGATTTACAGTACATAACAGACAGAAATGGTTCAATTCCGAAAGCATATACTGAAAATACTTTTTCTGCAATACCATCAACAGCACTTTCCATAATTTCAGTAGTTGTAACTGCTTTCCAAGACATGCAGTATCTATTCATAATGAATCCACCTCTAACTACATTTTCATCAGTGAACAACTTTTTAAATTCAGTATTAACAACGTTAAATTTTGTCACGGCCTTTGCTAATCTAACATTCATCATTTACTAGTGCTGACATACTATTTCACATAAACTGATTTTCCTTATGTATGATAAAAGTTTCTTTGGATTTTCTGCGAAGATTTTAGAACACAAATTGTAATGGAAATCATTAAAGGTCTCACTCTTCACATTTTTTAAAATATCCTCTTTAGCTAAACTAAGTTTTCTAAGTCTCTATGCAACCCACCCTACTTAAATGTGCATGTATCCTCCCATGCTTTTTGAATAATCTATTAACTTAACCCCATATACCACAGCGGATCATTCCTTTCTGTGGTTGCCCGTTTTAGTATTTCCAAACCTTACTCAAATTTACATATAAATCAATGCCATCTCTCTTCAATGGAATCTGCTGTTACTTTAAAGGAATAATTATCCCTCTTGTACATTCTAAAACATTCTTTTGAAGCCATTGTGAGTCTATAAATATTCCTTTCTTTTTGTGCTCAGTCATTTCTTTTATGTTTGTGATTACTGCTTTGTGAGTGCTTATTTCAATGTTCATTGAAATGAATAAGTCTGACCTCCTTGAAACATTGACATGGCACTGCATTGGTCCAGTAACTAGCTGTTCATGATTATGATCTAAGAACAGGTCAAGAACGATTTCACAAGCTATTTACCCATGCCAATAGTAATGTGAATGTAATTACTCCAGTCAATAGAAGGCAAGTTGAAATAACCTCCAAGTATTATTTAATGGACCTGAAATTGATTAGCTATATTATTTTTATTATTTCTTAATGTGTCACAACAGTTGCATCTACATCAGGTGTATGGTAGAAACCTGTTGTTGATTTTGGCTCAAGATCTTAAATTGTTATGATAACTGTTTTTTGTTTCTGGTCTTCTGTCTTGCAACTAAACAAATGCTTTTTATGGCAAATGTCTTTAGTCTTAAGACATCTTCAGTGTCCTAGTGTAACAGCCCTAATACCTGAATTTTGAATAATATTGTACTGTGTGAAATATTTGTAGTGAGCCAAAGTTTGCTTGAAAGTGATTTGATATGTTTATTTTGTAAATTCTTGTAAATAAGTGTATATAGACTTTGTTTTAGGTAAGAAAATTATTTAAAGACCATTTAATATGTTTAAGAACCGAATGATGCAAGAGAATTTATTAAAAGTTTGTAATTACATGTATTAATGTAAGTTACGATGTCTACAGGACAATTTTCCACCATTTGAAAGGATTTCTGTAAATAATTTTGTATTTAAGTATCTATAATTACCATTTGTGATCACTTTGTAATGTTATTAATTAATTTTGTATCAATTCCGATTGTTTTTAATATGTTTGATTGTTTGAGTGATTGTTAATGATCGAGAAATATCGGGCGGATGCCTTTGAAGAATTCTCGTAAATTCGATAGACTCTATATAAACAGATCGCCTGGACAGAGAGTTTAGTTTGCATTAAGTATTAATTCAGTGTTACAGAGACATTCATGCAAGTTTTCAGTAAGTCAGTACAGTATCTTTGGATTGTAACAACTATGCTTGTGAATGTCGCAGACTTGTTTTGATTGAAAATAAACGAGCATCAACATAACCTTGTTTTTGGTGGATTATTTAATTAATAAATGCAGTAAATAAAACCACCAAAGAACCTTAACATGGCGACCGTTGACATGACGAGAAGTTCTTAAACATCTGTGGGATGTTTATCTTCTAAAAAGAATCTGCAGAAAATTGCGACGGAGTATCGGCGATTTAAGCGAACATAACCTGCGAGGAAATTTCGACCGGCTACGACACGGATTTGACGCCGAGTGGATCTTCTTCGGCCTAAGGCGGAGAATTTTCATCGGGAATCGGCTGTAATCTTCCGACGACGAGTGGATTTTCTTCGGGCTCAAAATCGTCTTCCTACAGGGGATTGTGAAAAGTGTGGTTAAGTGTTTGAAGTCAGTGTGGTGTTTAATGGTTAAATAAGTGCTTCTAAGTGAAATTTAATGTGATACAAAAGTGAGGAATAACTGTAAGTACGGCATTGAATATTCAAGTGATTTCTTTTGCATGTTATCGTGTGGCAGTTTGGAAAGATTTTAATTTTCCTTAATTTTGTTTTGTATGTTGATTTTGCTAATTACTAAAAATGGCTGATAATCAGAACCTGCAAGCTTTCCTAGAATCTTTTGTAGCCAAATTTTGACGCTAAATTTTCTGAATTTAGAAATGAATTAATAAGTGATACTGATAGCAAGTTTTCCAAATTGGATAACAAATTTTCAGAATTTAAAACTGAGTTAAATCTTGACAGCAAATTTTCTGAAATTAATGATAAGTTTTCTCAACTGCAACAAAACAATGATAAAACATTCTCTGATTTGACTAAATGTTTTGATGTTAAAATCACAGAGCAATTTCAGGGTTTTAGCTCTCAATTCAAGGAAGATATTAACAATTTAGATTCTAAATTGGGGAAGGTAGTAACAGAATGTCAGGAGAAATTTGAGAAAGTTACAAAATTTTGTGAACAGAATAAGGCTGAATGTGAAAATTTGATTTATAAAGAGGTGAAGGAAGTCAGTGAAAATTGTGATAAGATGAAGCAGGAATATGTTGCTTTATTCCAAGCCAGTGATAGTAAAGCTGCTCAAAGGGTCAATGAGTTGAGACAAGAGGTGGGATTAAGTATTAAATACATTGGTGCAGCAGCAGGAACAGTTAGCGCATGGATTAGAAAGTAATGTAAATCTGTTAGAAAAAAAGGTTACTGGGTTACAGATTCAATTAAGTCAGGTTCCCTTAACAGGTAATCCAAATTTCAGTGTCGATGTAAAAGAAGAATTTGAATTCTATGATGATAGTGGGAGGCTTCACCCTATTGAGTTTATAGATAATTTTGAAAGATCAGACTATTTTAATTTGTTACCCGACAATAAGAAAATTGCACTTGTGGGTAAACATCTAAAGTCTTACGCTAGGACATGGGGTGATAGACAAGCTAGGGAAGTGACTGACTACAAGCTGTTTAAAGAAAAAAATTTGAAACATTTTTGGTCGACAAGCAGGCAAATTCAAGAAAAGAGGGAGTTGATGACTGGAAGGCCCTATAAACCTGGTCGGGAAACTCAACATGATTTTTTTCATAAATGTTGGATCCGTTGTAAGTATTTAGACCATCCTTATGGAGAGGAGGAATTTATTGATTTGATAGGAGCTAGGCTACCTCAGCAAACAAGAAATTTAATTGCCACTTTGGATGTAGTAAATGTGGATAGAGTTTCTGAATTGTTGAGACGCTTGGATGCCCAGGAGTCATTCAATGAACAACATTACCACCATCAACACCATAGGAGGGGCAGCAGGAGTCCCCCTAGAAGGGGTAATGGGTCAAGGGATGGTAGATCGAGGGGACGGGATCGTAATAATTATGCAAGAAGGAATGATAATGGGGGAGTGAGAGAACAGAACCCTCAATCTGAAAGGGAAAGGCAGCATGGGGGGCAGACAAACTAAAGACCACCCCTGTGATGGGCCCCGCAGTGGTGGACAAGAATGTGGGTCCAGGTACCAACTGCTATAGCGTTAATACCATTTTTATGAATAATCCCCGAGAAGATTTATTGGAAGAGGTAGAGATAGCAGCAAGTGAATTGCATGATAAGGTTATGATAGATGTAATTAATAATGTTGATGATTTAAAGACTGATAATAAGATAAAGCGGGAAGGGGACCACCATAGTACCTTATCACTAGAATCAGTGTGCGAAAGTAATAATTTTCATGTAGAAGATTTTCGAAATGGTCACTGCTTAATTACAAAAAGGGGTGCAGAATTTATAGTGCATACTACAGTGTGGCTATCAGAAACTTATAAGGTCCAGAATGGCATAGTTGGGACTATGTGTGTTAGGATAGGTGGTAATGAAGTTTGTAGAAGTGCTGAAATCGAGGAGTTTCTCAGATATCTTGAAGATGAAGGTGATACAGTGGTGTGGATAGGAGACCCAGATGAGGAGGAGAATTGTAAGTCAAAGTATTTGTCTTCTGAAGAGAGAGAGGTTGAAAAGCCTTATGTACCAATCCCTAAGTTGGAAAAATGTCCTAATTTTGACCTAGCTGATACGTTATTTAGCTCTTTATTTGGTGTAGATGATGACATTGAAGAAATGGGTGGGAGTAAGGATTTATCTGAACCAGTTTCTTATCTGGAAAATTGTACAGAATGTGACTTAGATGACACTATGTTTTGTACCCTCTTTGATGTGGAAGCTGATAGTGAAGTAGTAGTTGCTGAGAAAAATAATTATTTGGTGGATGAAGTCAGTAAGCCAGATGTTAAAAAAGTTTTAGGTACTGGTTCATATAATTTGGCAAGTTTAAGTAGTAATCAGATGATGAAGAGTGGGGTTGTGAGTAATGATGGACTAAACTGTAGTAGTGAGAATAATAAATTTGTATTACCAGTTGAGTCAACAGCATTGCTTTTAAGTGACAATCAATTTGCTAAAACAGAACCATTTTATGTCTCAGCTGTTGCGTGGTTGTACCAAAGTCTGTTGTCTGAGATGATTGGAAGTTTGTGTTTCTGTATGTATATAATGAAGCTTTGTGAAAATAGAAATGTAATATTAAATGTGTATACAAAAGTTGAAGAAAACTGGAAGGTTAGGAAAAAGTAACTTACATGGTTCTGGGTTTCCAGGGAAATCCTGGAACCCACTTATGAGAATTAATTGAAATGCATGGTTTGGGGAGGGGTCAATAGCCTGTAAATATCTAGTTTTGTAAATAAGTATGTCAATTGATGCATGTAAATAGTTTGTGTGAGTACTTAAGCTCAGATGCAGATGTAAGCATTTCAATGTATAATTTGTGACAGTTTTGTGTAGAGACTTTTGGTATTTTCATGATGTTGTGACTTTCTACATTTCGGTGACAAATTATCAGCTGTAAAATGTAAAAAGACTGGTGTAATTAACAAGCGGACATCAAGTGTGTAATTTGGAGTGAAAATAATTGTAACTTAAGGTGATGGCATTGGACGTTTGGTGTGTAAAAACAGTAAATGATAAAATGATTGGACCGGAGAAAAGACAATTATTGTAAACAAAATCAGTGTCATGGACTATGTGCAGATGTTGTATGTAATGAAGAATTGTATTTGTTCATTGTAAAAGTCATTATGGTTGATTGATTGTAATCTGTTCGTGTCTGCATTATGTGTACATTCAACCTGCTTAGATTCGTGACGGATTCAATCAATTTTATCTGTGTAAAATTAAGTGAATCCTGGGGAGGGGTTGTAACAGCCCTAATACCTGAATTTTGAATAATATTGTACTGTGTGAAATATTTGTAGTGAGCCAAAGTTTGCTTGAAAGTGATTTGATATGTTTATTTTGTAAATTCTTGTAAATAAGTGTATATAGACTTTGTTTTAGGTAAGAAAATTATTTAAAGACCATTTAATATGTTTAAGAACCGAATGATGCAAGAGAATTTATTAAAAGTTTGTAATTACATGTATTAATGTAAGTTACGATGTCTACAGGACAATTTTCCACCATTTGAAAGGATTTCTGTAAATAATTTTGTATTTAAGTATCTATAATTACCATTTGTGATCACTTTGTAATGTTATTAATTAATTTTGTATCAATTCCGATTGTTTTTAATATGTTTGATTGTTTGAGTGATTGTTAATGATTGAGAAATATCGGGCGGATGCCTTTGAAGAATTCTCGTAAATTCGATAGACTCTATATAAACAGATCGCCTGGACAGAGAGTTTAGTTTGCATTAAGTATTAATTCAGTGTTACAGAGACATTCATGCAAGTTTTCAGTAAGTCAGTACAGTATCTTTGGATTGTAACAACTATGCTTGTGAATGTCGCAGACTTGTTTTGATTGCAAATAAACGAGCATCAACATAACCTTGTTTTTGGTGGATTTTTTAATTAATAAATGCAGTAAATAAAACCACCAAAGAACCTTAACACTAGGAAACACACACACACACACACACAGACACAGATATAGTTACCAGGAAATAATAGAAGCTAATTAGTAAATGGATTTACAAAAAAGAAGGGATAGCGAAATGAACCACCACTTACCTTAGATGATGGTATCATAGGGTGAAAACATAAATAAGCACAATACACAGGAAAAACAATAAATATTTCGAGACTTGGCTCTTCATCAACAGGAAAAATCCAGGAGGGAGGGTGGTGTAGGAGACCGTTTCACAGAATGACCGTTAGTCATGAACATGATGGGGGTAAATTCAAACAGAGGACAAGGAGAGTGGGACAGTGAATTGGAGCTATTACCTGAGAATGCCAAACGTTACAAAAAATGCAGAAAAACATATTAAAAAGTTCATAGCATAAAGTTGATAAAGTAAAATAAAATTGAAAAAAATATAATGGTAATAATAATAAAAGAATCTATGTAGTTAAACATCACCTCTGATATGTGGTGGTTCAATATACTGTAGACAGTGGGCATGGAGGCAAGTAGAGGATAGAGGGAAGGAAAAGTACTAACTGGGTATTATCTCAAATTGAGACCAGGAGGTTGCCTTGTGCCTAGTTTGTATTGGTAGGGAAGTTCCCACCTTCTATATATAGTCCACAACACGAAGGTTGGTTGGATCTTCCCGAAGGAGGCATACTAAGCCATTGTGTCAGAGGTAGGACAGCCAGTTCATTTCCTCTGGGACCTACAGTTTAACGTGGAATCCGAACCATGAAGAGTCCTGGCATAGCTCATATGATCAAACACAACTCTCAAAATTCCTGCGCCTGCCGGGATTCAAACCCGGGACCGGGGCAGTGAAGGTTTTGAAAGCAAGCGCCTTAACCACTGAGCTACCAGAACCCTCTATATATATATTTCACCAGTCGGCCGTCTATGTGTACACATGTGACGCCGCCTGGGGCTTCACCTTCTGCACGTTTAAGGCTGCTGTAGGCCGAAATATTGCACTTTTCTTGTGTTTGTTTTTTGTTCGTCGTCCCAGCCGCCTTCATCTAGGGTAAGTGTTGGGTCATATTTCCCTATCCTTCCTTAGTTTTATATATATATATATATATCCCCAGTTTTTTGAATTCACTACACAGTTGCACCAGCTTCAAGCCTTCAGAAACCTGGGCCATCAGGGAGCTTTCCTCTAATCCAGACTAACGGCAGATAAGGGCTCAATGATGGTTTTAATTAATCATTGTGACTATGAGAGTGAGGCACTTTTTCAATGGTCTGAAATAACACATACTTCCCCCAAACTATGACCCCACACCTGCAGTCAAGAATAAAAGATTACTACAATTCAGTCGACAGTTCTAGGCCTTACCCCTCATTCTGTCTCCTTCCCACAAAGTCATGCAGTCCATAAGACTGGGAACTGCAGTAATTTGCACACACAAATCTAGCTGTTCTTCTTTGCGCATTATCCAACTCTTGTATTTGATAACCAAAATGTGCAACCCAAACTACACCACCATACTCAATCAATGGTCTGACCAAAGTTTTTGTAACACAATTCCCTAACTTCTCTCGTACATCCTCTCATCAGTAAATGAAGGATTTTCTAACCTTCTCCTGCCACCTGCCCAATGTATTCTCCCCATGTCCACCAAATTTTAATAAAAGGCATTTCAAGATTAATTCATAAACTAACTTTCCAATTAAATAAGGGGAGAGCCAAGATCATAATAAATTCCACATCAAATCTAAAAGTTGAATAACTTAAGAAAAGTTATTATGGAAGTTTGCTTCACTAATAAGCTAAATAACAGTTTTAATTAGAAATTAGAAAAGTTTACATACATAATCATACTAAAAAAATGAAACAAATGGCCATTGATA
>JARYHS010011408.1:209244167-209304703 GCA_031002005.1 Vandiemenella viatica | reverse complement strand
TGTTTCACATTTCATTTAAACATCTTTCTTCATTAAAATCTCAGTAATAGGATAGATTACTTATGTGTTTACAGTTTGGGAATTCTAAGCTTTCTAAGTTCCGCTTGCTATATGTGTCTCCTTCCACATGACTTAGTTATTTTACCAAAATATTGTAAAATATGTTTGTGTTCGTCCTCGTCTTCTTGGCCTTGCCTGTATTTAGTCCTTTCTGGATAGCTGTTTAATGGGGAGGCCCATGGAAGAAGCTGTGCAGTGAAGCGAGGTAAGTTGTTACATTGGCCTCACCACTAAACAACTGTCCAGCAGGATGAATGGCCACAGGCAAGCAGTGCATTGTACCAATCTACATCATCCAGCGACCATGCTAGATTACGTGACTAAAAATTTCAACATAGTTAACAGATTTTTTTTTCCGATGCTACTAGATCAGAAGTGGCTACCATCACATACTAGACACTTGGCATTTCCCTGGCCTCAACCTCTGTTAAGACCCCATCTCTAAACCTATCACATCAGGTATTATAAAATTCACATTTTTATTTTTCAAACAGCTGAAAAATATATTTTTTAGAAAATTCATTCATTTTAACATACACTAATTGGTTGTTACAAAAATTATTTATAGGGAAGTAAGGAATTTGGCTGATTGCTTAGAAATTCAGCGTGATCTGGATGCTATTTGGGAATGGTGCGCTGAGTGGCAACTTACGCTAAATTATAAAAAGTGCAAGACAATGAGCAAAACTAACAAAATAATCCAATAGTTCAGAAATATGAGTTAAGCAATTCAGTTATTGATATGGTTGATTCTATGAAATATTTGGAGTAACAGTACAAAGGAACATGAAATGGGACATACACAATAATTCGTTAGTAGTTAGAGCTAATTCTAGGCTGCGATTCATAGGTCGAATCTTGAAAAATTGTAATGACCAAACAAAGGAGATAGTGTACAAATCTCTTGTGCGTCCACATTTAGACTATTGTTGTGCCATTTGGGATCCATTTCATAAGACTAATGTTTTATTTTTTTTTAACGAAAATATTGTATAGTGTTTTCATGTTTTTCTGTTTGCCCTGGCCCTCCTGCCTTCAATCTATGGTAAGTGACGAGTTATTTTCCCTGTCCTTCCTTGTCTCCAGTTTCACTGTCACCATTATATAATTATTATTTTTTGTTAATCTTTTATACATGTATCAGTAATTTTTTTACCACTAGTGTACATCTATTATTACTTTCTAATGATAAATTTCTTTTCTCTGTGTAACATTTCCAGTGATATTTGTTTTTGTTCCACTACTCATCTGAGTTGACCATGTGTGCTTGTGTGAGCATTCATATAGTCCAAAATATTGTGTTTGTGTAGTTTTTTTTTATCCTCCCTTAAAATTTTGTGAGTGATGGATTTACTTTATATTTCCTTTCCATGATTGTAAATATCAGGTCCCAGAACGAGAATAACATGACCTAAGTAGGCTACAATTCATTTGCAATATTCCTTTTTTATGTGGTTGGTGGTTTGGTTTTTTGCTTTTGATTGAATTGTTTTATAGTTCTTTGTAGTTTTTGTTTGTTTGTAATAATGTATTTTTGATTCTCGTTTTTCTTTTGTCAGTGCGTACTGCAATTTTGTCATCTCACCAGTAAGTTTGCACCTTTTTTCCATTTGTGCAGTAATAACCATTTACTTCATTTGCAGCCATACCGGTAATCTCTTTTTCTTTCATTCATTTACTGATACAGTATGTTTGGTTATAAATTAACATTATTTTTTAAATCTGTGTAAATAATATTTCTGTTGCATATATTTTTCACCGTGTGTGTATAAATTATCACTGCTTACTTCTTTTGGTCTCCTCATGATCTGAAGCTATCTGTCCATATAGAAATGTTCAAAACACACATCATGCACCTTTAGCATTTATCTCAGTATGATGATATGAGTAAATGGATTTAAGGTTCATGATAGCCTTTCTCTGCGCGTGTGTATATATGTGTGTATTACAATATGTGTAAAACACAGGTTTATATTACAATGTTCCTTCAATGATTGACCTTCTTTTACCTGCAGGTGGCAAACTTAGCATGCAGCATGTCTGGAAATGAAGATGGTGTGAAGATGGTGCGATATGCAGCAGCACAGATAGAGAACCTTTGCCCCCAAGTAATAAATGCGGCTCGTATTTTGGCTGCAAGGCCACGGTCGAAGGTGGCCCAAGAAAACATGGACGTTTTTCGTGATGCTTGGGAGAACCAGGTCCGTATTTTAACAGAAGCAGTTGATGACATCACTACTATTGATGACTTCCTAGCAGTGTCAGGTAATTAATACTCTAAATCTGCATTCTTTGTATTTTATCAAAATATTGAGTGATTTAGGCATAGCCTTGTAATGTGTGTGTTCCATGTAATGAAAATTATTGGATAAAGTTTTATCAACCTGCTATTTTATTTTACCTATGAGCACAGCCCAAGCTATAGTAGTCATTCTTAGCTCTATGCTGCATACGAAGAGCAAGGAAATTCATCAGTCAAGGTACCATCATTGTGTATCAATGTGTGCAGTGTTGTCAGATATCTGCTCCACTTCAGATCAGCACAAATCCAGCAAAAATTCCAAAGTAAATGTGTGCAATGTGTCTAATATTATATACTATTATTGAAATGTATCTCTTAGTTAAAAGTTGTTTAGCTGGAAATATTGGTCATTATTGCTGTGGACGTGGTTACATTTCTTGGAATTCTAGGAACTACTAACTAGTAGTAATGATTTCATTGTGATTCAATCAAGTTTCAAAGTGACTTTTTCTTCAGTCTCAATCTTACATTGTTAGTTACTTATTGTGTGTTTTGAATTATGGGAGAGATAAACACTTCTCTTAATAGATGTTAAAAGGACCTTTTATCTTTCTTCTTCATTTTGTTTGCTTTTTAAAATCCTCCTTTGCTTTAAATTTTACTTGACATGTCTGTTTGTTGTATGTATATGTTATGCCCTAAGACAAAAAAAGCTCATTGAGTGGAAAAAAAGACCACATCGCATTCTGGTTTCTTGAATACGGCCATAACACATTGTGACTTATCAGTATCTAACTCTTTGTGTTCAAGACGAATCGGTCCAGGCTGCGTCTAATATATATATGATTTTTCTTACCAGTCGCGTTACAAGGGCTCAAAAAAAAGAAAAAGGTCATCATGTGTGGAGAATGTGACCTGGACCAGACATAAATTTTGTATTGTGGTACTTTTGAGTTAGCCACAGCACGTTTTGGCTGTTTTTTGTTAGTGCCATGACGCGAATAATATGTTGTGGCCATTTTCAAGAAACCAGAACTCGTTGTGGTCGTTTTTTTCACTCAATGAACATTTTCGGTCTTTGAGTCTAAAATACTTGGTCTGTTTTGAAAGTAGTAGGATTGGTTTTTTCCTGAGCGAACGGGTGGACTAGAGGTGGTCTGCGCGCGCACAATCGGTGGAAGGGGGGGGGGGGGATTAGGAATGCTGGGAAAAATCGGCAGTCGGCTCTCAGCCTTTGAAGAGAGTAGATCACTTGTACTGGGAACCCCTATCGAAAAGCCTCGTCACAGAGAATCATGGAGCGTTTTCTGGAGCAGCAATACGCTATAAAATTTTGTGTAAAGCTTGGCAAAATGGGCAAAGAGACTCATGATATGATTAAGGAGGCCTACGGTGATGCTGCCATGGGTAGATTGTGTGTTTTTGAGTGGCACAAGCTGTTCCAAGAAATTAGGGAAAGAGTGGCAGACGACGACTGCTCTGGACGCCCTTCGACCAGCAAGACCAAAGAAAATGTGTCACAAGTGAAAAATTTATTGAACAGTGATTGTAGGATCAGTATCAGAATGATTGCTGATGAATTAAGCATTCCTCAAACCAAAGTTTTTGAGATTGTGACAGAAAACTTAGCCATGAGAAAAGTGTGTGCGATGTGTGTGCCACAAGTGTTGTCAGAGGAGCAAAAGGCCAACCGAAAAGCTATTTGCCAGGATCTTCTTCATCATGTGAATGAGAACCCCAATTTTCTGGACAGTGTAGTGACCGGTGACGAGATGTGGGTGTTTGAATGCGACCCGGAGAGCAAGCGGCAGGGCTCAGAGTGGCACACCCCTTCTTCCCCACATCCCAAGAAACGTGCATGCTAATTTGCTTTTTTTTTTTATCGACATGGAGTCACCGAGTGTGGTGGTGTAATGGCTAGCATTCTGTCCTCGCATTCGGGAGGACGGCAGTTCAAATCCCCGTCCGAGCATCCAGATTTGGGTTTTCCATGGTTTCCCAAATCACTCCAGGCAAATGCCGGGATGCTTCCTTCAAAAGGCCATGGCTGAATTCCTTCCCATTCCTTGCCCTCTATCCTTTCCCATCTCTAAAGACCTCGCTGTTAGAGAGACGTTAAGCAGATAAAAAAAAATATAGAAAAAAAAAGACATGGAGTCATCCACAAAGAGTTTGTATCACCCAGACAAACAGTTAATGCAGTTTTTTACGTGGAAGTCCTCACCAGATTGCGAAAACTCATTGTTTGTGTCCGCCCAGCCATCGCCAACACTTGGTGGCTGTAGCATGACAACGCGCCGAGCCACACAGTGTTTTGCGTAGTGGAGTATCTTGCCCAGCACAATGTGGCAACACTACCTCATCTCCCTTACAGCCCTGCCAGACTTTTTTCTATTCCTGAGAATAAAATTGACGCTCAAGGGGAAGCATCACGACTGGGTAGAGGCGGTTCAACAGGCCGTGACAAGGGAGTTAAACAGCATTCCAGTCCAGGCGTTCCTGGAGGTGTACGAAAACTGGAAAACTTGTTGGCAGCAGTGTGTAGATGTGGAAGGGTGCTACTTTGAAAAATTCTAATCATTTGTACTATTCTGATGAATATATATATTTTTTTAAATTGAGTCCTACTACTTTCAGAACAGACTCTGTATATGATACATTACAATTTATTTACATTTTCCATTAAAATTCTGAAAATGTTTGTTAAATAGTGTTGGATAAAGGAGCGTGCATAAACCATGTAGCTCTATTTTTACCTCCTGTGAACGCCCCCTCCTCCCCACATAGCCCTACATGGCTTTTGCCTCTACCCCCCTCCCCCCTCCATGTAGCACGTAGCTCTTTTCCCCTTTAAATTCCAGAAGACATTTTGTACTATTTTCTCTTGTCAGACTATTGTAAATTACATATGGAGATAATTAACTGAGGGAAATAAATATTCACATGCTGTTGTGAGTTGTGTTCCTCATTTTAACTGTGAAAAATGTTATGAAAGGAAAGCTCCACGTTCTGGCTCGGAATCCCCTCCCCCCCCCCACGTAGCCCAGCGTAGCCTTCCAGCCAACCCCCCCCCCCCCCTGAACCGAGCCACGTAGTTTGTGCACAGTCCCTAATTAGTATTGTTGTTGTATATATTACCGTAATTATGAAGGAATAAACTATCCATTTAGAACTTCCCTGTAATTAAATGTATCAGTTTTAATTATCAACAATATTTGCTCATTTGTATTACAATGCAATAACAAGTAAATTTATATTTTTGCTTTAGAAAACCACATCCTTGAGGATGTGAACAAATGTGTTTTGGCACTTCAAGAAGGAGATGCAGATACATTGGATCGGACTGCTGGAGCTATCAGGGGTAGATCATCTCGTGTGTGCAATGTTGTTGGAGCCGAAATGGATAACTATGAACCAGGAATTTATACAGAGAGAGTTTTGGAGGCAGTTAAAGTCCTGAGAGATCAAGGTAAGCATTATTTGTTTGAATATTTGCTCAGCCATGTTAGATATTTTGAAATAAGTCATCATTAACCAGAGTGTTTCTGTAATTACATGTACAAAGGCTGTGTAAATACTGTTGTTGATTAAAATTTTGTGTTCTGTGTACCGTACCATACCATTGCAAATTAAAAAAAATGTTTTTTTTCATCTCTATCTTAAATTTTTCTAGCACACTTTTACTTTTTTATTCGCATATAACAAGGCGCTTTCACACCCCCACAATAGAATGTCAACAGCTTTCTCATGACTATCTTAGATCTTGAGATCTACTCTGGCCCTACAGTAATCTTCTTCTACGGTAGTCAATCCTGGGATTGGTCTGTGGTGGTCTTCCATTCAGCTCTACTCTCTGCCCTCCTCTTCATATCTACGTATCTCCTGCAGCCAACATCTTCCATTGTCTGCTGGATGTGTTTTAAACATGGTCTTCCTCGGTATCCCTTTCCTTCTACCATTCCCTCCATTATTGTTTTTACTAAGCTGTCATGTCTTAAGTTCTGTCCAGTTAATATTGTCCTCCGCATTTTTATACTCTTACATGTAGAGTTATACTCTCCAGCCTTCTCAAAAATTTCCTCATTAGTAACCTTGTCCCTCCAGCTAATCTTTAACATCCTTGTGTAGCACCATTGCTCAAATGAAATTAATCTTATATGTGAATGCAGGCTTTCCCGGCGAATAAATGACAACAAATCTTCTAGGGTTTGCAGCCGGATTTTATTATAAAGCGACAAGCTTTCGGCTACTAGCTCAGTAGCCATCTTCAGGTCGATTATGTATCGACGATCTTGCCTTGATGGATACCAGGCATTTACTGGTGTCGCTTAGCAACCTCATGACGCTCGCAGTCCCGCTTCACTGTGATTGGTCAAGGCGGCGGTCACCCATCCAAGTGCTCACCACGCTGACTGTTGCTTAACTGCCGGAGCTTAGCTGTGGCGGTCACCCATCCATGTTCTCACCACGCTCAGCGTTGCTTAACTGCCGGAATCTAGCTGTTGTGGCACGCAACCAATAGGTAACACAGTTAGGCAGTTGTCGAGTCCCCGCCCTGATTGGTCGATTGGGTCCCTCTCACTTGGCTGTCCACACTCCACCGGATTGCCGGCAACGTGGCCCGCAAAGTATAGATATCCCTGGTTTCCAAGCGTTGCTCAGCAAATAACCCATGTCACGGTTAACCAGGTTGTTATGTAACCGTATTTCTATGACTTCTTTAACCACGGACTCCCAAAAGAACGAACATTTTGTCAGCACCTTCACATTGTCAAAATCCATTCTGTGGCCATTTTCAATTACATGTTGGGCAACAGCAGATTTATCCATCTGAAAAAGCCGAATGTAGCGTTGATGTTCTGCCACACAGGCCTTGATTGTGCGTACGGTCTGTCCAAAGTAAGATTTCCCACATTCACACTATACTATACACCCCAGGCGTCTTCAGCCCCAAGTCGTCCTTCACAGAACGTAACAGGTCACGTATTTTGGCAGGAGGACGAAATATGCTCTTAATACCATGTCGACCTAGTATCCTGCCTATTCTCCCGGATATGTTACCAGCAAATGGGATAAATGCCAGATCTTTATACCATTCTTTAGGTTCCATTGCCTGTTTGTTTGGCGTTTTTTGTAGTGCCCTTTCTATTTGTCGGTTACAATATCCATTTTTCCTGAACGTAATATGGAGATGTTCCAGTTCCGTCGGCAGACTGTCAACATCAGAGATTTCTTTCGCTCTATGCACCAGTGTGTTCAATACAGCATTTTTCTGAGCCGGGTGGTGGAAGCTTTCGGCACGTAAGTATCGATCTCTATGAGTAGGTTTTCTATACACACAATGAGAAAGAGTCCCATCTGGTTTTCGCCGAATGAGAATGTCCAAAAAAGGCAAGCTACCATTCTCTTCCAGTTCCATCGTGAAACTTATGTTTGGGTGAATCCCATTGAGATGGTCCAGAAATTCGTGTAGACTGCTGATCCCATGGGGCCAAACTACAAATGTGTCATCCACATAATGGAAGAAACATGCCGGCTTAAGAACAGACCTTTCTATTGCTATATTCTCAAAATGTTCCATAAATAGATCGGCCACAACAGGAGACAATGGTGACCCCATTGCCACACCATCCGTCTGTTCATAGAAATCTCCGCCGTAGGTAAAGTAAGTGGATGTAAGGACCAGCTCAAAAAGATCAACAATGCTAGATTCAAAGAGATTTGGTAGCAGCTGCAAAGTGTCTTTCAGTGGAACTCTAGTAAAAAGTGAGACTACATCAAAGCTTACCATAATATCAGTCTCCGACAGGTGCATCTTTTGAAGAACACTCACAAATTATATCGAGTTCACAACATGGTGAGGATCTTTCCCTACGTAGGAGCTAAGCATACTAGCTAGGTATTTAGCCAGACCATATGTGGGACTACTAATGGTCATAAAGGGACGTCCTCCTTGTGAATTTTTGGCAGACCATAGAATCTAGGTTGTCTGGCGGCCCGAGGTCGAAGACCCTTGATGACTTCCGATGGAAAACACATCTTCTTTAGAAGTGCCATTACCTTTCTTTCTATTTTTGAAGTTGGGTCTTCACTGAGCGGCTTGTAAGCAGTGTCGTTAAGCAGCTTTCTTACCTTGGTCTCGTACATTTCAGCAGTAATAAGGACAGTAGCATTACCCTTGTCCACTGGTAAGACCACAATTTCAGCATTCTGGCATAATGCTCTTAGGGCCATGCGTTCAGATTTTGTGATATTTGATTTTGGAGGTTTGGCTCTCTCCAGAACCCTGCATGTTTCCCTCCGAATTTCCTTGGCCGAATCTCCCAGAAGCTTGCGGGCAGCCAATTCAACTGCGAAGATGATATCTTTAACTGGGACCGTTTTAGGAGTCGGAGCGAAGTTTAACCCTTTGGATAACACTTTTTCAGTTGCTTCGTCCAGCTGTAATTCAGTTGGGTTGACTATTGTGTGTCTAGAACTTCGTTCCTCTGCCGGACGCTGATATCGTGACAGGCGGTTAAATTTGGAAATCTGTCTGACTGATGTCTTGTCATACTCCAGGTTCGCCTGTGCGGATGTAGCAGTATCCACCCAATCCCAGGAGGTCGGCGACAGTATGGCAGCAAGCTCCAAATGGCAATGATATAATTCCTGGGCGTTCTTATCAAGTGCAAAACGTGTATAGCGGATGCGCTCACGGAGGAGCGATAGACTTGCACGACGTAGAATCCGGTTGGCTTTTGGGGTGTCAATATAATGGCCAACCAAACAAAAGCGAGGTATAATGTTTGAATCTCGACACCTCAGTAGGAAGACCAAGGAGCACAAAAGTCTAGCCTTCTTCTTTCGTAATTTTTCCAGATGTCTAACCCTCATATACATCTCCTCCCCGTAGAGGTATTTTATATGCAAATGCAGGCTTTCCCGGCGAATAAATGACAACAAATCTTCTAGTGTTTGCAGCCGGATTTTATTATAAAGCTACCTGAAGATGGCTACTGAGCTAGTAGCCGAAAGCTTGTCGCTTTATAATAAAATCCGGCTGCAAACCCTAGAAGATTGTTGAAATTAATCTTTTCACTTCTGTACCAACTGTCCGGGTTTCACATTTATATAGGGCAATACTCCAGCCGTAAGCTTTTAATAGTATTTTCCTCGTTGTCCAGCTGATGTTATTTGTTGTAAAAATTCATTTCTTTTTGTTGAACGCTATTTTTGCTAGTGCAATCCTGCATTTTTTCTCATTGTTGCTTCTTGCATCTTTTGTGATTTTGGTTCCTGGGTAACAGAATTCTTGCACATCCTCCAAAGTTTCTCAATTAATTTTAATTTTTGAGTTTTTATGTTTACCACAGTAATCTTACTAACACCAAAATCTTTGAATAATAAATTAGTGGTTGGAACTTCTGTCATGACTGATAACAAATTCAGTCTGTTTTAAAACTTCCTAGAATGCTCTGTAGTAGACTGAAAACTGTTTTAGGCACTGTAATGTGTAATGGGACAAGGCTTGCTTTTATAGATTATCATTTCAAGGAGTATTGGGAACATAAATAGTAACTATAATTAAGATGGCTTCGAAGAGTCATGGCAGGAAGTAGCTTAATAGCAGTTTTTGGAGAAGACCTTTAAGGATTGGCTGAGTCAGGTCATGTGAATGACAAAAGAGAGGGAAGTATGCTGATTTTTGGGGGGCCACAGGGTGCTCTTGCTGTGACTAGTGAAGTGTTAAGATTTGTGAGTCTCAGTAGTGAACCGTTCATAATTTTTGGTTTATTATTGTTCCTTCACAGATATGTGGACTTCTGCTAGTTTTATTGTAATAATTTGATACATTTCCTGGGACTTTTCTTTTCAGTTATGCCTAATTTTGCTCAGCGTGTGGAAGTGGCAGTTGATGCATTGTCATCTAACCCTCCGAAGGATGTAGATGAAAATGAATTCATTGATGCTTCTCGACTTGTGTATGATGGTGTAAGAGAAATTAGACGTGCTGTGTTAATGAACAGGGTAAGTATAATTGCTGCTTTTATTCTTAAGGAGTAACTGTTTTGGGGCATCTGTTTTGTGCTGCAATGAAGCCCTTCAGATAACATATTGTAAATCTGAAGGGGTCAGAAGGCATATGAAAGTTTTTATTGTATTATAGAGGTTTACAATAATTGCAAAATAGTATACTGCAAAATTTGCAGTGAGTGTTATGTGGCAGAACATTATCTACTGAAGAATTTGTATTTTATATGTGCTATAGGGAACCGTTTCTCAGGCTGTATCTAGTTTCTCAAGTTTGTAGACGAGAAGGTACACACCTATCAATTGTTAATCATGATAATATTCATTAACGTACTTTGTGTTTCCTTATATGTCCATATACTCTCCAGCCTTCTCAAAAACTTACTCATTAGTAACCTTGTCCCTCCACCTAATCTTTAACATCCTTGTGTAGCACCATTCCTCAAATGAAATTAATGTTCTTTTCTCTTCTGTACCAACAGTCTGGAAACGGTAATGTTTCAGCAGATGTAAGATTTGTTTTAATCTGGTGGGATGGTGCTGCTTTCAGTGTAATAATTCACAAATAAAAATTCCATCTTTCTTCGTATTAGCTTTATTCAGATATATAAATATATAGGTACATCACAGCTTGATTGATGAATGATCTGTTTTAAGTTTTGAATATTCAGAACTTGCAAATAGGACCTTAGACAGTTACATTCAGTTCAGTGTTGTAAAATTACAATTTCCAGTTCTCCAACTGTCAGAAAAGATAGTGCTATGAATTTATCCTCTTAGTGAAGATTAAATTAATCAAAAATACAGTTCATAAGTCTCTCAGAGATTTCAGACATCTATTGTGCTACAGCTATGATAGATACAGCAGAAACTGTCACATTTACAGATAAAGAATCTACCAAAGTTACATTGGAGATGTTCAATAGGTGCACCTTTAGGAACACAGCATTCATCAATACTGTATTGAAGTTCCTGCCACACATGTAACAAATTATCACAGTTGATACAAATGATGTCATGCATAATTCTTTATCGCATCTGTTCTAAAGGAAGTATGAACAAACAATATGTTTGATATCTTGTACAAAATTTCTGTTGCACCATCAAAGCTGGCTCACATTTAGCAAATTATAAGATGCAGATTGATTCACCACTGAATGCCATGTTTTGACTGTTCTCTAGTAGCTAAATCAGGTAAAGAGCCTATTATCTACATCTACATATATAGTCTGCAATTCACAAAATTGTGGGTGGCAGAGGGTTCTCAGCACCAAAGCTAATCTCTTTGTTGTCCATTCCAATCCCTAATGGTACGAGGGGAAAAAAGAATCATATAAGAATCATTGCGGCACCTTATTTCTCTAATCTTATCTTTCCTGTCATTCCAGCTCAAATAGGTTGGTGAACGAAGTATTTCACTACACTCATAAGTGAAAGTGGGAGTACACATGTTTACCAATAAGTTTAAACGAAACTTGCGTCGTCTATCTACCAGAGACTCCCAGCCTATTCTGCTAATCAGTTTTGTGACTCTTTCATAAGGACTGTAGCAAGCGGTCACGAATCGAGCGGCTCTTCTCTGTACTTTCTCTATACTTTCGATCTACCCCTTACGAAACTAATCCCAAATGGCACAACAATAGTCCAAAAGTGGCCGCACAAGAGATTTGTACGCTATCTCCTTTGTTTATTCCTTACAATTTTTCAAGATTTGACCTATGAATCGCAGCCTAGAATTAGCTCTACCTACTAATGAATTAATGTGTTAGTCCAATTTCATGTTCCTTTGTACTGTTACTCCCAGATATTACATAGAATCAACCATATCAATAACTAAGTTGTTTAACTCGTATTTCTGAACAATTTGATTATTTTTGTTAGTTATGCTCATTGTCTTGCACTTTTTACAATTTAGCGTAAGTTGCCACTGAGCGCACCATGCCAAAAACTGAAACTTGGAGAGATTCTGTATGTATAGATGTGACAGCTTTTGTTATATCTGTCATAGCAACAGTACAATAAATGTGCAAAATCCTGTGGAGGCTTAAGAATTACCTTGTATTTTAATTACTTCTTGAGTTACTCTATGAAACTGTAAAAACTAGTAAGAAAAGTTGTTGTGTAAATCTAATAATGCCAGAACTATAAGTAAAGTTACATGCTATTTTCAAACATTAGTAAAATAAAAAAATAAAAAAATTATCAGGCTTCACATTCCTACTGCTTACCAAAAAACTTGATATGGAAAATAATTTCTATTCGGTCAAGGATGATGTAATTTACTATTATGTTTTCCTTTCTTATGTTTAAGAAGACATCCATTAATTACGTGAGATGAGATGGGAGGAGTCTGGTGAAATCTCACCAAGGGGGGAGGGGATCAACAGAAATCTCATGTCATCATTTTAATTCCTGGAAGTACAGTAGAACTAAAAAAAAATTGTAGTTTAAAAACTAAAAACACGCTTTCGTAATATTGTGAACTAAAAGGTTAAAAATAATCTTTAAACATAAACATTTTGTTTAACATTGATAGTACGTCCTACAATTCAGGATAAATTAATTTTTTTGAATATGTTGAAAGAATAAAATCACTGATTACAAAATTAATTTTAATGTAAAAAAGAAATGGGTTGCTATATCAGTTGTCTTGTATTTTTTGTCGTTGACTGTTTGTAAAGGTAGAGTCATTGTCAAAAGTTGTGTAGAGAGCACCCCACGCTTTTTTTACATTAAAGTTAATTTTGTAATCAGTGACTTTATTCTTTAAGCTTATTCAAAAAAATTAATTGATCCTGAATTGTGGGACGTCCTATCACTGTTAAACAAAATCTTTATATTTCAAGATTATTTTTAACCTTTTAGTTCACATTATTACGAAAGCATGTTTTTAGTTTTTTAAACTACAATTTTATTTTTAGCTTTTTAGTTCAAAAGTATGTTTCCTACTGTTGGCTTTTCTTCGCCAATCTCTCTTTTTCTTTGTGTTATAGCTTCATTTTTAATTATTATTTCCACGAGTTAAATACAATTAAATAGTCAGCTCAGCCAGAGGTCCTATAGCAGGGTAAATGTGGAAGACTACTCTTCTATAATAGTACGAAGTAATGTTTCGAATACTCACTATTCAACAACACGCTATGTGACTGCAGACAGAGAAACCTTTCTGGATAGGAGACGATCATCTTCAGCAACCAAGGCTCGTAAATCACACCCGGGAAACTGGAGATGGTCCCCAGCGATGATGATGATGATGATGATGGCTATATTGGACAACGCAGTGAGAGTGAAATTATTGAATTTTTATCGGTTCTTAATAAGTGTACAAAATTTCAAACGATTCGGACGTCAGGATGCGTGTAAACACTGAGATGAAAGATTCAATTACACGCAACAAATTTTCTATTGTTACCGTCAAAGTAACGAGAATAGCAGGACGGTGCTAAGAGACTGCTGTATTGTCAATGGTTCTTAAAACGTGTGCAATTTTTTTTCTATTTTTACTGTTAAAGTAATGAGAATATCAAGATATAGCTATGAAATTATTGTATTGTAATCAGTTATCAATACAGCAAAATTTCAAACAATTCGGACATCTGGAATTGGGATAAAATTAAATTGCAAAATTTTACGCCATTCAATCATTTTTCTGTTGTTACTGTCAAAGTAATGAGAATAGCAGGATATAGCTATGAAATTATTGTATTGTCACCGGGTCTTAATATATGCGCCAAATTTCAAACTGCTCGGACATCTGGAAGTGGGTCAAAATGGAGTTGTAAAATTCCGTTACAATCATACATACATACAAGTCAAGCTAATATAAAGCGTGTAATAAAGCCAATCTTAACATTGGGGGAAGGGGGGGGGAGGGAGTCTAACTGCCCATGAGAACAGAAGAGCTTAAAAAGAAAAGGTCTCCAAAACCTACGAGGTTGTCACCCATGGGAGGGGGTACCTTAAGATGTCACCTCACCGGAGAGAGGTGGAGGAGGGAGAGGGGCCATGCCAAATTTCACCACAGGGGTCTAACTGGACTGAGAACTTATAAACATGTACTAGTTGATTTATGGATACTTGGTTTATTGTGTCTCCTTAATTTTCACAAAGGGGTGTATAGATAAATTTGTATGATGCTGAAAATAAATAGTTATTTCAGAGTTTTCCAAAATGTAAACAGGTGTTGTGGTCTATAAATTGAAATTTTGTAACGGCGCTTGATCATGTTTGAAAAGAGAGAAAAAAGTCAGAAGTCCATAGTTCTGAATACTGTGATTATGAAATGAAAGTTTTGATAAATATGTAATTATTTTTGGTTTTATTTAATATATTTGGTAGCTTTTATTTTTTCTTGAATGAACTTTTATAACTACATATATGCCACTGGCTGCTGATAACGTTGGTGATGACTTAATACTATGGAATTCACACAGCTTGAATGCAAGCTAACTCAGTGGTTACTGCAAAATTTCGTCTAAAAAGCTATTGTAGGAGAAATTTCTGAATAGTGGTATTTAACAAAGGAACAACACAATTCATTTTTATATCTAATGAAATTTGCTCATGGGAGTTCTATATAAAACTCTTGTTAATAACAGAACAACTCCTTTTGTGGGAGAATGTTTTTGGTAGATATCACCTAGCTAATCACTACGAAACCTAAATTTGCCAAATGTCACTTTAGGTACTTTTTGTTTACAGACTGATGAAGAACTTGATCCAGAGGACATTGAATTTGATGAACATTATACTATAGAAACAAGAAGCAAATGTAAGTATCCCAGATTAAGATTTCGCCCTGCACCCTGACAGCTTTTGAATATGCACTAAATAGTTGTATTTGTTTTCAGCAAGTGCTCATACTGGAGAACATGGTGTGGATGAGTATCCTGACATCAGTGGTATTACAACTGCAAGGGTAAGATTAAATTTGTTACAAACTATTTGTCAGAACATAGAATATGTAAAGGTTTTTAAGTTATTCCAAGTAACTTTTTTGTATAACACTGAGTTCATGCTGATAAATACTAACTATTGTTATTAGGTATTAGTAGTAGTTGTTAAGTTGCTAACTAGAAACCTTTTTGGTTACAATGTTCAATGATGTCACAGTATTTGCAAGTTTCCTATCGACACAAAATTTTAGCATACGGTTTGAGATGTGACAGATGCTTCAGTAAAAAAAAAAAAAAAAAAAAAAAAAAAAAAAGTCCAAGCTGTGACATCATGTGAGCATTCTTAGTAATTAAAAGATAAAGATATAGGCTTGCTAAGAACAGATTGGGTTTATATATTTCCAGATTTACTATTTCCCTGTTTCATTTTTTGCTTGTGGAGTATTTCTGATCTACTATGATAAAATTATTGAATGGCTGTGTAAAACTGATTATGTTAAAAATAAATTAGAGCAGAAAAAATAAACTGTCACCACATATGAAGGTAAGAGGGCCAGACGAACAGACACACACAAAAGCACAAACACACTTTACAGTATTTTGTTTAATAACCTTTTGTAGGAGGTGCGACATATGGCAAGGGTAAAGATTTGTACACATGGTAGGTCTGGTTGTTTACACATCTTTCCCCTTGCTGTATGTCTCACTTATGCATAGCCTCCAAGGGATTTAGCTCCAGCTCACACTTAACCAACTGCTCGGGTGCTCCTTTAAATGCCAGCTTTCAGTTTTAATATAAGACCATATGTGTTTTTTATGTATATATAAGAAGCACAAGTCTCTTAGCAGGACTACAGATAACCATAATGAATACACTTGCAAGTAAATAATACTCTTTCGGCCCTGATTTTTAATTTAAGGCTTAGCTAACTATCTGAATGATTTCAGTGTCAGGACACTTATGAATGCTACAATTTTATACTGTCATGTCTAGACAGTACATCTGTTACTTTTGGCCCAGTGTGGGTGACACAATTTTAAGTGCTGGACAGCGTATATCATTTGGCTATTACGCTGACACCAGGTGTATACTACAACAGCATATTACCCAATAGACAACATGTGTTCAAGAAGTATCTAGCCATTCTTCATAAAAATTCAAATTCAGATGCAATAATCTTAAATTAATTTTGATCAAAGTAGTCCATGTGGGCTACACACTTCTCCCAATATTTTTTACATTGTGAATAAAATCCTCTCAGGTAATTAACTGAGTGATTTCATCGATAAAACACAACCTTTTGGCGGTCGTAATATTTGCTGCCATTGTCTAGTTACTGCTACCAGTGGGTAATAGGGCCACTTATATACTGCGCGAAGTTCACACAACGTCATAATTTTTGCGATTGGCCAATGATTACTGGCAGTAAATATTGGGAACCTTTTCTATTGGTGGAAGCTGTGAGTTGATGGCAGGTACTGTTAATTGCTGGTGTGAGGGAGAGGAATCCTCCTGCATTCTCATTTTCTTGATCAATGGACTCAAAGCTTTACTTAATCGAAATTTAGTATCTCAGTTGGCAAAATGGATTTTGACAGCTTCAAAGAAATAAAAAATAATAAAATAAAATAAACTAGAAAAATTTCTCTCCCAATAACCCCTCATGCATGCAGCCTTGAAATCAAAGCCATGTCCATGTCGATACTGTGCTCAGCAACTGCTGACTTGTCAGTCTGGCGCAAGTGGACAATGTGTGCAAGTTTGGCACACCTTTGGTTGATATATAGTGTGGTTTGCCTGATGTATATCTTACTACATTCACAAGGAATGCAATATACACCAGGTGTTCACAATGCTGTATCATCCTTGGGTGAGTGCAGTATGATTTTAATTTTGGTCAGTGGTTGGAAAATGGTTTAAATGCCAATTTTTTGTAAAATTCTGCCATTCTTAGCAGTAGTCACTCCTACATATGGAAATAAGGCGAAGCAGTACAGGTCTTCCTCTGGCCTCGCATTCGGGAGGACGACGGTTCGAATCCCCATTCGGGCATCCAGATTTGGGTTTTCCAAATCACTCCAGGCAAATGCCGGATGCTTCCTTCAAAAGGCCATGGCCGAATTCCTTCCCATTCCTTGCCCCCCCCCCATCCTTTCCTGTCTCTAAAGACCTCGCTGTTAAGAGACGTTAAGCAGTTTAAAAACAATTACGGGTCTTCCTGTTGTCTTATTTTCCTCCTCCCTGCTCCTCTTCAAACAGAATTTATTAATGCCTCATTGTAACCATTCTTGTGGAAAGTTTCCCAAAGAAGACTTATTTACAGTGGCAAAACTATCCTTATCACATACAGCTCTCACTCTGTGCTCCAGAGTTTGCAGTACCTTTCTTCATTGGACTGGCTATTTACCCAAGAGGATTTTATTCGCATTCAGCACTGAGAAAACTTTGTCTTACAAATGTTTTTTCCACTGTTGGAAGCAGTCCTGGAATGCCTCCTTTCAGATGGCGTGTAGCTGATCTGTCACATTGCGTGTGATGTCTTCTTTGGGCTGAAATCTAGTCCCTGTCAGGAGTATTTTCAGCTTTAGGAAAATTTAGGCTCCAGTTGGTCAAACCGATTGTAAAACGACTGGGCAATTCATTCCAACTTATTATAAGTAATGAGATCATTCTTACTTCCTATTGTGTAATGTGCTGTTCTTTGACCCATTAACAAACTATGCTGAGAAGACTTGTCCCAATATTAAGTATGTGAAATACTTAACAGAATGTCACCTCTTTATGAGGGGGTACCCAAAAAAACCTGGATTATTTTTTAAAAGCTATATATTTTCAAATTTATTACAAAACAACCTTATCCCCTTCAAAATACTCTCTCCATTACATCTAATACATTTGTCCCACTGGTGCTTGCACTGTTTGAAACATTTTCTGTAGTCCTCTTTAGAAATGGCTGACGGCTTCTCCCTCGTTTCTTTCTTGACCTCTTCAACATTGTCAAATCGGTGTCCTTTGATGCCCTTTTTCATGTGTGGAAATAAGAAAGAACCAGTCTCCTGTCTCTCCTAAATTGGGTATTTTTTGATGAATACTGTTGCCTAATCTTCTTAAAACTTCCAAATAAAAGGTGTGATTGATCGTCTGATGTGGGGGAACCAACTCTGAATGAACTATACCCTTGGCATCAAAAAAGCAAATGAGCATTGTTTTAATGTTTGATTTTACCACATTTTTTTTTGGAGGAGGTGACAGTGACGTCTTCCATTGGCTTAACTGTTGCTTTGTTTCTGGGTCATAACCATAGCACCATGACTCATTCTCAGTAATCACCTTGGACAGAAAATCTGTATAAACCTCAAGTTGTTATTTCAAAGCATGACATGTTTCAACTCGACGATCAAACGTTCTTTTTGATCGTCAGTCGGAGCCTGAGGAACAAACTTAACAGCAACCCTTCTCATTCCCAAATGATCAGTTAAAATTCGCCGAACCTAGCTTCAAGATAATGCACTAATCTCTGGCAGTTGATCAATTGTATGTCAATGGTATGAGAGCACAAGCTCTCAATTTTTTTTCAACATTTTCATTCATTTGGGCTGTTGATGGACATCCAGAACGAGGTTTGTCATCAATCGACATGTCGCCATTTTTAAAACGAGCGAACCACTTTTACACTTGAGCTTTTCCCATAGCATCATCTTTGTGAGCTGTTTTAAACATTAAAACAGTTTCAGCTGCAATTTTCTGAGTAGAAAGCAAAATTTCGCAGTTGCACGTTGTTCACTTACACTTTCCATCATCAAAAATGAAACAATAATAAAACAGCACTAGCAAAAACAATCACTGCAGATTAGCTAAACAAGCCAGGTCGACAACATGGGTGGCACTGAATGGCAATGAGTTGTACTATAAACGCCTAGTGGTAGAAACACGTACTACACAAGCTCCACCCAAGGCAATGCTATTCCGGTTATTTTTGGGAACCCCCCTGTATTCACTGTATGTCACATCTGAGTTTGTATGAGGCCATCAGCTAAATAAATGAGTTAGGTGTTGTTTTAAATAGTAAGCCTTATAACTTTGGAAGAGTGTATTGTTTCTGTCAGGGCAGCATCTTAAAATTGTGGAAAAGAAGTGCTGAGTTTTATTCTCTTGTTAGCTGCTTTGTTTGTCTTTGCTTCATCAGGATGCCACTTCTTTAAGCTTTATTAAACACCACAACTGTAATGGAGAATTGCATCACCATTCATTTCTGCTTTGTTCCAAATGAAAGTTGCAGGTTGGTTTGCCAACAGATAGCAGAACACACTGGTCCATAAATTGTTTCGGGGAGACTGGTAGCTTTTGCTGTGATTTAGTGTAATTTTAAGATATGGTACTAAAGTTTATTACACAAATTTATTCCAGGCTGATACTTATGTAAACAACAAATTAAATACTTATCCATTCTGCTTATAAATTATCAAGTTTTACCTTTTGTTTGAAAATGACTGCCATTGTAGTAAATATGGCCGATTATTAGTGGCTAAGACATTAATTCCATGTATCAAATTTTAGGAAGCTATGCGTAAGATGACAGAAGAAGACAAACAGAAAATAGCACAGCAGGTTGAATATTTCCGTAGTGAAAAGCTGAAATTTGATCGTGAAGTTGCAAAATGGGATGATACTGGAAATGACATTATAGTTTTGGCTAAGCACATGTGTATGATCATGATGGAAATGACTGATTTTACAAGGTAAGTAATTTGAATTTTTGTTTGTAAAAATTATTTTTGTCAGTCTTATTATTTCGAATTAAAAATTAGGATAGCGAATGATGGATTGCATGGTGTGAACACACACACACACCAAAAAACAAGATCACAAATAACATAAATATTTTGGGTCTTGGCCCTTTGTCAACAGGAGAACATTATGGAGGGTAGGTGTTGTAGGAGAATGTCTTACAGAATAATTATTTGGGTATAAATATTTTGGGCATACAAATACATCAGTGGAAAGGGTTCTCTTGTAGCCTGAAATTTACATATTGGTTTGATTGGTGTAGGGGACAGTTATATACACCATAGACTCCATCTAAATTTCAAAGGTAAAGGGAAGTTTTCACTTCTTATTGCTGATATGTCAGGTGGGTGAAAGAGGTATTCCTGTCATAAGTAACATGTGCATACAATTTGATTCTTATTTTTAATATTCTGTCCTACAAGAGCTCCTCTTTCACTGTCTATCTAACCTTCCGATTCCTTATTCTGTCACTTCTTGTAACCCTTATTCTGTTCTGAGAAATTTCATTTCCCTCATGTGTATTTCAGTGATATCCCACTTCTTCACAGTCCAGATTTTGGCAGCAAACATATGAATGGGAATATAGAATGCCCAATAAATTATTCTCTAGCTTCTCTATGGCACATCCTTGTTCCAAATCAAGCCTTTACATTTCATAAAAATGTTCTTACCTTCCCCCTTTTTCAGTTATATCTCCATTGTTTCTTCCACTTTTCTGTAATTCATTTAACAACAGAGATAAATATTGTCCTAATATAGTCTAGAACACAACATCATGAATGACCTTGATGCAAACCGTTTGACAACCTTCCTTAGTTATTTACGATATATTGGAGTAAAGTGTTATCAACCAGCTGATAAAAATATACATTCATTTTATGAAATGACAGTGGCATACCATATAATAGGCACAATTCTTCCTTGGTATTTCATGTCAAATTTTTCAGTGGTTTGAACTTTTTATTATACTGGAACAAAATCTTGTAAACCAATATATTATTTTTTAATCAAGTTTTGAATTATTGACCCCATTTTGGTAACCCATAAATAGTAAAGTTTCAAAAACATGTATATAACATTTGTCAATATAAAAATTATCCATGTAGTAAAATATTTTTTTCAAAAATAGATTTTTCTGTGATCAAACTATGATCCGAGATGTTAGATTAGTTGTTTATAAAGAGTTCTTGTCAGTACTGTAGAGAATAAATATGGTATGCAAGGAAGTAGCAACAGTAGGAACAACTTGCTAAGGCTTTGTTATGTTCTTTTATGAGAAAGTTAGATGAATAAGTTATTTGCTTGAATTTTCATTTGCCTTTTATTATCTTTACCTAACAGGGGCCGTGGTCCACTGAAAACTACTATGGATGTAATAAATGCAGCAAAGAAGATTTCAGAAGCTGGAACTAAACTTGATAAATTGACAAGACAGATTGCTGATCAGTGTCCTGAATCATCAACTAAGAAAGACTTATTGGCATATCTGCAAAGAATTGCTCTTTATTGCCATCAAATGAATATAACATCCAAAGTGAAAGCTGATGTTCAAAATATTAGTGGCGAATTAATTGTATCTGGTGTAAGTAAGCTGATATTTACTTTGTGAAATGTCAGTATATGATTTGCTTGTTGTTTCACTTGTTACAGTCTGATAGCATTGATTTAGCTGCATGTTTAAGTTACCTGAAGGGTAGTTTTGTTGAATCAAAATTAAACATTAAAATAATAGTACGGCACTGTGATTTTGTATTCCACAGTATGTTGGATGCGAGGGCTAGAGGATAAGACAGTGATTTTGTGCTACAAAAAGAATGTTCACATAGGGAAGAATTAAATCAAAGGTGACTATAAACACACACAATACAAAAACAAGAAAGCATGAAGTTTGGGTTTAGCCATCAGTCCAACATCTTCACTGTTCGTTTAAGTTGAGAAGGAGAATAAAATTTTTTAGTCATAAATATATAACTTCATTATGACAGGCTTAGTGTACCCCTCATGTATGGTAATAAAGCTAATTAACTTTATTCTTAACCTTCTGTCCCCACCCATTGTTTATTTGAGCATATTATCATCACTAATATATCTATCATTGTTGTGATAAAACAAATTTTTCATAGGCGGGAGTAGGTAGAATATAATGAAGCTAAACCTGATTACAAATATTATAGTGGCTTGAAATTAGTTTCATTGCTGATCTAAACATGTTCCCTTAGTTTAACTTTAAAGTGATTATTGTATGAATTGATTTGTAATTATCAGTAAAATAATAATAAAGCTTTTGTATCTATAATGTGATTTACTGTTTTTTATACTATTGAAAAAATATTTCAGCTTGATAGTGCTACATCACTTATCCAAGCGGCAAAGAATTTAATGAATGCTGTGGTGCTAACGGTGAAAGCTTCCTATGTTGCTTCAACCAAATATCCACGCCAGGGGACTGTTGCTGTAAGTGAAGATTTCTGTTTATATTTTTCTTTGTTCCCAATTATTGTAAACAGTTAATGGCAAATCAGTTTTGATGAATATTTGAGTTCCAGCTATAAGATTGAAAATTAGTATTTATAACTTTAAGGTATGATTTCTGTGTTTTCATTGTAGGAAGTTACGGAATCTGGTTTTGTGAAGCGTGACTTATATTATTATTATCCCCTGACACCAACACATGCTATTCTTTACAACGTCAGTCTGGTACTCTATTCAAGTAATGTTTATGCATGTAATAAGTCTGTGCTTCAGAATCCTCATTGTGATAGTAAAAATATCTGATGTAATAATTCTCTGCTTGTAAAAACACGTCACATTTCTGTTATTTTTAACAACCTAATTTCAACCTTGTGCTTAACTAAGAATTTTTATCCTTATAAATGGAAATCCCTTTCCAATGCAATGCTATATTTGTATGTGTCTCAAACTACTAAATAAAAGTAGGAGCAGACTTAGGAAGTTGTAAATTTTACAGTCTAGTTTTTAAAGATAGGTTGCTTTCTCATTAAAGTTTTGAGCTTAAATATTATAATCATAAATACCATAATGGGCCATATTAGTCAAGCGTGAAGATTTTCAGTTTCTCACAATAACTAAAAAGGATTAATGTTTGGGAAGAAGAAAATAGATTGAGAACCGCAATTCATTTTTACAATAACTGTATTACTGTGTGATATATTTTTTCTTAATTTGCACAGTAAATATTGGTTTACTCTAAATATAACTAGGTAGTTTAAAATTGAACCTTTTTGGTATTCTCTTCAAAAGAATCTTCAGTAGTGTTACAGTTTATAGATTTTTGCATCATTATAGTATTAGATAAGATAATAGGGACAATGAAAATGCTGCTAGAGAATGTAAAAAAGGAAGAGTAGGAAAAGTAAACTTGTCACACACAAACGTTGTTTGCTGCCAACCAGCCAATGCATGTCATGGCTCTGTATTAGGTATGCTCCATTAGTCTGTGCAGCTCTGTTTGTGTTATTGCTGCCAACCTTAAATTTGATGTGCTCATGTCTCAGGATTGAAAGTGCTAGTTTTTATGCATCACTCAAATAGAATCCTGTATCTCTATTAATGGTGTAGTCAGGAAATCGTATTTTGACATTCTTTTATGATAGAGTTCCAAAAGTAAGGGCTCTGATGAGCCAGTACCTTCACATTTTCAAAGTCCAACATAAGTGCAAACTTCATCTCTTAAAACTGAATAAGTTCGCAGAAGAAAATGTCATTGATAGCAGCCATAAAAGGGACTTAAAAAATATGAAGGTGCTGGCCCAGGTCCCTTACTTTTAAGAATCTGACATAAAAGAAGCGGCCAAAATATGACTTGACAACAACACCATTATTAGTGATATAGGGCTGTATCTGAGTGTCCAGCACCTTTCAATCCTCAGAAAGGAGCAAGTTTAAAGTCGGTTACAGTAACAAAGTGAGTACATTTGGAGTTATGCAGAACAGTGGAATGGAACTCAGAGTCATGATACCCATTGGTCAGCTGGCAGCAGAAGGTTTATGTAACCACTCGATGGTGACGGTGTGAACATCAAATAAGCCCATCTGCAACAATGACTAATAGTGTACTTCTAGAGTTTTTGAACAGCACATACCTGATGAAGATGACAGAGAATTCCATTGAAATATTGTTTTAACGACACCATCTGGGTGTAAACCTGTGAAGACTTCATTATGTTGATACACCAGGAAAATCTTTATTCACACATTTAAAAAAAAACCTATTTTAAGGTTATTGTGTGAAGCATTTAATAGGACGATAAATGAAGAAGCTACAATAATAATCAAAATGAAAATACAAGGAAATTATGGAGGCTTATATTTTTTCTCTCTTATTAATTGTTGCATTATTTTTTTGAATCTTTAAGACAAGTTGACCCTATTATCTCTTTCAATCTCCCTATTGTGCTTGTCACTCTTACAGCACTATAGTTTTTATATTTTTTTTACCACGTTTTTTAATGTTCAAACTAAAGTATGATAAATTCTAGTCCTCTGGAATATGTTGTTCTTTTAACAAAGGTTTTTTTTTAAGTATTTTGACAGTTATTTCTAGTAGGATCTCTGGTCCATTAATTTACAAATGAAATGGGAATTTTTCTGGGCCCTGTCACCTTATACTTTAATTCATACAGTATTAGTTCATTTGCAGTTTTTTTTTTTTTTTTTTACCGTGGTATTTATATTTATTTCAGTATCTAACATGACTCTAAATTCTTTTCTCTTATTGGTCACTATTCATCATCTTGGACAGTTTTCAGCCTCTGGCTGGATTTTCAGGAACGCAATGCTCTTCAGTATCTTCTTCCCTTCCACCCTCCTTCCTCTTACACTAAGTTCATTTCTCTGTCTTGCACACTCTTTCTTTCATTCTTAATACGTCTCTCCCGTTGCTGTCCTTGTGGCCTCTTACCTTCCAATTTAAAAGTATACATTATTTTGGCATTCTTTCGCCACCAATCCTCTTCTTGTGCTCATACCTCTGGAGTTCAGATAACTCAATTCTATCTATAGGTTCTTCTTTAATTGATTTCCTCACATGCTCACAGTGGTGTAGCTAAGTTAACAAGGACCCCGGAGCAAAAAAAATAATTGTTTTTGGCCCTCAGGCCAGAAGGGCAACATTTTTTTCTTCTTTTCTTCTTTCTTCCTAGCACTACCAAGTCTTGAGGGCCTCCAGAGCTTAGGGACCCTAGTGCACGACACCGCCTAGCCCTCCGATAGCTACACCACTGCATGTTCATTGTACAGCCTGTCCAGTCAAGCTGCTCCACTCTGCTGAAACATCATCTCTGGGCTTCGATTCTGCTGGTACTCGGTTCCTTCATTATCTACCTTTTTCTTACAGAGAATAGCATTTTCTAAGCTGTCACTACTTCTACCATACACCCAGCTGTTCTTGCAATTCTGTCTCACAGCTTATCCATACCATCACATCTTCAAACAACATGGCTTTATATAAATCCCCTCAAACTTGCTTTGTTATTATTTTTATTCATAACATCATTGAATAGCAGTTGGGAGAGAGCACCCCTGCCTGAGAATATTGTTTAATCTGAACCCTGCTGTTGTTTACAAACACAGTTCCTTACAATCCTCACATTCCCCATACAACTTTTTAAGTCTCCCAATCATCTGGTAACTTCTTTCATTTTTAATTCTTTCCAAATTTTCTCTTTGAGGATACTGTCAAATGCTTTCACAATGTCGAAAAATATCATGCTTACATTGTTCTATGATAGTAGCTGTCTTCTATTTACCTTTCTGCAAACATCAAGTCCATTGTCAGCCTTCCTGGTCTGAAGCTGTATTGCTCTTTCATCTCCTCTCATCACCATCTCCCTTATCCTTTTCTCCATTCCTTTCTCAAATTCAGTAATGTCCGATGGCTCTCCACACCACAACGCCAGGAGTAACACCATTGTGTATTACCTTTTGTCATAATGGACAGCTGCCAGGTTGTGAGGCCAGTATAGGAGGTTGGAAAATAAAATGTCTTCATGTAGATGGCAACTGAAGTAATTAAAAAGATTTCACTAGTGCAGGAATTTGTGAATGTTGTATTGGCCAGTTGAGTGTTTTGCAGCAGGGTTCAAATACATGTAATCTATCACAAGAGCAGATGCTTTGTTATATTACAGTTAGAAAAATCATATGAGAAGAAATCAGAAATGCAGAACATTAGTGATTCAGTAGTTATAGTAGTTGCAAGATACAATTTAAATTGTAACATCATTGAAGAATCTACTAAAGAAGGTGTGCAATGTGTAGAAATGAAAATGTGTTTTTTGGGGGGGACAGTTAAAGCATTGAAAATTGAGAGAATAAATTGGATAAAGGTGATTAGTGAAACACTTTTGTTTATGTTGAATTAAAAAGCTTAAAACATTTATAGGATCAATAGTCACTAATAAATTAATATCTTTTGTGGCATCTGCATGAAAACAAATTTGTCAGTATCCATGTCTGTGTGAACTAGAGACACTAACATGTAAATCAGTAAAAATGTGCATGATACTAGTCCTATTTGTTGTGCACTGATCTTCTGACTATACTCATTTTCAGTTTTCAGATTAAAAAATAGGTAGGCATAGGCATTTACTTACCAGTGCTAGCAAAATGTAAAATAGTATTTGATTTTTCTTTAAGATCTATGGAATTGTTTTTGGGAGGTTAAATTTTTTTAATCATTTACACTTTTGAAATGTTTAAGAATCTGTTTTAACATTGAGGTAACCAGAAGGTAGATTCAAATAGTTTTCAAATAATTGCATTTTAAATTAATTACAATTTGTTCGTAAAAATGTAGCCTTGGATGCAATATAGGAGAATTAAAAAAAGTTTTAGATTGCTATTTATTTCAGTGAACAATTTGTCACAAGACTTGAAGTATACCTATGGTTAAAGCTTTTGCAGCATTTATTGAAATTCAGTAAATATTTTTATTAAATAACTTATTCAGTGCCATCAGAGATAGTACCATAAACAAGTCTGAAATTTCAAATATGCCATTTTCGTCAATACTGAAAAGATAAGAATTATTAACCTTTATGTACACATATAAAAGTAACTATGAAAGCAAAAGACATTTGACTGGTATAAACTCAAGCAGATTTCTTAGCCTGTAAAGTATGTCTTACCTTTTTTCCTCCAGTAATAGGGTCAGTATTCAGAATCTCTAAATAAACTCTTTCTGTGCAAACTTTTCAAAATAATAATTTTTTATTGCTGAAGATGTAAATTCATGTCCTCTGTCTAAGTTCTTAGCATGAACTAAGCATTCAGCAGTGTTGTGAAGATTCTTATTTCCTGATATAGTTGCAATGTGTTTTCCTCAGTTAAAACAGAAATCTTGTAACAAACGTTGGCTTGTGAACCATATATGTAACAAATTTTCAGAAAATCAATAACACAGGATAGTATCATTAGCTGCGATTTGTAAAAATAAAAAATGTGATATGTTTAACTTCCATCATCTGTTGACTGGATTTACAGTTACCTTAAATTGATCTACTTATATACACTCAACAGTTTCATGTAGAACTTGATGTGTCATTTCATAACTGTTTTCATGTCTTGCTATAAATTCTACTGAAAATAATTTTTTTTTTTAATTTTGTAATTCAGTATGAACTTCATTTTAATGGGGTGGATAGGAAGGGAGGAGGAGCAAGAGAGAGAGAGAACAACAATAAAGACTAAATTCTGTAATTTCAGAAAATTAATTTGTCAGGCAGATCTAACTAATCAGTGTTTTGTTTTATAATCTACTCTGCAGTTTTATCCTGTTCTTAGAAATAATGTATGAATTACAATTAATGAGAGATAATGCAGAACTGCCAATTCAAGACTGCGAACGGGGGAAAAAATTTAAAGGAAGTAGTAAAACTAAGATGGATACTAAATATAAGGGTCATGGAAAAACTAAAATTATTTTGACCAGTGCAAAGAAACAGTTGCTATCTGATACAGTTTGTTAGTATAGTACTAGTGCCAAGAAGTGAACAACAGAAATGGGCAATACCTGCCAGTCAGTGGAGGATATCTGAAAGCTAAAAACAATAGCCAAGTGGAATAAAGGAAACTATGCTGAATCGATTTTTCATAAAATAAGCCATTTTCTGGAATACTGTCAAAAAATTTAATGTATTATTCTATTGTTGATAATTTATTTTTGGAGATTCTCATAAATTACTGAAAAAAGCATATTGGGTGCTTTATCTAACATTTGTTTATTTATAAAATCTGGATTGATGCTTATGAAGTTCTTAGATATCGTTTTGTGTAAATATTGTTTCATTAATGCACTCTCAACGTGAAATAATAGTATTTTCTTTTATAATCTGAGTGTATGGTGCTTGCAGCCATTATTGTTTGATAACAGCTGCTATATTTACAGGACTGACAGTGTACACAATCTCAAAAGGTTAGCACATTTTCACTCTCATAGTGTTTTAAATATATTGCAAAGTGCTCAGATTCCTGGAAAACTTGTGCGAAATCTTTTTTGGGTATTGCTTGCTTACCAGTAATCGGAGATATGCTGTAATAAAGCAGCATGAAACCTATTATTTAGCACTAATAATTTTCCCTTTTCTTTTGCAAGCATGTATTCAGTATTCTGTAATTGTAAATGAAGTTCTTTTTTTTTCTCTCTCTTCTTCATTCATTTGCAGGGAGAATTAAAAGGAGTGCTGTTGTATGATCAATATTGGTACTCAAACAGTTGTGTGTATACTCCTATCTTGTTGCAGGCCTTTCATTCTATCACATTTTTCCTAGTTGTAGTGCATAAAAGTGATACATTTCTCCATCTTTTCCGATTTTCCACTAAGTTGTTGCAGACTGACAATTAAACTAATAATAATTAAGTTAACAAATGCAATTTTAATGCTGTGCTTCATCATCAAAATTGAGCTTAGTTACAGTAGTTTGGTAATTGTCAAATTTTCTTGGATGTCCCATCATTTTTGTTTACCTGAAGTTTATTTCGGAGGTGGCAGCATGCAGTAAAAGCAGTAAATAAATAATTATGGGCCAAGATTGGAACATATGAGATGATTTCAGAAGACTGTTAGCCCATCTGATATGAATAATTCATCTTAGATTAATGGTGCAAAATAATTGATGAAGAAATGTGATGCAATAGCCTCATAGTGACATTGTATGGCCGAATCTTCAGAGCCTCAATTTATCTGAAAAAGTTTTGGGATTAGTGCTTTAAATAATAAGAATTGCCTATTATTTAACTACTAGCTTTTTGCCTAAAACTTTGTTCATGTGTTTTGTTAATGAAAGGACCTCTTTGTTAAACCAGTTATGTCAAAGTTAACACATCAACAGGAAAGAAAAAAATGTAACTTAATTCCTCTGAATAATACGATGCCACCTTTAAGATTGACATTTCAACTCCAAGGAGTAACTAATCTGACCAGTAGTTTTTGCTTTAATTGCATTCAACAAAAAATGGCTATTTTGTAAACATTTTTATCTTAAATTTCTTAGCTTTCAGACTTCACATAAAATTAAATATATCGTGCAGTGAAGTCTTGAAATCGTGTTGTTTTCAGAATACAATCCGGAATACTTCATTGCAATCATACACTGGGAAAATCTCCATTCCTACTTAACATATCCTATTTTACCTGCGGGATCACAGGCTATATGTTAATCAAAACTGTGTCAAAATCTCATTAGTCAGTTTTCATGAACCCCATTAATCCAAATTTGCAGACAGACACAAATATAAAAAGCAGTTGATTGCTTCTATATATCTATTTAAAAAAAAAAAAAATCTTAAATCTACATACTTTTCCATTTATGATTTTATTGATATTATAGACTGCTGTTTATTGTGTTTTTGAAAACCATAGCAACCAATAATAGCTACCTAATAATTTCTGAAGATTTCAGCAAACTCTGAAAGAAACCCCTTAATTGCTCTTTTGAAACTTCTTGTAATTGCTGCAGAATATTCAATCAGTTTAGCTCCCAAAACCTCATCACTACTGCTTTACTGTAAGCTTACTAACCATCTTCATAGATGGACACGTCATAAATTTCCATTTTTAACATTTAGACTGGTGCTTAGTAATCTCCTCAGGCTGTTTTCTGTTCTCTCTTCATCACATTTCTCCTCTTTGCCTGCTAACTTCTTCTTTACTAACACTTCTTCAGAAAATACTGGCTTGGCACAAAATGTTGTAACTCTCTCCCTCTATGAACACTTTTGTTGTGTGCACCTCTGCAGATAAACTAACTGCGATGGCTCCCCCTCTCTCCAATGTTCTTGGCTGTATTCTCCCCTTGTCCTGTCCACAGTGGCCATCTCTGTCTTCAGTCATATGGTAAGTATACCCTGTCCTCTTACCAGATGTCTTGTTTCTCTACCTGAATAAGGTTTTTGAGTGAAAATGGAACGTTCATCTTTTTGTGTTCATCACTTTCCTCTTTCCTTCATCTCTTAAGTGATGGGTATACTTCCCCTGTCCTTTCTTATTTTTGTTGCCTCAAGGCATTTTACTTCTCATTATTATTATTATTATTATTTTATATTTATTTGGTATCATAAGTTTCACAGGCCCTGTTAAACATGGCTTATAGTGAAAACTCGGCATTTTTTTTCTCTTTTGTGTTCAGAAAATCTGACTGTGCAGATGTGACTTATCTTAAATTCTCAGGTTGTTTCATTTATTTCCGGCTATAACAGATTGTCACTAGTGGATAGGATGTTGATATCAGTAAGCTTCTCTTTTTAATGAATCTTTAAAACCTAATGCCACCAAAATTTTAACTTTCGCAAATTTTATTCACATGCACACTGCAACTGTTATCGAAACTGACGTATATTGTATTCAGTGAACAGCAAGATGTCATGAGTTTAAGCCCACATGGTCATCTGTTTCTGTTTGATATCTCTGCATGGATCACTCAATTAACCCTTTGACTGCTGATGACGGGTATAGCCGCAGCCGTCGCATTTCCCCTGAGTGCTGATGACGAGATAAGCCGCACCCGCCTGCCGCTACCTGTGTGCTGATGACGAATATAGACGCGCTGCTACCTGAGTCGTAAAGTGGACTTCTCGCCACATTTCTCAATAGCCTTTTGCAGTTTTGGTCGCTAGCTTATCGTACGAATGTTTGTCTGCTGGGAGCCTAGGCTTCGCTCTACAGTTCACTGTTCAACGAAAATTACATCAGTGTTCTTTGTGTCCTGTATTTTATAAAGAAAATTGAAAGACGTCGTGGGTGCATTGAGGAATAAATCATGGAGATTCTACGATGAGCGACACTGAGGATGAACTACTTCATTTTGATGGAAGTGATAGCTTTTCCACAAAATCGGAAAGCTGTAATCCTAAAACATACTCGTCAGGAGGGGTGACAATGCAGTCTCATGTTTCAACAAGTTAGTTGTTCTGAAGAATCAGAAAGTGATAGTGAAACGGCTACGAAGAAATTACGTCTTGGCGATAAATCTAACTAGAAAATCATTTTCGTCCAGTTAGTCACGCATTTGATGTTACACTATTGGGGCATGCGTGTCAAATAGGGAATGTGTCAAGTATTCTGTCAGTTTTCATGTTATTTCTTACAGAAGAACTGACGAAATATATAGCTGATGAAAAGAATCAGTTTTGTATAACCACTATGAAGAATACTCCAGAATCAGAGCTTTCTCGAATATCAAAGTGGAAAGATACTGGATATGATGAAATGTATTGTTTCAGAGCTATTTGTCTGCTGATGCCTAGCGTGAAAAAAATTGAAAATTAGGGAATATTGGACCAGAGATGTCCTTCTAAATACTCCAATTTTTAGTGAACTTATGTCCAGATACCGCTTTTTGTTACTCTGGTGAGGTTTCGTGCGATTTCGCCGCAACCAGCCCCCCCCCCCCTCTATTTAACATCACGTAATTAATGGACAGACACTTCATAGCTTAGAAATGAAAAATCTATTGAGTACTTATGTGGAACAAATTTCATCAAAGAAACAAAATTACGTATAATCGGGTAATTACAAAGCGCAGCAATTAGTCATCGAGATATTTTGGGTGTCTACATCTACAAAGATATTCCGGAAACCAAATGTGTGGGGGAAGCTGCTTGAACAATTATCATTTTAAGGTCTCTTTCTATATTCGTGAATAGCGCGAGGAAACATCGGATGGCTTTAACTCTCTGTATGAGTTCGAATATCTCTAATTTTACAGTGGTGGTCTGAACGCGGTATGTAAGTGTGGAATACAATATTTCTAGCATTTTTTCGAATCAACAATAACACTCTAATACAGTAAGGGACCTACAGAAACTGCCAAGAAAGAACTGTAAACTATTGACGTAAATTTAAGAATCACCACGCTTTCGACAAAAGCTGCAAAAATCGAGAGAAAAATGCAAGCAAGAAATAATTATTAGTTATGAAAAATAGGGTTAATGATTCAGTTTTATTCTGTAGTAATTTATTTGCAGAGAAACTATGTAGTGAGAGCATTTATTCTGTATCAGTCGTGAGAGGTCACAGTGCTTCGCCAGAAACATTCAGCACAGGGCGGGTGGAACCGCTCGGACGGCTCCGTCCCCAGGGATAATCACTTAGCGCAGGTAGCAGGCCACAGCGCGGCAGGTACACGATCCGCCGGCAGCAGTCAAAGGGTTAAAATTGATTGAGGTAGTGACTAGGTTCTTAAATGTATTTGCCCCTGAATATTTGAAAACTAGATCAATTTTCAAATAAAATCCCGTCATATGTGACCCAGAAAGTTATTTCCACATTTCTGTGGCAACATTGTGTTGAATTGAATTGCATGGAGCGCATGCTCTGGTCGAAATTTTCCTAGTCATCTACACTTTTCTTAGTACTGTATTTATTATTATTATTTGTATTGCCTCTCTGCTCTATCAAACTGGTAAAGGAGAATCCCAACAATAAATATGCTCAAATGGCATAGTATTGTCCTAGTACATTACCAAACAGTTATGCTAATAGTCTGAAACATTATCCAATTAAACACTGATGCATATTACTGTTGGCAATCACTATTTCAGTTAGTAATATCAAGCTTCATATACTAAAAACACCATTTAAATCGTCTATCCTTTACTGCATCTGTTCAAAAATTCAATAACTCGGTCGGTCTAAGAATCAACTTTCTGTTAATTATTGCTATAAAACTACTGGTAAGTTTCTTTAGATACTTCATTGTATTGATCTGTGTGTTCTTCAGCCTGCTGTTAACTGTAGAAATTAAATGTATGTATATGAATGAGATAGTAATAATTATCAGAAACTCTTTCAAAAGGCCATTAATCTCAAATCCCAGCCTACCTGCTCCTTGCTAACAGCCACAAGTTTTCTTAATGCCAGTGTTTGATAGTTTTCATCTTACAACTTAATCCCCTTGCTCTTTGGCCCCATTATTGTTAAACTACAAGGAAAAACTTATCTTTGTTTTTCAGTTTTATTATTAATTTTAGCATTTTCTTTGAAATATGAAGTTAATGTTTTTGGAAAAAAAAGTTTTGAATGAAATTTGAAGGTTTTGTATTAGGTTAGGGGTGTGAAAAAAATATTAAAGTGTTGAATAAAGTGGTAAGAGAAAATTATTTGACATGGTATGATATCCCAGCTCTGACAGGTTATGATTTTCTTCTTGCATTCTTGCTTAATGTAATTTTTATCTCTTTGTATTGTATCCAGACTATGAATTTATTAGCAATATGCACAAGAAGGAAAGAGATTATTGTAACCTGTGAAAATTATTATTTTAAACTTAGGACTGATTACACCTAACAATTAATCTCGTAATACTGCTGATGTACAAAGTAAAGAGTCAAGTAATTTAATATATGTTTGGAAGGATTATCATTTTATTTGTACTTGTTCAGGAGGTGGCAATATTTAAAACAATTTCAGTATCAGAAATAGAATGTATGAAATATTAATAAAGCCTTAAAAAAAAAAAAAAAGACGATTCTTAGCAGGTTCAGGAAAAATATAGTTAATGGCTGAAGATAAACGATTCAAAATACTGACATCTTTTTTTTTATATATATATATATATTAGCTACATTATGTAATCTGCTTCATTCAAAATGCAAGAATTTTGTAGAAGAGTGTGTGCTGCTTTCCGCTGAAATATGTAACTTTTATGTATCTTCATGTTGTTAACATTATATTAAAGATAAGTTATCAGGGTGTGACTTTTGTTTTAAGCAGTGAAAAAATCAAACCTTCTGAGAGACTATATTTATTTCCCCCCCTCCTTTTATGTGTATGAATCTGCAGGTTTTTGTTTAGCTGAAACATTATCATTTAACTTTTTTTTATTTCTTTATTTTAGTCTCCTATTGTGGTGTGGAAAATGAAAGCGCCAGAGAAAAAGCCTTTGGTACGTCCTGAGAAGCCTGAAGAAGTTAGAGCAAAGGTACGGAAAGGCTCTCAGAAGAAAGTGCAGAATCCAATTAAAGCTCTCAGTGAATTCCAAAGTCCAACAGAGTCCATTTAAAATGATTGAGTGTAACGTCATTTCAATCATGTTAACTTGTTCTGGTCATCATCTCCCAAAGTCTGTTGCCTTGTTTTACATTAAAAGTATTTTGTCTGAAAGTACCAAATTGGAATGTATTGTGTAATACTTGAAACATAGTTATGTCTAAGTATCTTACTGTTTATGTGTCATTATTGGTTAGGAAATGCAATTGAATCATAGATTAAATAATTTATTTTAATTGATTATTTTTTTATTGTAAAGTCACAAATATATCAACTATCTAATTTTAAGGTCTCAATGTCTATGTCTACACTACAGAATTCAGGAATTGAGTTTTTAAAAGTTATCAACTGCATTTTACTATTTGAAGGTTTATGTTAAGATAATTATTATTAATAGTAATTTTTCTGTACTCCTGAAGCAGTCATTTTAAATTACGTTAGTTTGGTTGGTAAACTCGATGCTTCTTTTGGCATCTGTTTCTACAGAATTATAATTAAAGTAACTGTCCCTAATTTTTAGTTTTTGAATAATAAGGCTATTCATATTGTCTTGTAAACTTTTACAGAATGTATTGTGCAATTAAAATACATTTTTGTCATCTAAAAATGTGTTGTTGCATAGTCAGAAAATTAAAAAAAAATCATGGCCTAGTTTTAAATGTTCTCACTGATCTGATGCATTATGTTTCAGAGAAACTAAAGAACAAATTTTTATTCAGACAGCTATTAGCATAATCACTTAATAGTATAGCTGACATTAAGTTTAGTACAGTATATTTGTTTTAGTAGGTGCACAAAGCATATCATTGATTTGTAGATTAGTTAAAGAATTATTTTATTGAAGCTGTGAAATATAAAACAGTCTGATGTATTCTGTGTTTTGTAACGTGTCAGTAGAAATATGTCAGAGTAAAATTGGTAAGTCATTTTTAAATAAATGTACAGGAAACAGGAAATGGATTAAGGGTTCTGTATATGAATAATAAGACGAATATTTCTCCTAAGGTTTGTGTTATTTTTTTCCAAAAACAGAGAACTTTGCAAAAGATGTGAATTATTTAACAAATTGAGTCAGAAATGTTTACTATTGTTTGTTCCTATTTTGGTTTTTGTTTTGAGCAGTATTAAGGTAACATTTGTTCAGTATTTTTCCTTAAGTATATTCACAACTGGATATTTTATTGTTCCGATGGTAATTAAAAACCATTCAATATAATGCTAGAGAAGAACTTGTTTAAGAATGATACTGGCATTGAACTGCCATGTAAACAGTTTTTAATCTCATATTTTATTTTAGTATTTTGATGAGAGTTTATATGTAAATCTATTTTATATTATTGATAATTGTTAGAAAGTCCCTCCCAGTGATTGGTATTGATAAATAAGAAATGGTGAAGGAAAATAAAGATTTAAACAAATGTGGATAACAATTTTTTTCCCTCACTTTCAAGTCGAAAATCCAACAAAAATACCCTATACTGGCAATATTAATGGAAGTACTTGAACAGTTAATTAAACGTACTTTGAGACCATCAGACATGTTAAGAATGGATTTCGATTTCCTACACATATTTTGAAGGGTACACAGCATATATGTCTGTGGTATAATCATTTCTCAAAATGCACCCTAGTTTTTGAGATATTCACATGCAAATAAACAAAAAATTCTAAATGTCGGGTATGTAGTAAATTATTGCCTCTTATTATCAAATGGTAGTGTGGTATATGCGATAGGGTGTTAGTTTTCATAATTTTCTGACCCGAGTTCAAAGTCCCGCAGAGTCAAATATTTTTATTTTCAAAAATTGACAAGCTTGACTTATTTATTTTGTTAAAACTTCATTTACACAATTTTATTGCACGAAATAAAACTTAAAACAAATCACATTACTTATAACAGATACACCAAACATAATTTCGGCCCATATATCAACAATGGCTTCCTAATATGACTTGCCCGGACCCAATGAAATTAAGTCAGGAGGCAAATCTGCTATTAAACTGGAATCTGACAAGAATTTTGCAATGTTTATAAGCATTTGTCACTTGTTCTTCCATTTCCTTGTTGAGCTCCATTTTTCGTCACGGATAGTACTGCTAGTTTATTTTTAACCATTTACACGCAACCGTTCTTGGAACAAATTGAGTGTAGAAGAAAGAAAAAACTGTCTTCCAAATGCTATGTATTTCGTTTACTTGTATGTCGTCAAGAGGTATTTTAAACGACGAAGATGAAATAAATAACATGATAGTAACTATTTCAATTGAAAACATACCTAAACAACTTATTAACAAAAAGTGAAAAAATATGCAAGAATGGAGACTTTCCCGACGTATGATTGCAATGAAGTTTTCAAGGGTGCGTGGCCGATTTGTATTTTGAAAAAAACAATCCGTCGGTAGACCTGAGAATTCATTATAAAAAAAAGAATTTCTGGAAAAAAATTATGCCGAGTTGTAGATTATAATTGTTTTAAATAATTTCACTCGATAAAAGTACGCAAATGAAGTTTTAACAAAATAAAAAGGTCAAGCTTGACAATTTCTGAAGATAAAAATATTTGATTCTGCGGGGATTTGAACTCGGGTCAGAAAATTATGAAGCCGACACCCTAATGCATAGACCATGCTGCCATTTGATAAAATGGGGCAATAATTTACTACTTACCGACATTTAAAATTTTTTATTTATTTGCATGCGAATATCTAAAAAACTAGGGCACATTTTGAGAAACGACTATACCACAGACATATATGCTGTGTGTAAGGGCCAAAACTGTTACCGGGGTTGTAGTATCTGCTTAGTACCTTAACTAGCAGTTCACTAGAATTAAAAGTTCTGTGGAATTTTGACGAAATAATTTTAACTTGACCATGTTGCCTACTTAGAAACTCAACTGAAATGCTTTACGGCCGCCACAAAGCTTTATAACCCAAAGCTGAGGAAAGATTCTACTACTGAATCACAACAGTTCACTTCAAGAAAAATTTTAGATTTATTTTCAAAGTCACATTCACGAAATATTGCATAAAACAGTTGAGTAGGCGATCGAACAAACGTTTACAGAAAATTGTAGGTTGTGGAGAGAAATAATACCAACCAAAACCCCTTTTGAAATTTAAAAGTTCTTAGTAGTCATTAAAATCGCGATCTGTTATCATGACACCCAACTTGATTGACAATCAGAGCAAGTTTCCAACAGCCGCCTTCCCTCTCCAAAACAAACTATCGCAGATTACCTCACATAACGCTCCCGGAGAAAAGACGAAATCGAAAGAAAGAAAGGAAAGACTACATATTACGAAGTTACTACTTTGAACATCACTGAGAAAATCATGCGAGTTTCGCGATTACTTTCCGGCGTACGAGTGAGACAATGTGAACTTATTGCATGATCTTTTATAGGCTCCTCAGAGCCGATGACCTTGGAAAATCTTTCTTTAATTAATATCTCCAAAAGTACAAAATAGTTAACCTTGAAATTTTTACAGGGACTTTCTATTGTCATGTTCTATCTGTTTTAATTAATCATTCAAAGGGGTTTCTATCTTAAAATTAAAGTCATCACATGACCAACTTGGCGGAATTTTTACGCACTTCAACAACAATCCGCGACAATCTATTTTTCAAAAACTTAATTACCAGACAAATGCTTAAACTTTTCACCAAAACCATTATATATTCGTAATCGTCTTAATTTGGGCTATCTAGTGATATAAATTTCAAATTAATATTCCTTTTAATTAAAAAGTTCATTTTTTCTCTTAATTAAAACTGCTAATTAATATTTGCTAAATTATTTAATTTTACTACCAAAATATCGGGAACACTGCTGACTATAGCTGGTGATAAAAGATCAGTTGTAGCTTTACGCGATCCAAAGATATCTCCAATCTTAGATTTTTACTTTTCTAATCGCGTGTTTCAAAACATGAACAAAGCGGAATATCTCTTAAAATAAACATTTTGTGATATGATAAATACACTTTAAAATGATTTTTATGGTGAATTGTCACTGTGGGAAAGATTACAGGAACATTCCTTAAAGTTGACAACTACTTTTCTCGAAATTTCTAAGTCCAGCATAAGCAACTCCACAATCGATCTATAGAATATTTTACTACTAGGGAAACTAGAATTTGTCAAAATTCTAAGGTGCTTACATGTGAACCCTTAAACATATATGAAGGAGACTGAAATCCGTTATTAACAGGTCTGATGGTTTCCAAGTTAGTACGAAAAAAAAGGATAAAGGTTTGTATTTAAAAGCAGTTGCAGTTCTCCTCATAGTCTGGCTGGAGAGTCGAAACTTCTCTCTTTCTCCATAGGGAAGCTTTGGCTTGTATCCTTATTTTGTTATACAGTCATTTAATATGTACCACATTCAAATAACACTAAAATCTCAAAGAAAATATGCTTAATGGAGGTGTTGGATAAGAGAAACTGGATAACAAACCCTTTACATTAAAATATAACAGAATAATGCTGACAAAAAGGAGAAGAAAATATTTGTTGAGAGTAAAGCTATAGGCCAAAGAGGAGAATGGAATTTAACTGGTTTATAGTTGGAGGCAACATTGACTTTTAACTGTTGGCATTTCTGGCAGACAGTATTTTATTTTGTATGAAGTAGGAGGAGAATTAGAAAATAAAAAATCCTTAAAGTAATGGAAAGAAGATAGTCTCCCCAACCACTTTTTTCATGTGGAGAAGACCATCTGAGATTGAGTCCCATGTATCACTGATACATGATGGCTTACTTGACTTTAAAAATACATTTGCAACACATTATAGTGGTCTTATAAACGGTAAACCCCATTATAATTGATCCACGACAAGTGGTCAGTTCTGAAATTATTAGTGTACTAGAACGTACATTGTAATAAAATTTTGTCTGAGTGCATTTATGTACAGTACAAGTGATCCAAGTTCAACTTCTGGACCTGGTGTATTGGCCATACTTATTACTGTTTTGAGGCATTTCTGCATAATCATATACATGATTGCTAGAATGGCTGATTTTTTAGGCAGAAAATAGTGAACAGGTGTAACTCAGGATGGTTTCTTTAAATGGTGATGGCCAAATTCCTTCGCATTCCATGCCACCATTCCTTTTCCACCTCTAATGATGCCAATGTCAATGAGGCATAAAACCTGGAAAAAATTAAACACTTTCCAAACATATTAAAACAAGCAAAACTTGCACTACCTCCCCAACTTTTTCAGAATATAGCAACCAGTCTGCACTAAGACACAAATAGAAGGATAACTACCACACAAAATATGTGGAAGAACATTAGGTGCAATAAATTTTTGTTGTTGTATAACTTGATAAATATTAGTGCAAATTACCTTACAATTAGAACCCTGTATTGTAGTTTTTAGTCATTTTTGGATTCCTTTGTGCTGTAACAAACTTCATGGGTGGTCAGCCAGATAAATGTGTGAAAACCATATTCCTACAGCTCTCTTTCCTGTCTTTATTGGGTGAGGTAGATGATCTGAAGTGAGTGCTGCAGTTTACCATGGAATCTACTGCAATCACTCAAGATTTATATTCATTTATATTTCCACTTCTAAAATGTCTCCATTCACTAATTTCCTTGCTACAATCCAACACCATGCCTTCCAACTGGCCAAATTACAATTTCATATCCTCTTCCTGCAAGTATGTTTTAACCTCAATGTATGGACTCATGAAACTGCCTGTATTTGGTTGACCCCATAAGTTCACTCTGCCCTACACACACTTCCTGTTACAAATGTCCTTAGCTTGAACAGAAATACACCAATCTAGTAAACCAGCACTCAAGTCACCCAATATTCTTCCACACATCACGCTTTCATCAACACAAGTCATTTCAAACCTTCAGCAGGTCTTGCAGCAATGTATGGAGTCTAAGGCATTTTTTTCTAAACTTAAAATTTTGCTGCTGCCAACCCCAAATCCTGTTACAATCTACAAAACACTCCATGCCAAATTTCTATGCAATCAGACAACTTTAAGCTGACTCTCAAATACCTTGAACTTGGAACATAGTATATAAGCACCAACTAATTCCGTTCCAAAATTGCGTAATTGTTACAACCATTTTGATATCTGATCCAGCCAGCTGCCACAATTGTTTAAGAATTTTCTGAATCAAATTTACCAAAAGTTAATATGAAAAATTTCTAAAATTGCATAAAAAATAGGATTTGTTAAGATTTTTTTTAATAAAGCACACAATTCGTACAAGATACACTTGTTTATCTCTATGGGCAATGAACATTGTACAATATTTTTTTTAGTAAGAGAGCATTTTGTGGCAGTTGGGTAGTTTTTTTAATGATTTTCTGTAGCATCGTTCATAACTATTTTCTCCATTTTCCCAAGTCTTCTTTGCTAATCAGTATCATCCATTCATATTTAAGGATCTTTGTCAAGGAAATTGGTGCTAAGAGAAAATCTGGTAAAAGTTTTTCTATCCGAAGTTACAAAAGAAGAAAACTCAATATTTGTAAAGGAAAAAATAATTTTCATTCCAAATGTCTCTTCGGTATATTTCTTCTTCATTTTATTCATATTTCTCTGTATTCAGCATAACTAGAGTTGTATTTGCCTTAATCTTTGTTCGAACAGTGTTGTCAGATAATGCATCAGTTTACTTAAATACCATAGATGCTTGAAAAATATTTTTCCAGTAGCCTTGCTGATTTATGGATCATTATGTTGACAATTTTTCAGTTGACACATAAGAGGAAATCATAATATAGAGCTTTAGTTGCTTATGGTAAGAGAAACTGGGCATGCATGGACACCCAGGGAAGGAAAGTAAATACTCTTTTAGAAGAGTTCTCCCTGTGAGACAACTTAAATTGATCTTGAAAATTACATTTTGAATGCATAAATTTCTTTTGACATCCAGGATACTTACATTCAAAGCATCTGAATGAGCTATGTCAAAGAGATTGTCCAACATTTTTACAAAAACTTTTCTCTTTAACCTTGTCTACAGTTCTAGTTAATTTTTCTATAAATATTTCAAATTCTTGTATGGTTTGAGTAACTTACCAATGCAATATTCAGTTCCTTTGGTAAGATTTCGTGATTTTGCAAAAACTGTAAACTTCATGAAATACTAACATGGCACTTCTCTTAGTCGTAACCTGTGGCTCGGTTTCCACGTTAAACTCTAGGTCCCAGAGGAAAGGAATTGGCCGTCCTACCTCTGACACAATGGTTACTATGCCTCCTTCGGGAGGATCCAACCAACCCTTGGGTTGTGAACTAAGTTTGTTTTAAGATTTACAACTCTTACATTGTGAAGAAAGCATTTAAAACCCATGATTTAATGGGGAAATTAGTCAGCAAGAGAGAAACCTAAATATTTTCTTAGTTATTGGATGAGCTACCTGGAAAAGCAGACACCATTTCATGGAAGTAGGAAGAAGAATTCACAAAAATAACTTAAGTTGATCTGGCCTAAATCTATACCTGATCATCCCTCCAACAGATAAGGGCTCAACAACACTGGTCATGAATCAATGTAAGTAGCTAAGGGCTTTTATCAGTTGCTGGATACAAACACCTATTACCACCTCAGCTAGATGGGGGACTATTTCTTTTTTTTTTAGCTCTACCACTACCCCGGACAGCAAGAACCAAGAAACAAAATTAAGGGCCCCGTTCTGCACATTTGCTATGGGTCCCGCGCTCTTTTAATCTGGCTCCGATTTTGACATGACATGAATTCTTGGCTATGTATGCCATAAACAAAATTCTTGCAAACAATGGAGTCTGAGAATGCTTTAAAGTCACTTTTGTAGAGATCAGCCTAGTGTAAAATAATTACTTGAGCTATAGGGCATTTCTATGTTACTTGCTTCTAGTTTGAGTAAAAATGGAGGGAAAGGTAATGACACAAAGTAATGGAACAGTAGTTTCATATTAATGCAAATCAGTGCAGGGTAAGATTAAACAGCAAACTGGATATTGACCAAAATATACCTTATTGGAACTTATCTTACTCAAAACTGTGATAGAATATTACACAATATGATAAAGCGAAGTAACAAAACAATATTTTCCTGTATTTTATCAAATCAGTCTATTTTATTATATATACAAATACATCTCGGCAGCAAAATATATTTTATAATAAATTCAAGGAATGGTACTAAAAGTGTAATACTGTATGAACTAAATATACTGACAGTTAAAATCATAACACATTATTTTCAACATTTCAATAATAGTGACAATTGTTGGATTGGGAAATTAAACCCATCCATCACCACATAAATTCAGGAAGGCCACAAAAGACAAACATGTACACACTTTAACAAGTGACAGAAGCAATTTGAGACAAATGTAAATAACAAAGGCAGTTGGATATTGTTGTTATAACCAAAAAAAATTCCCAGAAAAGGTTAATATTGCACTTATTGGTCTATAAAATTTTCACTATAAATGGCTCAGCAAGACTCAGGCCCAATATCATTTTACATTTGGATACACACATTTTTCTGCATGGGTGGTGGGAGATCCATGCAATGGTTTCAGGCCTGGGTCATGCATGTTAAGACACTGGCAACTTGTGGTGCTGGGCTCTGAGACATCTCGATGTTCTGCCTGCTCACTGAGCCTGACAATGTCCCCCACGTTTCACCTCGGACATTGTGCATGTAATAGAACACGTAAAACAATGCCAAGTGGGATTACTGCACTGCAAGTTTTCAGAGATATTAGTCCCATGAAATACAACTAATTGCAGACCTCATGCTCACTGCCTTAGCTGCCACCAATGATTGGTCCTCCACCACCTGTGCATCAGCAGTAAGAACAGAAGCCTCTGAGGCCCCCCGGCATGGGACTTCTGGACGCCACTTTCCCCCTCAATGGGACATATGAGGAAGGAAGAACTTATGTTTGTGTAGATTTTTTTTGAACATGAGAATTATAGCACATGCTGAACATAATTTATTGGAACAATGCAATTATTGGAAATTGGGCAGAGGGGATGCTTTTTTAATGTCTTTGGAAACTGTCATGGACAACAGCAATCATTTGTGTATGGATATCTTATCTTATCCTATATGCTATTAGACAAAAGTGTATCTCCTATTTAGATAGTCATATCACAGTCAGTTTTCAAATCTGATAAATATTTTCTGTTTAAGGCAGTCTGTGGAATAAAGTCAATTGTTATCCGATTTGCTCAGTATCCTCATTTCCAGTTATAATTGTCTTTCAGATAAACTTGGGCATTTTTTTGTGGCCGTTTTATTGTGTGCCTTTATGTTATTCTGGTAGTGAGAAGAAAGGTTCCGTTTCTGTTTCTTGCAAAATGCCAGTATATTCTAGTATTTCATGTGCCTGTGGATTGAGTTCAAGTGTCATTTTGATTCCTATAATCTTCAAGTTCTTAACAGTTAGATTATACTTTTGACAATACAGAAACGTAAACTAACAAAAGAAAAAAAAGAATCATTAATATGGAGGGTGTTTGTTCATTTTGTTGTGTCACACAATAGAAATATTGATTTCTCATACGTGGGAGTGCTCAAAGTTAAACAAGAACAGCTGTGAGCCATTTATTGTGTAAATTGTTTAGGCAAACAGCTGCAATACTAAAATTTCTGGGGATCAAATTTTGTTGTCAATTTATAATAGTCCACTATGACTTTTGTTATTTGCATTTGTTTCAGATCACCTCTGCCACTTGTTAAAGTGTGTTCAGGTTTGTAATGCCCCTCTTGCCTTCTTCTGTGGCGAGTGAATGGTTTATTTTCCTGATGTTTTTTAATTTTCATCATCTATCTTTACATAAAAATATAATTAATCAGAATAATGATAACTCCATTTGCTCATTCACTAGGGGCTAGCTGAGCTGCTTCATCCTTTGGAAAAAAATCATCACTGTTGAATATTTCTGGTGGTTGATATGCTGGGGATTGTGATCCTCTTGATAGGGGTTCTGATTTTTTCTGGAAAAAAAAAGGTTCTTTTAAACAGCAATATATTACATATTCTTCATAAACACACTAACTCTGAAAACCAGAGCAGCCCAGCAAGTCACACGTGATTTTACTACACAAACAAGCCTGCCATCTATCTCACGTGACTTGCTACAGCCCAAGCTACTTCCTGCCAGTACTATTCTTGTCACTATTCATGCCACATCCCTATACAATCATTCCAGACTGTCACAGCCTTGGTACTATGAAAAATATCTAATGCCTTCCCAAGAGCCTAATGCTATTATTTTGTCACTTCCCCAGCTTACTTAGATCTTTTCTCGAAGAAAAATAAGAAACACAAAAGTGAAACATTTTGAGACATACGGGACTGGTAAGTACTTAATTAAAAGGTAAAACTGAATTGAAAAATGTGTGAAATAAAATGATTATTTGAAAAAATTAATTGAGAATTTAGGAGAAAATATCATTAGCAAAATACAGAATCAAACTAAGGACTACCCAACATATCGAGACCAATCAAGAAAAGACACTGTTTTCCTATAAAAATGTTTATTGAGTTATTACAACATATGCTAATTGGTAGACACAAAGGAGAATTGAAGTTAGGGTATGGGGTACTCACAACTAAATAACAGGAATCATACACAATTGACTGATCAATTATAATTTACGAATAACGCTTAGGAAATGCCGAATTTGAAAGAATATTCCTAATTAAAAAATATATTTTAGTTTGTCTTTCCATTTTCCGCCACTTGCCACAAATTACAAAATTCTAAATTGTAATGTATTATTCTGCACTTTTTGCAACATTTTGGATTGCTCGATTACTAGCTCATATTCACTGTCCCCCCTCTCCCTATCCTCTGTTTGAATTTAACCCCACCTTGTTCCCACTAACAGCCATTCTGTGAGACGGTCTCCTACACCACCCTCCCTCTAAAAGCCGAGGGAAGTGGACATTGTGATAACTCTTGCTTAACAAAAACAGTTATTTATAGATTAACAGAACAGTAGAGTGCACGTTGGTACTTAGTGGATTTAGAGTTCTGTAGCAGAACAAATGCATAGAGGGACTTTTAACATCTCAGTACTGTAGTTCCTAGAGATTGAGATAACTATCGGATCTTAAAATAAATTGTGTGTCCGTAGACTTGGGCATTAGAGTAGGTATAGTGTCTAATTAATTTTCGATCAACTCATATATAGCAGAGTTAGAGGTGCTATTCCAGGTCAGTAGTATACTAGTGTAGCTACAGCTATCAGGAATAAAGTAGGTGTTGTGTGGGTAGTCTGGTTAAACTGTACTAAATTAAAATCTGTTAGTCTAAAAAGCTACTCCATATTTTAATCTGTAATATAGTATTGTTCTTGCTACTTTAGAATTTGGTTGGAAGGTACTTGAGGTATTTTTGGAAAAAGCATGTCTGGAAAGTGTGGCGCCTGTCACAGGATCATGAAGAATGGTATGGGGTGCAGTGGGTGTAAGGAGTTTCATGAGGGATGCAGTGGAGAGGAAACGCGAGAAACAAATGAGGCTCTCCCATGGTTTTGTCCACTTTGCATTAGGGATGAAAGGATCTGGGAGATGGATGTAAGGATGAGGGAGAAAGATGAAACAATCAGAGTTGTTGGAAAGAATCAGGGCCATTGTGGCTGAACCTGTGGAGGCGAGGCCTATGGTTGAAAGGCCTTTGGAGGCCTTGCCTGTGGGAGCCTCGCCTGTGGAGGCTCCGCCTATAGTGGCAGATAGAGATGGTGGGTATAGAGAAGAGGGAGATAACGATGGTTGGGAGCTGATAACAGGTCGTAGGGGAAAAACAGTAAACAGGAGGAAGAAGCCAGACACTCCAGAAATTATTGGGAAAAATAGGTTTGACCTGTTACCAGAGTCAGGAGGGGAGGAGCCTCATGCGGATGTAGGAGTAGATAAGGTGCAGCAGGCCTTTAGGAATAGGGGCGTACAAGGAAAAAATAGAAAGAAAAGGGTTCTGCTGCTAGGTAGTAGCCACAGGAGAGGTGTAGGCCTTTTCTTGCAGGATAAGCTGGGCTCAGGTTACGAGGTCACAAGTTTTTTCAAACCAAGTGCAACTTTAGGTCAGGTAATAGAGGATATAGGTTCACTCTGTAGGGGCTCCACCAAGGAGGATAGGGTAGTGATAGTGGGAGGTGCGGGTAACAGTATCGATAGAAATGCTAATTATAGTATAGAGAGTGACCTGAAGAAAGTGTTGAAGGAGGCACAGCACACTAGGGTGGAGCTCATGCAAGTCCTAAGTCGCCATGACCAGCCGCAATTGAACCACGCTGTGAGGCAGGCAAATGTGGAAACGGAGGAACAGCATTAGTTCTGTCATGGGGGTTGTACCTGTGGAGACCATTGGTAGGTGGGGTTTCACTAGACACGGCCTACACCTAAATAGGAAGGGCAATTTGAGTTGTTGGCCAGGGCTGCTAGGGAGCCCACTTCTAGTAGTGACAGGGTTGGGACTGTGCCTTTTTTAGATTAATGGCTGCTGGCGAAGGGGTAAACACAGCAAATCATGGGAATACTGAGTATAGATCCATAGTTAGAAAATCACTAATAATGAAGAAATAGAAGAAGCTTTTGAAAAAATAACAGAAAAAAAGGGGGGGCAGATCTAGGAAGGCAAATATTAGAGCTGAAAATATCACAAAGCCAGTGATGAGAGTGTTACTGGTAAACTATAGAAATATAATGAATAAAATCATAGAATTTGCAAACCCAATTGAGGTACATGAACCTCAAGTAGTTATAGGAGTAGAGTCCTGGTTAAAAGAAGGAGTACTAGACAATGAGGTTTTCCCGATGGTTACAGAGTGTACCACAGTGACAGGGGAGCAACTGGGGGAGGGGTATTCATACTGGTTAGCAAAAACTACCACAGTTCACTGGCGTTCATAGATCAAGACCATGAGTTACTTGGGATAGATTTCTGGGGTAATAAAAAAGAAAAAATCAGAGTGTTGGCTGTTTACCGCAGTGGAAGAATGACAGAAGAGGATGAGGCTCTTGGGAAGAAACTAAATTCATATTCAGAGTTCAGAAGTGAGCATAGAATGGTCTTTATTGGTGGGGATTTAAACTTACCAGGTGTTAACTGGGTAAGAAATAAGATTAATAACACAAAGCAACAGAGATCTGCAAATACCTTAGTAAGGGAAGGAGGCTTTACACAGGTGGCTGAGCAAAAAACTAGGGGACTAAACATGTTGGATATTTTCCTAATAAAGCCACATGATAACCAAACCAGGTTTCAAGTAACTGAAGGATTAAGTGATCATAATGCAGTTCTGATGGAAATAAGGGGATCCAGTAAACCAGTGGCCAGAATTGAAGGGGGAAATAGATACAGTTATAAAAAGGCACAAACCGTGGAACTGAAAAGATATTTCAGGGTTAATCTTATTAAATGGAAGAATGGCATAAGTTCAGTGGAGACAAAGTGGGAAGAGTTCAAGGAAATGATAAGAAAGGGTGAAGAAATGTTTATTCCAAAACAGAGAATAAAGAAGTACAGAACCTTCATACTATAACAGGGAGGTGAGGAGGTTAAAGAGATTGGTGAGATGAGAACATAACAGAGTTAAGAAACAGCAAGGCAGTAGGGAGGTCATGAAACAACAAACAAAGGAATTAATAATGTCAAAGAAACTGGCTAAGAATGAGTTTATGAAGAATATTATTGGTGCAAGGGGACCTCTGACTGATGCATCTAGAAATTTCTATAGCTATATCAGGAAACTGAGGGGAAAAGAGGGTATTGAGACAATAATAGATAAGGATGGAGAAGTAACGGAGGATTTAAAAAAAGGCAGACTTATTGAGTAACTGGTTCAGTCAGTCCAATAGGGACAATAATTCAGGGGTTATATCTGGAAACGAGCTATCAGCACAGTTGGAGGGGAGCAGATTAGAAAATTTGAAATTAAATATGAAGATATCATGAAGGAACTAAGGAATATAAAAAAGCATAAAGGGGCTGGAGTTGATAATATTACTACACATGTTTTAAAGATAGTAGGATGGGACATTGTACCTTACCTTGAAACATTATTTAAATTGAGTCTGGATACTTGTTTACGAGATGACTGGAGAAGTGCGATAGTAGTACCGGTCCATAAAAAAGGTGTGACCAACAGGGTTGAAAACTATAGGTCTTTGATAGAGTGAGCCATAAAATGGTGCTAAATAATGTAAAAACTATTGGAGCTGATAAAAAGTGTCAGTTTGACATCAGCGGTAGGTAAATTAATGGAGAGATTAATATGCAGCCATATTAGAGGTGTCTGTGAGGAAAGTAAATGGTTTTGAAGTTGGCAACATGGTTTTAGACAAGGATATTCGTGTGAATCTCAGTTAGTATAATATATGCAGGATATTTCTGATGAAATGACAGGGGAGGTCAAGTTGATAGTATTACTACAGATGTTTTAAAGATAGTAGGATGGCACTAGATCTTTCAAAGGCCTTTGATAGAGTGAGCCATAAAATGGTGCTAAATAAGGTAAAAACTATTGGAGCTGATAAAAAGGAGATTTGCTGGGTGGAAGAATTTCTACAAGGTAGAAAGCAAAAAGCTAGGGTAGGAAATGCAATATCGAAAGAAGAAGTGAACATGGGAGTCCCACAGGGTAGTGTATTGGGACCATTGTTGTCCATTATTCTAATGAATGATTGCGTTAATGGTTTACTGTCAGAGATTAGATTGTTTGCAGATGACAATGTTATATAAAAGGATCAAAACAATAGAAGACTAAACAGCTGCAGGGTGAAGTAGATAGGATAACTAGCTGGATGAGTCAACATGGGATGAAGATAAATGCAAAGAAGAGTCATTTTATTAGGTACACAGATAAAAAGCTAAAGGTTGATTACAATTATAAAGTGGGGAAGGAGCTATTTACTGAAGACTCGAAATGTAAATACCTTGGCATTTCATTTGATAGCAAATTTAACTGGGAGGGAGACATTGGACAGGTGGGGGTTCAAAATTCTTCACCTGTTAGAGTGATGAGTGGATGCACTAGAGAAGTAAAGGGAATTGGGGTACTCAGACCACTGCTGGAATATTGTGGTGTAGTTTTGGATTCACATTTTGGTTATCAAATACAGGAGTTGGAGGGGGTTCAGAGGAGGGCTGCCAGGTTTGTCTCTGGAAATTACCACAGAACACAATCAGTAACTAATATGATAAAGGAGCTGGAGTGGGGCACATTAGAGGATAGAAGGAGGGTGAAGAGAGTCACGGGAGTATACAAAACCTATACTGGTGATGAAGCATGGAAAGATATTGGTGGGAAAATTAAGAGAGGTGCTTGGAAGGGTAACAATGAGCATGACCACAAGCTGGCACTAGATTTCAGGCATAAGGGTGCGGGAAAATTTTCTTTCATAGGAAAGGGAGTGAGGGACTGGAATAAATTGCCAAGAGAAGTGATGAATAACTTACTGGAAACACTGAAAGAATTTAAAGCAAAAAATTAGTACAGGGCAAAAGTAGGTTGGAAGGGGAAAGGTGTGTAAGGAGATTGCCACCAGAGCAGGTGCTCCATCACAATTTTATCAATTATTATTATTAATGTTCTCCTGTTGACAAATGGCCAAGTCCCGAAATATTAATTATTTTTCCTGTTCTTGTGCTTCTTTTTTTGTGTGCTCACCCCATGATACCATCATCTAAGTGGTGGTTCATTTCACTATCCTTTTTTTGTAAATCCATTCGCTACTATATATATACTTTAGGACAGGAGAAAAACCACCACTTACCATAAAAGAGAATTCCTGCGGCGTCGAGGCGTGGAAAAAACATGTACACTCACAGTAAATTTTTCAAGCCTATGGCCCTTCTTCAGTGAGATGACTGCATATTGAAGGCTGGCAGCATATATATATTTTATAAATGCAAAAGTAACTGTCTGTTACGTTTCTTGGGCTAATCGCTAAGCCGATCATGATGAAATTATACAAGGAGATGCTATTTGACATTAGGATGGACATGGGATACCACATTCTGGATAGATAATACATATTGTCATTGAATTATGAAAACTATCTGAACTGTGACAGACAGATGCATAATATCTATAGGTGTCTGTAATGCGAAACGACAATGAATTCTGGTAGTATAGTGGATAAGGTGCTTGCATCTTAAGAAATTTCCCATGAGACTTCGGGTTCAAACCCCACTGGGAGAAATTTTTTTTAATAATTGTTTTTATAGTTTGAGCCAATCTACGATTTTGTAGTAAGGATACCATGTTGAAATGTACGTCCATAAATTCAGGGCTGGAATGCGTGGCAAATCGTAGGCGGCAGAATAATGCCTTAACTTTGTTCACGGTATGCTGGTTCTACAGGCAGTTTGTGTGTGATCTAAACTAATAATGTTAATATGCGAAAGTAAGTTTCTGTCTTTTTGTTACATTTTGACGACTATATATGTGTACAACCGATGACAAGGAATTACTTTGTATCTTTAGGAAGGAAATAGGATACTGGTGTGAATAACAGTTTTAATCATGAGATGGGTTTGACGGTAGAATGGTATATCGACTATGTTCCCGTAATATTATGACAAATCGGTGTTGTTTGGAACGCACCTTAAGTAACTTTCTATATCCATTTCTTGCAATCGAACAAGTCCACGCATACAAAATCATCAGTAACAAGTAGTATATATATATTTTACAAAAAAAAAAAAAAAAAAGCGATGGTGAAATGAACCACCACTTACCTTAGATGATTTTCCTTCCCTCTATCCTCTCCTTACCTCCATGCCCACTGTCTATATTGAACCATCACATGGTTCAATTTTTCGATTTTGTTTTCTTTTAACTTTCTCAAATATACGTTATGAACATTTTCATGTATTTTTCTGCACTTTTTGCAACATTTTGCATTGCTCAGGTACTAGCTCCAATTCACTGTCCCCCTCTCCCTGTCCTATGTTTGAATTTACCCCCACCATGTTCCCAAATAACAGTCATTTTGTGAGACAGTCTCCCACACCATTCTCCCTCCAAAATGTTGTTCTGTTGATGAAGGGCCAATTCCCGAAATATTCATTGTTTTTCCCATTCTTGTGCATTTTTGTGTGTTCACCCCATGAAACCATCTGATGTAAATGGTGGTTCATTTCGTATACTTTTTTTGTAAATCCATTCGCTACTTATATATGAAATCTTTATATCAGAAATCATTTAAGTAGGGGAAAATCGTTTTGAGCAGTTGTGACTCTCATATAAATAAACTACTCAAAAGTAAATACAATACTTACAAAGAATGGTTTCAGCATATTCTTCAAGACACCTTCACCTCCAGCAACTGCTTCTGCTGTGTCCAGCTGTGCTTCAACAACGTCCATATCATGTCGAACACGAGATACCAATGCTTCCAAACTGTCCACACGCTCACAAAGAGCATGAAGTTCTGTTTTACATGCCACAAGACCAGGAAGAGCTGAAGCTGCTGACTGTGTCACATCAGTTCTCACCTACACTTAAAGCAAATATTCGATTTTTACATTGGTTGCCTCAGAAACAGTAATTGAAATACGTTAAAGATGTTCAGGCAATGAACAGGGTACTATTAACTAATGTAATTCTAACAGATTTGAAATCTGAATCACATAGTAACAAATGTAATTTCAAGTTATAGCCTACTTATATTTTTGGTTTCACTCACTTCTACTTTGAAATTAGTGCAGCCAGAAATTGACTGCCAATTAATAAAACTGATGCATTCCAACAATAGGTTAGTACCCTATGAAATAGGCAATTCATTTTTTTTTAAGACAAACTCCTCCTTTCCTTCCCACATAAGATTACACATGCTCTGTGGATTATACTTCTTATGCACTCGAAACATTTTCCATAAATAACTTACTTTGAACTTTTGTTTTGTTTTGTCACCGACTTCTGAAACCCTTCTGGCTGTCATTCTTTACCTTTCATCGCTTCCATTTTTAATAATGGAACTAGGAAAAAAGCTTGATTTGTCTTTACATTTCACCTCAACTCTTTTAACTTTCTTCATACTTTCAAATTTCCTTCTTCAATTTTTTTTTTTTAGCCCAATTCATTCCCTATTTTGGTATTTATGATTTAAACTACAATTAGTATGCGAGATCAAATTCAATTTCCTTCTTTTTGGTCTTCTACTATGCATCACTATCAAACTTTAAACCTGTTCCAGAGACAGATGCCACGGCTATAATAAATACACTGAATTGTTATTATCATTATAAAAGAACAATGGAAGAAATAATTCTTATTCATAATTGTTTAAAGGTTACTTATATTTCCCTCATGATATCACCAGAAGAGAGAGTACAGTGATCTTAATAGAAAATCATGTCTAGAATTTTTTTCATGTTACCATGTCCATCAGACTCTCAAATTCCTCCAGTCGAGTTAACATATCTTCTATAGTTTCCATCACTGGAGCCATCTGAAAGATAAAGTACAAAGATTTCTTCAGAGAAGTTTTCCTTGACTACAGAATTAGTAATGTCTTTCAGTTCCTACAAAATCAGCTGCAGAAACCTGTTGGAAATAGACTAGTACTATGAGCTAAATTAATATGCAAGATAAGATTAACAGTATTTGCTTTATAAATGATTTTAGCTGATGTCTACAGTTTTCAGAGCAGTTAAGGTGGAGAAACGTGCGCAGCTGTCTCTCACACGCACCAACTACAACTTAAAAAGTAATTTGGTCGCCAGTCCATCGAAACAGAGAATGTTATTTAATAGTGGATGAACCCACTGCTGGTTATGTTAAAGTCTTGAAATGAAAATTGGTGGTTTCATGGTTCTCTTATATTAGCCTACATTAAAGTTGCCCAAAAAGGTCACTCCGATACCACATTAAAGTTTGACCATGTTAAGACACCAGATATCCGGTTTCAGATAATAAACATTCCATGTTGCAACCATTCACAAGCTAAATAACACTCTTCCCAGCCACGGGACCATGCTGCACCACCTCTCTCCGCAGTCTCTTTGCTCGTTCAAAGATATCCATCTTCAGCCAGCACCATCGGTACTCAATATATAATTGTAATAAAACTTTTACAACATACATTTTCAAGGAATCCTTACAGAATCACTCATTTCTCAGTCTGTCACATCCTAAACATTTCTAAGCACTCACAAATTTTAATTGTGACTTGTAACATGAAATTCTGAAAAAACATGGGAGAAGGAGTTAAACTATTTAAAAAATGGCACCCCCTTTACTTTCAAAACTACTGATCCATTTTTTTAAAAATTTAATAGTGATATGTAACCTAATGTATATATGAAAATTGTAGCCATCTTTCTGGAGCTTGTGGTTTTTACAAAAGAGCTAAATGAGTGATTTTGATAAATTTGATTTTTTTTTTTTTGTAAAAAAATCTTATGCAGAGAATTTAATGAATAAAGGCATTGAAAAAACATATTTTTTTCTTCTAATGTATACAAAAATTATTTTTTGTGTCTAGTTTATATACTTAGTTAAAACATAATTAACACTATTAATTTTTTAATTAATTTCCATTTGTTTTTAAATAAATTTAATACAAATTTGAATAGAACGTTCAGTGTGAGAAAATAACTCACACCTGACACTGCCAGTTTATTCTATGTTAAAAAAATATTTTTCGGTACTCTATAGTTCCCAAGGCTTAAAGATGGGTAATATCAAGATGGGGAAACCGCTGCGGCCTCACGTAGTAAACACACAGATCACGTGGTATATATGATGACACTGTGATGTATGGTCCAGGCTACATTACAACAAACTCAAATGATGATTGACGAAATCATATTTTATAATTATGCATTTCGGTCGTAATGCAGCCTGGACCAAAGTGCAAGGTAACCATAACCCATGATATTGCAGATATCCAATTTTCAGATCATATCTACAGCTGTTACTGTGTTGGTACGTGCAGACTGAATACGTCACAACGATGTCATATATACCACGTGATCTATGTGTTTACTACGCGAGGCCACAGCGGTATCCCCATATTGATATTACCCGAACCTTCAGTGTGAGAAAATAACTCACACCTGACACTGCCAGTTTATTCTATGCTAAAATAATAATTATCGGTACTCTATAGTTCCCAAGGCTTAAGATTAAAATACTCGTGTGGTAAAATCAGTTACACATTAAAAACTGAAAATTTGGATTTAAAAGTATTAGTGTTCTGTAATGCAAGTCCTATTGCAGCCAATGTGGTATACCATTACTGCGTTCACTGGTACTAACTACTTTCTATCAGAAGTGATGATACCATATGGCACGAGAAATTTGTAACCCAAAAAGACAGTAAATTAAAAGAAATGAAATTAAAATCAAAGATTTATTGATATTCCTATTAATTACTGTTTGAGCCTTATTGGTCCAGGAATCATTAAAAACTGTTGTTAAATACGGCAGCTGTTAATGTGATGAACTAACGTATTTTGAAGAGTATATTACTATTATGCAGTTTTCTCAACAGTCTCTAGTTTACAGCCTGGTAATAATGTGTGGTTATTAGTAGTGATACTATTGTCATGTTTGCACCCAATTAGAATTTTGGAACTTTGCCCTAGTCAAAGTGGAATTGTGTGATTAAGTCGAGCTTCTAAGACACTAATTCTGCCAGGTTATTATTATTGATACTTATAATATCATATAATAACAGCAGTAAAAAATATTGATTGGTCTGAATGGAAAAGGCAACTGCATTGATTTTAGTCCCAGATGGATGTCGGCCGATTTTGTTCAATCTATCCAAGCATAAAAAGCTAATGGATGAATATCTAGGGCTACTGTTGGACTGACTTGGAGATGAACTTATAGAAATGGTCTACAAGCACAACCTAAAACAGTCTCATTCAACAATGTAGAATCAATCCATGAGCTCAAGGTGGTATTAAATGAATTACTATACACTTCTAATTCATATGTGATCAACAAACACTAAGCAAGTGTTGATTTGTTAGGACTTCAGACATGTGGCAACAGATCCAAAGAACGTCTCATGCACATGTTGATGGTGAAAGGGGCCAAAAGGCTGGAGAAACAAGAACATCGAGCACTGTTCATTGAGAAAGATTCAGTAAGCATCACCATGAAAGGTTTATGTGCATGAACTGCTCCAGGACCAAGTTGCTCTAGTGAAGGGGAAGGACACCTAACAATTCATACATAAAGCTGAAAGATATAATACACATAAATCTATAAAAAATAATAAGAATGTAACTGCCAGAAAGTCTGTATTATTAAGAAATTATTGACCTCCACAAAAGAGATAAACTATTTCTAAAATTTGAGCCTGTCTATCCACTTGGATGAACAGGAAGCATGGAAAAACTAGTAAGATTTTTGAATAGACCTACTGTGTTGACCCTGGTTATGGTAAAATAGGTTACATTTTATTCTGATGTGAAGTTGAAACAATAGAGGCTGCTGTGCAAAGTATGGTCAGTTGAAAAAACTTGTTTTGGGATAAAAAAAAAGTGATCAACGCATTCCTTAGGCAGTACTATTCAAGAAAAAGTGTACATGAAGCCAATAAAACAGGTAGGATAGAAGTTATATAATGCAAATTGTTGGGTTACGTGTGGTATTAGGCCATGTGAAGCAGCCATCATTACACTGAATGTGCTCTTCCGCATGTGATACAAATGTTGATTTTCAAGGAGCTTTATTTGAGAGTGTGATTAGATTGAAATTCAGACGGGACCAGAATTACGACTAATATTCCATGTTGTATAGTGGATTTTGATTGAATAAGGTGGCAGCTACACTGAATTCTGACTATAATGACATCACAGTTGCTGCTAATTCAGTAAAATGCATAACTGTGTTGTGTTTAGGTTGAATGACAGCCTGGATCAGAATGTCTACTAATATTCCATGGTGTTTAGTGGATTTTGAGTGAAGAAGACAGCGGTCCCCACCAAATTCGACTAATTACGTCACAGGTGCCTCAAGATGTCTATTAACGGAATATAACTGTGTGTTTCAGTGCAAATTACATATTTTACGGCTTTTTGGTACACTTTTCCTTAGTGAGTAAATGCCAAAGAAGCAGCTACTCGTATTTTCAACCTGAATTAATAGTTTTTTCTACTGGCTGAACTTTGCACAGTAACCCACCGAGGAATTTAAGATGAAAGTGTACAAAAATCAGTATCCATTTATTGTTTGAAATTTACACAAAAACTCTGATGGGATTTTGAATAATCTACAGCCATGGTTCTTGAAATAGAATAATGTACAACATTTCATTTTTAAGTAATGTCAGAAAGCTAAGAAATTAAGATAAAAACGTCCACTAATTACTATGCCTGTCCCTGTAAAGGATAAGTTGCATGTATTTGAAGCGATTTCAGCATCCTATTTTTCTGAGGAATTAAGTTACTGTTTTTTAAAATACTTTTTCATCACTGGCGATGTATTAACTAGGACAGTCAGGTAAAGAGAGGTCCGTATATTAATAGTTCAGATGAACGAAGTGGCGGTAAACAGCTAGTTCTTCAAAAATATCGGCGAAGGAACATTTGTATAATTTTTTTGACAAAAAGGATAATTCCTTCTAATGGAGTTTTCGTTGCGTGGCCACCAAGAATTTAAAAGGAAGTGTTACAAAAGAAACAACTGAACTGAAAAATATTGAATGCAATACACATAAAATTATGAAGGGCCCAAAGTAAACGCTGCTGCTAATCTCTAGTGCCTCTGGTGTACAGTTCGGATCGGCCGGCGTAAAAATAGACAGGACTTGAATGCACTCAAGTCCCACAATTTACTCAAAACTTACTTTAATAGTTTTTTACACAACATTATGGTGAGATAGTAAGGAGAATGTACACACTTTGACAATAAATTTGGCCGCCGCTGAAATATTCTATCACTGTTATTTTGTACAATCTGACATCATGTCATCCTAAGAAACAGTAACGCAATACTGGCTTGCCAGTATTGTATTTCTGTCCTGGGATGACATTGATGTCAGATTGTGCAAAATAGCAGTGATAGAATTTTTCAGCAGCGGCCAAATTTATTGTCAAAGTGTGTACATCAATTTTTTACCATTAACCGCTATGAACCACTAAAAACTTGCCTCCTTCGCCAAGTCAACTTTCAGGTAAGATGCATAATCATTAGCTAAATCAGTAATCATTGTCAATAACCTATTGAATCAATCAACAATACTTGGCCTGCTGCAGTTCATGCAGAAGTTAAAATGAAACACAACACAAAACTTCGTCTGTCTACTCCAACGAGTTTACTCATAAGTCACAAGTAGGATTTAGGAATATTCACTAAACATCGATCCATCGTATCTATTCGATGTTTACCATACGATATATCGGATTGATTCGATGTTTTGATAAAGAATTTTTCTATTCGATGCACCGATTTTTTTTTCTTTTATAAAAACATCGAATCAATTTTAAAAAAATAACTCTGGCTTATAATGACAAAAATAATAGAAATAAATGTTAATATTACTACATTTATTCGAGAGTAATTTAAATTATTTCAATTTGAAGTAACTGTCACTAGCAAGTGGTGACACCTGTCTGCAAGTAGTGGGACATAACGGTGAAGATGAATTCTTCTTGCGGTTGGTTATCTTGTCCGTATGAATAAATGAATAAAATCAGTTTCTTACTCCTACTGCTTGCCGGTGTTTGTTGTGAATTAAAATAATATATTGTTACTCTGAAACAACTAAGTGATACCTACGTAATACTACACAATATTTAGAAATAAATAGGGTTGCATCCGAACGTTTATTTTCGAAGGTTGCTCAAACAGTCAATCAGCAAAAGATCAGAAAGAAAAAAGATTGAATAAATTTTTGTTTTTGTTTCTGCAAAGTTTGTCTAAACACCATTGGTGTTAAGTGGTTAAAAACTTAAAATTAATATTTTTAGGCAGATGTAGACTTTAGTAATGGTCTGGTATCGTAATAAAATATTTCTCTTAATTTGTAGTTTTGTATTTCACTTACAAAGCACTATTTAACCAACATACAATATCATAAAATTAATTTTTTAATGCTGGTTGAGTGGTAACGCATTGGCCTAACATTCGGGAGGGCGGGTGTTCGAATCCCCATCCGGGCATTCAAATTTGATTATTCCATGGTTTCCTCAAACCACTCCAGGCGAATGCCGGGGTGCTTCCTTTAAAATGCAGTGGCCGATTTCCTTCCCGTTCCTTGCCCCCAGTCCTTTCCCGCCTGTAATGACCTCGATGTCGACGAGGCGTAAAGCCATAAACAAAAGAAGCATAAATTTAAACACATCATTACAGCTACAGCACTACACTATTGGTATAGCTTTACTCTAGGTTCACACAGACCAAACGAAAGCCAACGAACTATCTGCGTTCAACTGCAAATGGTGAATACGAAACTATTGTCACATTTTGTCTTGGCGATCTTAAAGGAACAGGTAAGAGAAAAATGAAACGACATTTGCCGACGAATATTGTTGATTTGTATTTATTTGTTGAGATAAGAAAAACATAAAAGTATTAGATGTTGAAAAAACAATGATTTTTTAAGCGATACATCGATGTACTTTATAAGTGGACACCCCTACTCACAAGTATTAACCCTGACTGTGTCTCTGGTATTTTGCGATTTTGAAAGTATTAATCTCTGATTTGTGTTTTGGAATCAAGATACGCGGAGAAATTTTTAAGGAGCATCAGAAGCCTGATATTAAATAAGGATGTGTCACAGAGAAGAAAGAGAGTAATTTATCCCTCATACTATGTGCTTATTTTGACATATGTTGCTGAAATCTGGACAATAAGGAATGGGTGGTACTAGAATGAACAAGATAACGATTAGACTCACCATAAAAGAACCACTTTAGGAAAATAATAGAGAAGGCCAGACTAAGATGATATGGACATGTAAAGAGAATGGAGAAGCAGAGAATCCCAAGAAAAATTCACGAAATGAAGATGCTTGGACATATCTCCGGAATACCGTGGGAGCACATACTGCGCGAACGTGTGTATTTAAATTATAAATAAATATAGTTAATAGTTAATAGTAATTTGAAACTCTAAATTCTAATGCATTTTACTGCTGTGAGTGTTAGTGAGTGTTTCTATTCGTGCAAAAATTATTATTTATGATTTAGTGCCGTGGTCTGTTCCCTGTTTATTTTCTGTGTTTGTTTACATCTTTGAACACTATGCTTAAGTTCAGATTTTTGCTATAGGGCGTAAATATATTTAGAAAAAGCTTACTTATGAATTAATTTAGCAGTTTTTTGTAAGGATAAGTTCAACAAATTTTCTCTCTCATATTATGTTCTTTGTTAATTTTTATTTTTTTAGTTAATTGTAATCATGAATGAAAATTGCCGTAGATTAGTGAGAGAAGGAATTTTTTACGATGGATGTGAGAAATGGTAACATTGGGGAGGGAGTTGTAGTGGCGTCGAAAACGGGGAAATTGAGGAGGCTCTCCCAAGGTTCTGTACAGATTGTTTCAAAAGTAGGAAGATATTAGAACAGAAGGTAAGGATTAGTGCCCTTGAGGCCGAACTGATAGACGCTAGAAAGGAGTTGGATAGGCTGCGCAGGGAAGGAAACAGAGATGGTTGGGTACTGGAAACAGGGAAAGGGCAATTAGAACAAGAAGGGGTTCTGATTCTTTTGATGTTGGAGTGCAAAATAGGTTTACTCTGTTGCCAGAGTTAGACAGGGATGAGCCTTCTGTAGCTGTAGATGTAGGGAATAAGCAGCATACTTGTAAGAAAAGCTTTGTAGTTAAGTCTGGTAGGCAGGGATTAGGTAAAAAGAAAGTCTTGCAGCTAAGGTATTAGTCATGGACGAGGTGTTGGCCCCCACTGGTGCAGGAAAAATTAAGATCAGGTTTCCAGGTCATGAGTTTCTTCAAACCTAGTGCTAGTCTTGCTCAGGTAGTAGAAGAACAGGTTCTTTGAGTAAGGATTCACATATCAGGATCAAGTAATGATAGTGGGAGGAGCGGGAAACAGTTTGGGCAGGAATGATAGATATAGTA
>JARYHS010011408.1:209219286-209243167 GCA_031002005.1 Vandiemenella viatica | reverse complement strand
ACATGCTTCTCGAAAAGAACAAAAACCATGGGTAACTGTGCACATTTTGAACATCATGCATTTGTAAAAGGAAGTTATATGTTGCCTCTAGGATCAGTCATAATGCTAATGTTAAAACAAATGACAAGCAATACTACAAAATACTGAAAAAAGTTATTAAAGAATCTAAAAGTATGCACTACAAACAGAAAATTCATAATTCTGAAAATAAAATTAAGACAATATGGGCCAAAAAAGAAATAGGAAAAAATAATCAAACCAGTAATGACATTTTTTTTGAAGAAAATTCAGTACAATCTAATTTTTCAATTGCTGATTTATTTAATAAACATTTTTATCTGTTGCTGATAAATTAACTGCCAATAGCACAATAACACAAAGTATGGATTTTGTCAGAACAGGCTTCCAAAAAAAATTTAACACTTTGTCTGTAAATTTAGCTACTCCAGAAGAAATAAGAAAATTATCAGGTGCCCTTAAGAACATATACTCAAGTGTTTACGATGGGATTTCCAGTAGATTAATTAAACTGTGCTCCACAGAATTAAGCAATGTACTAAGTTATCTGTTTAATATATCTTTACTTAAGGGTACTTTTCCAGAAAGGCATAAGTGTGCTGTAGATAAACCACTCTATAAAGGGTGATAAAATTTCCATTTTATTTCATTACTAACAGCCTTCTCCAAAGTTTTTGAGAAATCATTGTACAATATAGTCTATGAACACCTTAAAAATAATAAAATTCTAACTAAATCACAATTTGTTTTCCAAAAGGGTCATTCAACAGAACAAGCTATATTTGCATTCACTCACAATATTTTAGAAGGAATAAATGATAAATTAATTCCTGTGGGATTTTTTTTTGTGACTTATCTAAAGCATTTGACTGTGTAGATCATAAAATTCTGATACATAAATTAAAGTGTTATGGTATAGATGGTATTGTTAATAAATGGCTTAGTTCTTACCTTCTGAATAGAAAACCGAAAGTGTCAATGGAGAATTTTAAGGCTGCCTTAAGTGGTCCACTGTTTTCTGAGTGGAATTAATCAGATGTGGCGTGCCTCAGGGGCCACTATTGTTTTTAATGTATATAAATGATCTACCCTCTGTTGCATCTAAGAATTCAAAATTTGTCAAATTTGCAGATGACACAAACATATGAATTAAAAATACTCCAGATTTATCTACAGAATATATCTCAAATTATGTCTTTGACATTATTAAAAATGGTTTACAGTTAATGCCTTGTCTTTAAACTTTGAAAAACTCAGTATATGGAATTCAGTACATCACAAAGATTAACACCAGATATAGATATAAAATTTGCAGGCCAGTCAATTCAAGAGGTAGAGTGCATGAAATTCCTAGATTTGCATATTGATCATAATTTAAATTGGAAGGTACATGTATCTGATTTACTAAAGTGATTGGGTGCAAAGTGAGTATATATACACATTAATTCAAACAAAAACTTAGAGATTATCTTATTGGCAACTCCTTCTACTCCATTCAAGAATTTGAAGAAAATAATTAATTGTACTCATCATGACATTTGCAAAACTCAGTTGCAAAAATGTATGTTTATTATTATTTCTTGTATTTGTAAAATATGTATATATATATATTTACTATGATATGACTCATATTATGTGTATATGTATCAACAATGACATGTTTCACATCCCAGAGGTACTTCCTCAGCAGGGATCCATGGAACAAGATTGATAAATAAATAAATAAATAAATAAAATCTCATTTGTAGTCACAAATTATACTTTGTTTGAAACAAATAGTAAAATACACAACTATGGCACTAGAAGTAAAAATAATCTTCACAAGGATTACAAGTCGTTGTCATTTGTTTAAAAGCGGTTCGATATTCAGGGATACATATCTTCAATAAGCTCCCAACAAACATTAAATGTCTAGCAGATTATGAGAATAAATCCAGGAAAAAATTGAAAGAATTTTTAATTGACAACTTCTTCTACTCTGTCGAAGAATTTATTTCTAATGTATCTACAAAATAAACTGTCAGTAGTTTGTGTAAATGTAGCTGATATAATTCATGTATAATGTATGATATGACTGTTCATCTTCTAGTGTATGTATTATTTTGTTATGCAATTGTTTTTCTGTAAATTGACAACTTTCTACATCCCACAGAGGCAGTCTCTTATATTGGGATCAATTGAAAATAAATGTATTGTATATGGTAAACGACCCTGAGGAAGACCAAAAGATAGATGGCTGAGAAATAAAAATAAGAGAAATAGAAAAAGTATGTACGGAAGTAAGGAGAGCACTGGACAAAGGTGGTGTAAGAGAGGTGGTGAAAAGAAAGAAGAAACTATAGAGGCTTATACACAAGGGAGACCTGGCCGATGGCTGGAAGCTATTGACGATGGATCTCTGATCTGGTAGTGCTGATCAAGGCCACTGCGGGACGCAGCCATCGTCACCCCAGGCCAGCCGTGATCGTCGGACACGCCGCCAGGTCGACGACGGGAATCCAATAAATTCAGGTGCGGCCGATTGCCTAATTCTCGGGGATGGTAATTGCCATATCGCGAGATACAGTAGCCTTAGCTCGTTGTTGATGGCTGGAATACGACTGTGTGAGCATGCAGTAATACATCTTCATGAAAGTTGTCAACACCCGTAGAGCTAGTAGAGAAGGCTAATAAATGTCTTGATATGTGATATGTGGCGACTACTTATTTCTAGAGCTCTCCTCTGATGGTGCAAAAATTGCGAATCCGAGTAGCAGATTAAACGAGGGTGCACTGGAGTTACTCTTGCAAACCTTGCCCACGTTCTCTCTCCCCGAGGTCACTACAAGAAAGGCCTTGTAACCTGTTCCTAACTTACCCTCCAGAAGTGGTACTACATCTCTGTTGCTACTATCCAGCAGCGTAACCTTTTATCCTGCTTCTTCCCTCTATGCCTATTCTACTATTGGTCTGCTGCACCTTACCTACTATTACAACTAAATGAGCCTAACAGGTACACAACAGATCAAACCTATGTCTCCCTACTATTTCTGACACGTTTATCCTATTTACTATATTTACCTGACGACCTGCTTCGGGCTCCAAACCATCCTTTTTTACCTAACTACTTAGCCTCCGTTTTTCCTTCTTCCCTTCATATCCTGAGCCTGAAAGACCCTGATCGTTTCACCCTGATGCATGTTCATTTACCAAATCTCTCCCATCATTTTTCTTATTTCACTGACTGTTTCTTCACGCTGTGAAAGTTTACTGTATCTGAAGCAAAGTAGGAAGTGTAATGGGGTCTCATTTACACCCCCTATCCAATTTCCTTTACATTCCTTCCTGTGAAACCACATTCGCTGCAATTCACTCCCTTCGTGACAAACCTGCGGGAAGTGCTATACTTCCAATACATTATTTTTCCCTCTAGAATACTAGGGTAATTCTAAACTGAACTGCTTACTGGTTTTATAACTCCATTGCTCTAATGCAAAGCAGTAAAAGTAAATACTGCATGCTCAATATATATTCCTTCGCCGATAAATGTAACAAAATACTGGTTGACTATGGTACTGAGTTGCATCATCTTGTGATAGAAATGGCTTACCTGGGTTATCAGGGGTTGGTTTCATTACTCTTGATTGTTTTTGGCGCCTTTTGTATTTAATTTTAATCAACTTTCCTTTTAGATCTCGATTACATATTCATAATGTAACATCTGCAAACATTACAATTTATTATTTCAGTTATATTTGAACAAATGACAATTACAGCTGAATATATCTGGCACATGTAAGTTTACGAAGAAAAACAATCGTATGGAAATTCCGTGATTAGCAAATTGTTCACCTGTATTAAATTTCTGCTATCTCAGAAGTATACGTTTAGCACACGAGTTTCTCTTCCCCTGCAAATCACTTTGCGGGTCGTTTTACGGGTGTCTACGGAATGAACTCGAAGCCTCCAGAATGCAAGTCACTAACTGGTCCACGTGGTCTTGAGGTTATCACCATTTTCGATGCACTGTATAGTTACTATCTGCAACTAATAGTCGGAGTCCAACTTTAGACTCACAAACTGCCTAATAGAACTCATCGAGATTTTAGACATAGCGCGTCGCTACGAATCCTGTACAATATATGCCTTCTTCTTCGAAATTGACAACTCCTTCTACTCTGTCAAAGAATTTATTTCTAAGGTATCTAACAAATAACTGCTAGTAGTTTGTGTAAATATAGTTTACATAATTAATTTATCATGTATGCTATGATGTATGTGTACATCGGTACCATGAATGCTATTACTGTATATCTTGTGGTGTATGTATTATTTTTCTATGGAATTTTTTAATGTACTATGCATGCTATGATTGTACATCTTCTGGTGTATGTATTATTTTGCTATGGAATTGTTTAATGCACCATGTATGCTATGACTGTACATCTACTGGTGTAGGTATTATTTTGTTATGCAACTGTTTATCTGTAATTTGACAACTTTCCACATCCCACAGAGCCAGTATCTTATATTGGGATCAATGCAAAATGAATGTAATGTATGTAAATGTATAAATGAAAGAAATTGATGTGGAATATGCATATTCAAACAGTAATAAATATATTTTCCGCTCCTTTTTCTGAATTTTTTAAACAATCGATCCAGAATTAAATCAATGATATCCAAGGTTCTCGAAAAAGTGCCTAATATCGTTCCAGAAGGATAATTAATTGGGTTGGCTAAAGGACTGAAGATTTTAGGCGTGAAGTTTTCGCTATTTGAAATTATCGCTTCTGACTTAAAATCAGCACGGTTTTTTCTTACATCAATATTTTTTCGATCAGAGACTGTAATTTTTTCTTTAAATTGTTAGGTTGTACTAAGATGCTAAAAGTACACACCACTACTAAAATATAATTTAATTTTCTGCTCTATATCAATACTGAGAGTTGATCAGGTGTTATTATTTCTTTTAATACGTCTTAGTCTGATAAGAAATCGTTTCGATGTGCCATCTTTAAACAAATTTAACCTGTTGTTAGATTCCTTGTGGTTTTATTTAATATAATAAAATAACTAGTCCACGATCCAGTTTCAAATTTTAACTTGTTTTATTGCTAGTAAGACAATACTACAAAAACTGTTCGTTCAACACTGTCCTTGGCCGACGTAAACTAATGCCAAGATACTCATACTTCAGTCTTTGCTGGTCGTTTTATATAAGCTCTATCGAAAGTTCTACAACAAAGGCTTCCGACAGATATTACTCGAACATTAACAATACTTAAACAATTGAAAACATATTAAAATCAATCAGAATTAACACATCTTATATATATATAAAAATAGACGTGTTTTTACCTATATTTCACTTTTCAGCCACCACTACCTAGCACAGATCACTGATGTTTGTGGGTGGAAGTAGCATGGAGTTTCTTGTCGTGCATAACGTTGGCCGAATGCCGAAAGCTGTGGGGATGTGGGAGATATAATGATTAAAGTTGGTCAGTGCAGGGCGTTTTCATATTTCGACCAAAAATTCGTATCTCCGTATACTTCTCTTCCCTGCCACAACTACATAACATAGACCTTTGGTGTTTGTGTGTGGTAGTAGAATCGTCTTTCCTGTAGTGCACTATGGTTGTTAGATGTCGGTAGCTATGGGGGTGTGGGAGATATGGGGGTTGAAAGTGGTCGACCTGTGGCAATTTCATACTTCTGGCAAAGACAAAAGTGTCATGGTGTATCACTTTTCAGCGAAAACTATAGATCACAGATAACTGGCGTTTGTGTGTAGTAGTAGCACAGAGTCACCTTTCGATCACAACAGCGGCCGAATTTCAGAAACTTAGGTACTGTGGTAGATATGGTTGTTGTAAGTGGCGGACCAAGGATATTTTCGTATTTCGACTGTCTCCGCATATGTCACTTTTCTGCCACGACTACATAGCATAGAGCATTGGTGTTTGTGTTTGGTAGTAGAATCGTATCTCATGTAGTGCACTATGGTTGTTAGATTTCGGTAGCTATGGGGGTGTGGGAGATATGGGGGTTGAAAGTGGTCGTCCTGTGGCAATTTCATATTTCTGCCAAAGACAATAGTGTCATGGTGTATCACTTTTCAGCGAAAACTATCGATCACAGATCTCTGGCGTTTGTGTGTGGTAGTAACACAGAGTCACCTTTCGATCACAACAGCGGCCGAATTTCAGAAACTGTGGTTGTGTGGGAGATATGGTGGTTGTAAGTAGCTGACCAAGGATATTTTCGTATTTCGACTAAAGGCATGTGTCTCCGCAGATTTCACTTTTCTGCCACGACTACATAGCATAGAGCATTGGTGTTTATGTGTGGTAGTAGAATCGTGTCTGTTGTCGTGCACTATGGTTGTTAGATGTCTGTAGCTATGGGGGTGTGGAAGATATGGGGGATGAAAATGGTCGACCTGCGGCAATTTCATATTTCTGCCAAAGACGCATGTGTCACGGTGTATCACTTTTAAGTGAAAACTATCAATCGCAGATCACTGGCGTTTGTGTGTGGTAGTAACAGAGAGTCTCCCATCGATCACAACGTTGGCCGAAATTCGGTAACTGTGGGAGTGTGTGAGATATGGTGTTCGAAATTGGTCGATCATGAATATTTTCGTATTTCATCCAAAGACTTGTGTGTATCCGTAAATTTTACTTTGCTGCCGGAACTACATAGCGCAGAAGACTGGTATTTGTGTGTGGTAATAGTATCGAGTCTCCCATCGTGCACTATGATGGTTAGATGTCTATAGCTGTCAATATGAATTCTTTACAATCACGAACGAAGTCGTGGGTACCAGCTAGTAATCATATAAAATCATTACAAAATGCTTAGAAATGAAAATTAAAGATACTTAAACACCAAATTATCCACATAAATCATTTTAAACTGTAGTAAATCATCCTTTAAACATCGTGGCACCAGGGTGTGAGAAGATTTTCTTTTTTAGGTAAGGGTGTCAGGGATTGGAATGAGTTACCAAGGGGAATGATGAATAACCTACCGGAAACGTTAAAAGAATTTAAATTTAAATGTAGGTGAGTGTAGGATAGGTGGAAGTTGGGTGTGTAGGTAAATTGCCACCGGAGCGTGTGCTCCATTGCAATTAAATTAAATTAATTAATTAATACCTACAATTAAAAACATTTAAGTAATTCTCTTGCATTGTTCTGTTCTTAAACATATTGAATGGTATTTACATAATTTCTTTTCACAAAACAAACTCCATTTACACTAATTTACAATAAAATACAAGACAAATATAAAAAACCATTTCAATCTCACTCTATCTTGCTACAAATGCTTCATAAAATACAATTCCAGTTAAAGTTTAGGTTTGAGGGCTGTTACACTGTTTGATTCAACTAAATGAAATTGTGATTTTTTTCCCTTTGTGGTAAAGGTTACGGAGATATTAAATTACAAACCAGAGGTAGATTCTTAGCAATTAAGTTCTGAAGTCACTTAAAGTAAGAAATTAGCTACAAGAAAAGAAACTATTCTATAACTCTTAGAGTTTTTTCCTTCTCTAAGTCAATAATTGCTACTCGAAAAAAAAGTTGCTTAGCATGCTTTAGTTCACACTCCTGGGTACACGTGAGGCAACTGCTAGTATTATTACAAATTTCGTCATTTAGAATAACCAGTCGGTTTGCCAAATATATCAGTAACTTCATTTCTTGGTCGGTATAGGTACCCATAATTTGCTAAGCGACGACATTTTTTTTTTTTTTCAGTAATCTTTGTACCAACTAGGCGAGACAGATGACATAGGCCATTGTCTTCCTCGAAGACACAGCTGCAACCTTGGTGAGGATGTGTACACAGCCTATTTGCTGTTCCCACTTCCTACGAACACACCAAGCATTGTACTGCCATGATGTGAACGACCCTATGAATAGCCGCTGTATTTCCTCGTTGAAAATATTCAGCACTTAATAAATCGCGAAATAAATAGACCTGAATACATTAACCGGTAAGTACAGTGAGATATTTTCAACTTACAAATAAGAAAAAAAAAGTTATTCAGTTTTTCAGTTTAACTCGATTTCTAAATTGAAACAATGTTTACAGTTCAGAAACTGAAATATTGAACAAACATCGGTCGCCCTAATATTAAATTTCCTTAAATATTTAAAAATCATATGCTCACAAAATAAAAATTTACCTTTTCCCAGGTACATAAGGTAGTACGAGCTGAACCACACGCCACACGAATGAATGTAATGAAAGTTTTTTTCTCTCGGCTGGTTTGATGCAATTCTCCATATCTTCCTATCTTGTGTTAACCTCCTCATCTCAACACTGAAGCCTTCAATTATCTACTTCATGTATTCTAATCTCTACCTTCCTCTACAGTTCTTACCTTCGACTGTTCACTCCTCTAACAGATTAACTAATCCTACATGTCTTAAAATATGAACTGCCTCTTGATACAAATTCTTCGCGGGTTTGCCGCCGGATCACATTTTCTAACGACAAGCTTTCGGCGACTTGCACTGCCGCCATCATCAGGTCTGTTGTTCCTTAATAAGTGACTAAAAACATCAATCTAAAGAACGAATAGGCAGCATTCCAGTTACTTCCTCTGTTCCACGTAAATACAACAGACCTGATGATGGCGGCAGTGCAAGTCGCCAAAAGCTTGTCGTTAGAAAATGTGATCCGGCGGCAAACCAGCTAAGAATTTGTATCAATAATACGCCGGGAAAGACTTATCTTTCATATGAACTGCCTCTTCTTTCTGGAAGACTCGTTCACAAGTTTTCTCATCACTCATCATTTCGAAAACACGTTCATTTCTAAATATGACCAAAAAGGTGTTCTAAAACTCGGTATTTGTGCTGTAAGTATATAATCAATCGAGATTGAAAATGAAACTGGATTAAATTTGAGGTGGAGTATTAAGACTGCACGCCATTTCCGAACTCTTTCAATCTTTCGCGTTTTACTGTGATGATAATACTTACTGTGAATATAAAACATAGAATTAATACCACCGTATAGCATGTTTACGCAATTTATGTTTACACAATTTCGATAGCGGTACTTAAGTAACTTAACGGTAAGTAATGATCTCTTGCCATTGACATATAGGAAAAGTTGATTACTCACCACTGAAATTAATAATTTAAAAAAAATTCAATATACTCTTAGTTAAGCTGAAACCTGTATGGTAAGGCTTGTAAGATAATGTTAACTTAGTTTTCCGGATACTGTGGACGATCGGTTACTATCTCTCGATGTCACTGGAAAAGTTTGGAATTAAATGAATACTGGATCTCATTTTGATTCTTACGATTAGAAAAGTTACTGGGAATATTTATTAACGATAAAATTCCTACTGCAAAATGTTATGTTTTAGTAGATTGAAGAGACAACTGTTGTCAGCGGAATAGTCGTGAACTAACAAAAACACTCCCACTTCAGTCACCAAGAGGAAGCTTGTAATTTCAAGAGGTCCGACGTTCCATCACTGTCGTTGTTCCTTAATAAGTGACTAAAAACTTCAATCTAAAGAACGAATAGGCAGCATTCCAGTTACTTCCTCTGTTCCACGTAGACTATAGCCGTCGTTTCACGTAGTCTGGTGTAAGTATGGTTGTTATTTGACAAGCGCTCTGTTACATAAAAAAAGAGAAAAACTGAGAGATTGTCTTATTGGCAACTCCTTCCAAGCCCGTTCAAGAATTTGTGCAAAAGAATATACTCATTATATCTGACTACTAATATACTATATTATACTAATATGACTTTTGCAAAATTCAGTTCTAAAAATTAATGTTAATTTTTTGTTTTTGTGACATATAATAATAATTTTTAATATGATTAATATTCATACACATATACATGACGAATCTATTCGAGAAAGATCAGGAGTCGGGTGGGTTGAATGGAGTTCCCGGTTCGAGGTAGACGGCTCAATAGCGAAGGTAGGCTGTGGATATCCCTCGGACAGTGGAGAGTAACTACGAGAACACAGCTGATACAAGGATCCGGTTTATTAGACTCAGTCTTACAATACACAACGACAGATAGCGGAATTATGTTGCCTCGATGGTCAGGCATGAAGAGAGCTCCGTGTGCTATGCGCTGCCGTTAAGTAGCTCCTCGTAAATTGCTCTGCCGTCACCGTGGCGCTGGCTTGCTGCTCGCTGCGTCTGTCACGCCCTTTAGTAGGGTAGCTCCGTACTCCCGATCCGACATACATATTAACCAAGACATGTTTCACGTCCCAAAGGTCCTTCCTCAGAGGGATCTCTGGAACAAGAATAATAAATTCCGCCCCTGGCATAGCTGCTTTAACCTAAACCGGTAGTTCTATCAGGGACAGGAGACCTACAGTTTAACGCAGAGTCCGAACCACGGAAGCGTTCTGACGTATTTCACATTACACAGTAAGTGGTGCCAGAGGTGAAGGTCGGGTTAAGAGTCTATGAATATCCCCACCGAGACAGGGATTCGTACCGGGGACCATTCGATCCCCTGTCAGGCAGCTTAACCACTGAGCCACCAGACCGGTCAGATAGTCCCGTTAACCAAGACTATAAAACATTGGTTTACCAGGTTGTCACTCTCAGTTGATGCTCAATCGTCACTCAGTCATTTAGCCTCTCACTTAGCACGGTGTACATCTAATTTTTAAACTGGATTGAATTGTAATGCAGCGCAGGCTTCGGTAGCAATTCACCACTTTCTTCTTCTTATTGTTATTTTGTTATTATTAACTTATACAATTTGAATGTAAATTGATCCACCCATCTACTTTTACCACTTACGAAATTTAATTTTAAATTCCTTCAGTGTTTATTCATCATTTCCCTTGTTAATATATTATTCCTATCACTGACACCCTCACCCATGAAAGAAAAAATTCCAATTTCCGTATGCATAAAATCGAGTGTCGGGTTGTGCTCATGGCCATGTTCTCTCTTCCATCCATCACTAGCTATGTTAGTGACTTTATCCACGTTGGATCTGAGATTTGTGCCGTTAATTCACTGATACAGTATCAATGAAATGTAGGTTTGGTAGGAAAAAGCAGAGAGCAGACCTGTTTTTACCTCTTTCCTGGTTCACCTCCGGCCTTTCTGAATTCAGATTGTATGTAAATGTTTTAACGTCAATTGATATAATCTTCTCGGGTGACTCCTTTGTATTATGAACTTTGCGGAATTCGCGGCTAGACTAATTCAAACGTCAAGCACAAGGCCACACCACGGAACATCACCGTGCCCACCACCCTCCTTTTCACCTTTCTAACGGCCCAATCATAGTTCAACTTGAAGGACCTACGATGATCTAATTTTCCTATTACGGACTCTTGTTGGCCCGTGACAGGGGACTAAATGTAGGACATGTTGCATGTTGTTGAACTCCCTTACAACCAACACGGTCCTTGCATTCCAACAATCTATGGCGTTGGATCATGATTGGAGGAAATATCCTATGAGTGTGCCATAAGGACACTGGTGTACCGCGAGAAAGTACGAGTGGACAGGACTGATTGGAAAATTTTGTTTGACCCTTCTAGTAGCGTGAAGGGGTGAGTGCATTCTACGATAGTTCTAAACGGATGTCCTATAAGTTGGACCGTGAATAGGCCGCTTTACTTTACGTGCAAGTTCAAACATATAAATTCGTCGCTTAGGTTCATTGTTACTATTATTACAAAATCGTAACATAAAAACAGCAACATTGTCGTTAGCTAAGCGACGATGTGCCGAATTTCATATAAAGAGAAAAGAATAATATATATTACAATGTAAACAAAATCTCCACTATATATTCGAATTAAAAATTGCGGATGTGGAAGCGGTTTGTAACCTCCCCTTCTCACATTAACAGTAAAACTAATTACTGTGTGAGGCTAATGCATTTGAGAGGTTATATCCAGTTTTGTACGCTCAGAAGGGCGTACTGGGAGGGTTAGCTCCAAAATGTTAATTAATAAAGGAACAATTCGGCTCCAAGAATATCTTTTCTTGGAAACCCGGCCCGTAATGTTATGCGCAATGGTTTTAATAACTTTTATAGGTCTGGCAACGACTAAATGAAGAGCGATAGTACATTTGTATGCTTCACTTTAATATCACAATTTTAACACCGTATTACAAACATCACCACTTAATACATTTCGCTCCTAAAATTACACCACAGCCGCAGCAAGACTTTTTTTGTGCGTGCTTCTGCACGTATTTCTCTCTTCTTCTCTGACTCTCCAAAGACAATACTAATCCTACCTAAACCTAAGAGCTTACAACTACCCAGTACAATATTAAAAGCGTCTGTGGAACTCGTTATATTTACAATTTCAGAATATTTACATTTTTAATTATTAATCATTATTTAATACCAAGATATAATTAATAATATATATATAGATTGGAGACTAAAGGTTGCAGGATGTAGGTTTTGACGAGAAAGTTCCGCATTTGCGGAGCTCTGTTACATCCCTAATTGGTACGGTTAGGTGTTCCAAGTGTTGACAGGTTCATTCTGATTGAAGTATGATAATTTAAACTATATGAACTTTAAACTTAAAATCTAATGGCGTGGAATTCGTGAAGTTTTATTGAATAAGTGATAGATCTTGACTACTGCTGTATGATGTTATTGAGATTGTTCTAAAGATAAGAAGCCTTACACCAGACTCGAAAAGTATACCGGAAATGACATATATGATTATGGGATAGGGAGGCGCAGCCTCAAACAATAGTTCAAACAGGGAATATTTCCTAACAGGTCGAGAGCCCCTGTTTTAAAGCATGTTCACTCGTCGACCTGCCTGCTTCATGCCTGAAACTACCGCAATGTCATATGGTATACAGTCTTATCCAACGGAAATTGCTGATTCGACTGGCCTCTTCATTTTTCTTTATTCTTGCTTACAAGACCGATTCATTACACATGACGCTTTCAGTATAATTCTCAACGTATTGGTAGCTAATTGTTTCGTTTCAACCATTTCTGTCATTGCCATTCGGTATGTCAATAAAATGAAGTTGGATGAGACCAAATCTTTTCCCTCGTATATCGGTTGATTAATACCTTGAGAAACAACCGATACTTCTGCATCTCGCTTTTCTCATGTTTTTTCACTCGCCATCTCTCTTCCCTCTACCATATCTGCAATTTAATCTCCGCAATCTTTGCATCAATTGTTTCTTATAAATCCTGTTTCACCTCTCACTAGCGCTTAACAATGATTTTATTGCTAGTTGCAGTAATTTAGAGTAAGTTTTTTCTCTTTCTCTTCCTTGCTGTGATGTTTAATTTACTTTTATTGCCTTACGTTTATTCTGTTTCTATTTTCTCAGTTAAAGAATAATTTTTTGAACTCATTTGTGATTTCTCTGTCTCGTGTAAGATAGCGGTTTGCATTATCCCCCACTCCCGTAAGCAAGAGATTGAGCTTTCTCTACCTTCTTCGTGGTTTTTGTCCATATCTTCTCTGAATTCTTCCAGGTATTTAAGTACATTATCATCCTCGCTCTTAATGCCTTCCTTGACTTCTTTAAACGACTATCTGACTTTTTGTATGTACCTTGAAGCTCAAATGGCTGGGTACTTTCTTCCTTCGCTTGTCTTTAATAAGGAAGAGCTTCATTAAATCCACTGATGCCTTCTCTGGTTACTCACATTTCTTTTCTATTCCAACCATCCTTATTCTTTTTAGTCACTTACTGAGTTCTTTTTAACGCTTTTTTGATTGCTCTCAAGTCTTAGTGCGAAAGTTTCATATCGCTATACATCCCATAACTATCAGATTCTTCCCATAGAATTTTAAGATCTCCACTCTCGCGCTACAATCACAGTTACACATTTTAACTAATGGAAAAAAGCTCAAACACTGGTTCATAACTTTCTAAATCTCCATGTAGGGACTGTGATAAGAGAAAATAAAATTTAAAACAGCACAGAACACACAACCTTAACACCAATAACAACTTCAAGCTCGGGAGCAAAGCTCCAGACAAGAGACACCAATATCGAATCAAACGGAAACAAGAACATAGAAACAACGAAGGTAACACAATCACGATTTTTTCGATAGAGAAAACCATAAAAAACGACAAAATTATGAAACTCCTTGACACAAGAGATTAACAAATCTGCGAGCTTGATGTAACTGAAAAGTATGGTTAAAGACACACAAAATAATACAAAATACTATAGTAATTTGTCTTAAATGTGACTTGGAATTTTACAATAACCGCCACCACACCAAACCATTCATCCTTATTCTTAATGCACGAATCCTATAAGGAACGTCAGTAGCAAATGACCACGAGTACTAAAAAGACCGAAATACAAGGCACCCAGACCCTTGTAAAAGTCTTTGGTTTGTTCCAGTCTACTCTTCTGCACCAAGCGTGGTGTCCTCGCGTTCGGGGGCCGAAGGTTTGAATCCTCGTCCGGCAATCAATATTCGGTTTCCCATAGTTTCCCGAAATCACTCCATTGCCGGGATGGCTCCTTCAAAAGACCATGGCCGTATCCCTTTCTTTTCTTTGCTCCTAGTCATTTCCCGCCTCCAATAACATCAACGTCGACGTGGCGTAACGGAATAAAAAAAAAAAAAAAAAAAACTCCTCTGCACCTATATACCTTGTCTTCCTCTGCAGAAGAGCTGGCGTTGTTATATCTTACCACGATGGTATTCTGAATGTGGCAATGAGACCAACCTAAACATTCATATATTTATATAGGGCTTCGATTTATCAGTACAAAACGGCGAAGTGACAATTTTTGTAGACGATATGAATGGTTTTGTTATGTGCGTTAACACAATACGCAGTACATTGCACCAGTTAAGGTCGAGAGCCTGATTGCTCGATGCTAAGACCCTCATTTCATCTGAGAGCTTTCCTGCTCCACCTTCTAATATCATCTTTCACAGCTTTTACCTCTACTCTCCAACACACAACTTCTAGATCCGCATGCTCACATCTCTATAGCTGATACACATATTTGTTAGTGAATTTTCCTTGTAAAAAAAAAAAAAAAAAAAAAAAAAAAAAAAAAAAAAAAAAAATTCAAGCTATAAAATTTTTAGTTTGAAGGACATTAAAGATTATTTTGAAGTAGTATTGTAGTAGAACATCTCAATATTCCAATAATTTTTTAAAAATATATTTCAGTGTAAATGCAAAAATTTGGTAGACAAAAAGTAAATATGAGGAAAAATTTAAAAGAATTTTTATATTTTTTTTTGGCGTATAGTTCCAATACAACGAAGAATTTATTGATGACAAAATTGAGTAATGATATGGTGATCAAGTAAAAAGTATTATCGTGAATATACTGAAGTGTCAAAACTCAGCTCACAAGATACCTCCTAATATCCTAATATCATTTTGGCTGGCAGACGCGCAACAAGTTACTGGAAGATCTTGAAGAAATATTCAGTAATACCTCTCTTACTTCCGTCCATAATTGTGAAAGTTTTGCCAGTACCAGGACGTTATGTATGAACTAACCTTTCGATCATGACCCAAATATGTTCTTTTGGCTTCACGTCTGCTGATCTAAGTGGTCAAATTAATCGCATAAATTGTCCAGAAAGCAAACGTGAACTATTTTGGCCCGGTGACATGGCGCATTTTCTTCTGGAAAAGAACATTGTTGTTTGGGAACATGAAGGCCATAAATGGCTGCAAATAGTCTAAAAGTAACTGAACGTTAAAATTTCCAGATGATGGTTGGTACAGTTTGACCAGAGGTTGTAGTTCAGGCAGTTTTAATACAGCCCATATCAGGATGAAGCCAGTATTAACTTGCACAGTTCCCTCCTGATAATCTGGTTAAATATAAGGAATGAATAAGTTCATTAAAACAAGTTACTTTCAGAACATCGTAATCGATTTGTTTTTCCATTATTACAGTTCGGGCCTAACAGAATATAATCAACGATGTAATTACATCTCGACCAGTATTTTTTTTTTTTGGTACGGAGGGCGAAGGAAATAAAACAGAAAACGACTAGGAACTATTTTGAAATTCACTTGAACTGATTAGATTAAAACTAAGAAGTCTAAATCCAATAAGAAGCACCGTCGATCCCTGTGGTGCATTTCTAGAACCTCGGTTCAACAGGATATTTTAAACATGGGATTCTTGAACCACGTAAGAAAATTTGAGCTCTACTGAGAAACGTCAATTGTAAGTGGTATTCCAATATATTACGGGCAGCAATGATACTCATCTTCAAGTGACACATTCTTCTTCATTTTCGAATGGAAACTATTGGAATGGCAGTGCTAGTCCACGAATGAGAAAGTAGATGCTTACGCGGTTCGTGCAATGATTATTAAAAACCTAACTACATTTTTTGGTCCGCAATAGTGGGCTGCAGGATCTTGCATCAACAAAAAAGTACGAATTTTTGGTGTAAAGAAAAATGATATGACAGCAATAATTTTGGAATATTTGTTTGTAGTGTGGTAATTCTTTAACAACTACTTAAGCGATGGGTAGATGAAGAGATAAGACTTCGTAAGTTATTCCACATTGTGGTGGGTGCCTAGGTGGGCAAACTACGTTACAATTATCTTTCATATTTCTGTGCAAGTCTCGAAAGATATTCACATTTTGCTCGACTTATTCCTTCGATATTCAGTTGACAAATGCGTAGAGATGGTCCAATTCTACGAGCTTGTGGGTCCTGAAAAGGACCTTCTGGCTCCTTTTTGTGTATCCTTTGACCGAGAGGTCTATTCAGACAGTTCGGTCTCATCTTATCGCTGTTGCTTTCTTAGCACCACCCAGGGGTCACGTGTAGGGCAATTGAGGTTATACCTACGGACGTGAAGCAACTTAGACCCCCAAACTTACAGAACTACTTAACAACATGTTGAGCAATAGATACTTTCAGATATACTCTGATAACGACAGAAGCAGAATATTTATACTAAATGATGGTTTACCCCAAGGATCTGTTTTAGCACCCCTTCTATTCAATTTATATACTCATGATTTACCGGAAACATCTTCAAGAAAATTTACTTACGCTGATGACATTTGTTTGGTGAACCAGAACCCCAACTTTTCTGATGCGGAAACAACTTTATCAGCTGATCTGGAAAAGTTAGATGACTACTTCAAGAAATGGTGCCTTCATCTAAATCCTCAGAAAACAGTTATTTCAACATTTCATTTGCGCAACAGACAAGCACACTATAAACCAGAAGTTAAATTCAGAGGCCAACTATTGCCTTTTTGCGGCACACCAAAATATCTGGGTATAACACTGGACAGAACTCTAACTTTCAAACAGCATCTCTCAAATGTGGCTGCCAAAGTCAAAACTAGAAACAATATTCTCCATAAGCTTGCTGGTACTTCATGGGGAGCCAGTGCTCACATTCTAAGATCCACAGCCTTAGCTCTGTCATACTCTGTTGCTGAATACTGCTGCCCATCCTGGATCAATAGTGTCCATACAAAGAAGATAGATGTGCAACTTAATCAGGCAATGAGGATAATTACGGGATGTATTCATAGTACGAACACCATATGGCTTCCAGTGCTATGCAACATCTCACCCCCAGCACTAAGAAGATCAGAAGCTCTTTTAAAAATCTGGAAAAATATCCTGAAGAACCCTCGGCTGCCTATACATCAAGACATAATTCAAGCGAAACACCAACGCTTGAAATCAAGAAAACCACCATGGCGCACAGCAATCAACCTCACAGAGTCCTCTTTCAACACCAATAAGCTGTGGAAAACTCAGTGGGAGCAGTCATCAGTAGCCAATAAAAATCTAGTTGAGGACCCCTCAGTAAGGTTACAAGGTTTCGAACTCCCTAGGCGGCAGTGGAGAATCATCAACCGAATTCGAACAGGACAAGGCAGATGCGCCTACTTATTATACAAATGGGGCTGGGTAGATTCTGCAAATTGTGACTGTGGAGCCGCCTTACAGACAATAAATCACATCGTTTCTGACTGTCCTCTTCGGGCCTACAAGGGAACAATGGCGGAAATCCATGATGCGTCGATCAGTGCAGTTGACTGGACTAAAACATTAGATCTCGAGATATGAAATTGTACAAGCTTGTCATATGTATATTTCCTAATGTGTATCTCATAAATAATCATACGATAAATAAATAAATAAATTATCTTTCATACCTTTATGATTAATAATTGTGGATTTTTAATTTTAATTTTTATGAAGGAGTGAAAATTTATTAATTTTGCAAGAATCTCGACGTTAGTTGGAATTTAGGAAAATTGTCACAAAATGACATTTATTTTCTTATCACTGGCGATTACAAGTCTGAGCGAATTTACCGTTAACATTAACACAAATTGGCAAAATCATAAAAGCAACGCTCAGAGTTACAATTATCCGTCATGAGCTAGCAAAAAATTGTATGTTTACTTTTAAATACATCTCAGAATCAAAATGCAAGAAATAATGACAATTGGAAACAATGAAAAATACAAGTTATGACGACCTCAGACAAAGGTATCATAATACTGTGACTTTACAGTTAAAAAGGAAAATCATGGGCGCCAGAATGAACAATGTATCATTCGAAAATAACTAGTTCTGGCAAATTACGCCGCTAGCTCAGGGGTTTTTACAATTACAAAGTGAGAACATGGACCTATCCTCTCAAAGTCGCTTACGGGTTCTGTTTCACGGAATGCACAATCAGATGGCTTGGACGTAATAAGTTACCATTGTAGTCCTGCGTCTGATGTCTGCGGTGACTGTAGCGGTCCCACGATATGTGAGATTATCTCACAAGTCGGCTATAGGCATCTCTGGTCTGACAATGCGCATCATCGCATTACCGGCTGTGTTGCTGTGATAAGCTTGCTCCAGCAAGGCAAGCTGGCAGCCAGAAATCGTACAACGGCAGTTGGGCGAGAGAAGCCAACTTTCCAAGTCAACCTCAGACTAGACTCGCATAGCTTGGACTCGAAGATCGAAGTCAGAATGTCCAGCTCCTCGCTCTTCGGTCCACGAGGAAACTTCTCGCTCCGCCCATTTGTAGTCTCGAAGCTCACATATAACAAAAATTCCCAGGATTTTAAGTTATACGCTCATTTGGATTGGATCTTCAGGTCGGCACCTAATGTCACGTGATATCCCAGATATGTGATTTGGCTAGAGTATCTAACAGAGGTCGGACATATTCGGCTAAGTTCGCCGGGGCGAGGGAACATTCGGGTTTCGGACGGCAGGCTTTTCCCGCCAGGTGAGTGACGTCGTTGACCGCCCATCCCCAGGGAGCAGAGTGTGTGGTCTGGCAAAACCCCAAATCCGCGACGTCCCGTCGCCATGATTCGGGAAGACCAAGATTAGCTTCAAGCCTACATAGCTCAATAATTCTTGAATATTCGCTTTACCAAGATACACTGTATGTTCATCATTTCATTACAGTCCTCACTTGGAATCTTGCGTACTTTAGAAAATTACAAACAAAAATCTATTTAGGTGTCGCCCAAGATTTATGTAAATTACTCTTATATTATTACCATATATATAAAAATGCACCTTGTAACGTGGCGACAGCGCATCATGTTACAATATGGCCGTCCGTTGGTGAAAAATGAAATTATGATAGAATAATTTTATTTTTAACTACCTAATTCTACCTCCATTGTGACTCAACAAAAACTTAAGCATTTTTACTATTACATTATTTTAAATGTGATTCCAATAACCATCGGTATTCCTGCCTTGTAAGGTGAATATATAACGGGAGCATATGTCCTTTTGGCCGTTTTACAATTCTTTACAAACAGAAGCACGTGAATTCAGGTAGCCTTCCGAAATACAAAGTTATATTATACACAAATACTAAAATATACATGAAAATAAATTATTTACATAAATGTTTAAATAATAATCTTGAAAAAAAACTTGTATCAAATCTTATCATTAAATTAATAAAATGAAACACATTAATAAAAGAAAACATTGTCAGAACACTTATGCAGAAAGTGGTTGAACTATACATTGTATTTACAATTTAGCGTGATGTTTTACTCATGTGCATAAAAATAATTCTGCCTTCAACAAGCATCCATATAAATGCTAGAGGTGAGTGGAAAATTATCTCATTCAATTGCGCGGTTTTAATCTCAAAACAACGGAATAGTTTAGTCGGATTCGGTGACTTGATTGCGTCTATGACCGACGGTTAATTGACAAGCAATTTCAGAGAGAGAAGATGTGTTCGTGTTCATGGTCAAATATCACCAACTGTAATCTTAGATTTAAATGAAGCGGCATTTATTATAATTCAACGTGGTGTAGAATGAACGATGTAAGTGCATGTTTTCGTGTGGTTACGTAAATTATGTACCTTACTCGTGGAATGTTAGGTGATCTCCTTATTAGTCTTTCATTGGTCCGACATCTTTAACTTTTAACATACCGTCTGTGAAGTGATTGCGAATTTCATGGTGAAAAGAAACTGTATTTGCTCATGGGTATATGTAATGGGAATTTCTATAAAAATTTACCATTCCCATATGAGACATTATACATATTATGCGGTTTGACCTGACCTTTTGTCATCGTCAACCAAAGTCCGCTGTAACATCTTTGGCATACAAGCGGACCCAAATATAACCATTCGCACATAAAATGAAAGGATAATGAATAGCGTAACTATCATTCCTCAGTAATATTACGATTCCTTCACAATGGGTCTATTGATGACTCGAGATTATCTCGACATTCAAAGAATAATATTTCTTTTATTTAGGAGTTATTATAACCTCTTAACATGTCGTCTACTCCACGTTTTAAGCCGAAATCCATCCCAGTTAGCGAATATTTTTCCTTTTATACACTTATGCTTCTTTAGCTTGTATGAAAAAGGTGTAAGCTTTGTGCATAGAACGGTCGATCTCAGGTTTTCCGTTTGCCAATACAAAGCAATTTTGAGATTTCACGCTAGCAGAATACTACAAATCTATATAAAGCAAAATATAAACCTTGAAATTATTTTCGTTGAGTGCACACAATTCTGAGCAAAACATGTGCTGTCCAACAATAGTTTTAATCTAATTTACGGAATACTATACAATTTACAGTAGGGTACGCGAAATACCGCTAGAACGAGGCGTGAAACTTTTGTTTCCTTTCTCATTCATCTGGGTATTCGCTACCTGCCAATTCTCGGAACTGCCGGTTGAGCCAGTCTACCTGCGCTAATGACTCAGCTGTTCGAGGGTAGCTGTCCCCAGCTCTTTCGAAACCGTTACTTTGTATGAAATGGCTTTAAGTTCCGGGCGTTATGAGGCCCGATCTCGGTTTGTCCGTCCGTCAAATATAACAATTCTTCGAGATCACTCTGGCACCGAATAAGGCCAGAAATATAGCAGAAAAACTTCGATATCACCAATAATCTATTGTTCACGTCTTCACCATCTGTGCAATTATCATATACAAAATTCCTTTTAATTGAAGTTAGCATCAAAGATAATTACCTTAACTTGCAAAGTTAGCTGAATTATTGAATATATCCCGTAAATAAAGTTTTTCCCTTAGCCTTTACAAATGCAGTCGCCTTTAACTTTTTGCTCTTCGACCTCGCTCTATCGTTAGCAAAATAACAGCAAGGTATTGTGAAAACTCTCCTGTGTATCTGTAATCCTTCAACTTATGATTCCTAATTTCTGTGATGACTAATACAAATCTTTCTGGCAAGGTTTCGTGTTCTATAGGCATTAATACGGCACTTTAGCCACCCTTTGATAGATACACAAAACAAAGAAGTAAAATACGTTGATGAGATAACTTGCGATCTTCGATCAACACAGACAAAGCGATTATTACGCTCGCTGTACACTTCTGCTCAGAAAAGATATAATGCAACTACCTAAGGTAAAACGTTACATCGAACTCATGCATCACAAAATGTTGAAACCCTTTTCGTTTATGTCACAAAATACATCTTAGAAAGCATATCACAATATTTGTATCGCTGTCAGATTCATTGTGATTGCGAAGACAAGAAATTGTGCTTGCTAATGGCGCTTCATTTTCCGCGAGTGCGTATCAATTTATCTGGCTCAGGAAAACATTTCAGGATTTTTATCAAATCACGTCCACTTAACAGCGTGAAAGTCAAAAGTGACTATTAATATTTCACGTGGACAAAATATAAAGTTCGGAATAGCGAAATAAGCATTAAAAATTCCGAATATGGAAATATCCTAAGTAGCTTTAACTGTAAGTGCAAATTTGCTAACTTGAATTTTGTTTGATTTTCCGTTTATCTAATCTTTCCAGCAAAACAGACGGTTTAGACTAGCGGAACTGGCATCGGCGTTTTTCAAGCATGATTAATTTCGGTAAGGCGTCTAACCTAAAAGAATGTGTACTGTACATTTAAAATATTTTTTTTTTTTTATGATCCAAATCGGACAATTTCATATTCACCTTTCGTCATCGTATTCGGCACGCAAAACTTGTTGAACCATGCCTACAATGTTATTGCGGCGCATCGTTTCCGGGTGCGGCCGTCCTATCGCACATATTCTTTCTTCCTTTTGCTGGCCTTGGACTTTGGAATCCTCGTATTCTACGGCAACTGCATTAATTGTAGCCCGTTCCTTGCCAAAATGCTTTCCACCTCCGCGGTCATTTCCGTTCTGCCAAAACGAATTTCCCGGTTTCCCTTTGTATCGCCGTTATTACGACGTGGTTCACCATCGGCATCGGGCTGTCGCTTGTTATAAAAATTTCCTCTTTGGGAATTTTATGCGAGCGTCCCTTTCCGTGATTATCGTGTGGCCTCACTCTACTTGCGGTTCCAAGCTATCATTGTCGGCTTCCCGCCGCTCAAAGATACATGCTTGCCATCCTATCCGATCTAAATTCCTTAACGTGTCCAAAACTCTGGCACAGTACGTATGAGGATTGGATTTATAGGGATTGGACTTGTGAACCGAAATGTGCCGTGGCCATTTCCAAAACTCCCCGTCCGACATCCGAACATCGAACTGCCTAGTGAGGACTAGCAATTTATTCACATATCTCTCCATAGATGAATTTTGCTTCGGGACATATCGGCCTTGATACAGTTTTATCCTCGCTTGGTTTTGGATCTTGCTAGACCAGAATGTTTCAAGAAACTTTCCGAAACTCGTCGTATGACATTTCCGGTTCGCAAGTGATTTGAAACCAAAGACGGTCGGCTTCTGATAATGACTGCTCAACCAGGATAAGCTTCATCGCTTCGGGAACCCCTTTTATATGAAAGTACCTCTCCATTTCAGCGAGGTATGCTTTCGGATTAATGTCTTTACGGGATCCGAAATATGGGAGCTTTAATTCAATATGGGCAGCTGCGTAATGCATGCCCTACCTGAATTTGAACATTGCCGGCATTAGAACTACTTAGCTCTTTCATTCTAGTTTCTAGCCGTAAGGCTTAGAACTAGTGGCTTCCGACAGTCGTCCTGTGACAATTTTAACTCGTTTTGTGCGTCTTAACGAGCTCGACCGAACTTGCTACGGCAGTCACCTCCGAGTAAGTTTTCGGAGGTTTTGTTCGTAGGTCTTTGACCTCGTGAACAAATTCCGAAATTTGTCCTAGGTTTTGGCCGTTCTCGTTTCGCATCTGTTCAATGGACAGGTCGGTGCGTCAAGTTTTAGTCAACTGTTTTTGGCCGTTTGCAAAGAAGCACAGGTAGTTTTTACTTTTCGTCATTTTCCAGCTTAGAAAATTTTAGTTACTCAGACTTGAATTCGGATATTTCTTTTGTGACTCAGAACGAAGGTGGATAATTTTTCGTCCAAGTTTGTTAATATCGCAGCTTGTCGAATCAAATCGTGTATCAAAACTCTGCTTAAGCAAATCGAATTTCTCTT
>JARYHS010011408.1:209199661-209218286 GCA_031002005.1 Vandiemenella viatica | reverse complement strand
GTAATTTCCCAAGAGTGGAAAAATTCACTGAAGTTCGAAAACCAAACTCTGGAAAGATTTTGGTTAAAACGCTTATGAACCTTTTAAACTTAAATTGCCCGAACCTTTCACCTCCATTGATGCTATTATTTTACGTTACTTTACCTACGTAACTGGTACTCGAGTAAAAGCCTCTGTGAAGTATGCATTTAAATATATATAAAATCTTTAAGCATTTAAAAGAAGTGTAAAAGTTGGTTGAATCTTTATGATGTGCGATTGTTATAGCTGTGCAATGTGCATATATATAAGCTGCTGATATCTTATTTATTTAGGCAGTAAATAACAAAATAAATTTTAATATTATCTTACGATATGATAAATTTTTAAATTTCTTTAATGGTGGAATACTTCTAAAATACACATCCAATAAGTACAATTTGTCATACCAACAATATTTCGCGTATACAAACTGTGTTCACAGTAAACAACCTCAGCAGTAAAGTTGTAAACTCGTAATCTGTCAAAATAGGTGGTAATAAACATTATTCTTTCCGGTATTACGGGCTCTAATGACCCCGTCATCAAAGAAACAAAGCCATTTTTCAGAAAAATTTCGTTCATTTTCTAATGATGTGCCTCTGGAAGAACTGAACATATAAATGAATACTAGTATAATTTCTCGACTTTGAGCTTTATATAGAACGTTCTCGAAGTCTGAATGTTTTCTTCATTCACAAATCTACACCTGTCAATCGATTTCGACCAAATTTCGCACACCTGTTAGTTTGATTCACACCACGTTTTACCATCCCCACATGCCTGATGCGCAGCGCGCCTGTTGTGGACACCTAAGAAATATACTGCTATCATAACATGTTTCAACACTGCCATATCGTAGTATTGCAGTATCTCAAAATTGAGGTGGTTAAGTTGACTTGCTGTATGGACCAGAAAAAATTCACCTAAGTCACTAGGAACTACATGGTGAACATGCACAATAGGTGTTTTTTTTTCCCCTAGATGTGGTGGTTAGGTTGAAATAAGGCCTGGATCAGAAGAAAAACGTCACCCAAAGTACAAGGAAATATACCTATAACTGATTTTTAACATTCGATATCTCGAGAACTAAGCGATATATCAAAAACATTTATTCTTTACTTCCGATTTTACTTTTGATATATATAAGAATCAACTATTAAACTCATAAAATTTCAGTGGCTCGGATGTTGTAGTATTGTCTGAGATACGATATCTCTAGAACTAAGAGAGATATATAAAAAATATATATATATGTTTTAGATTTGTCTCGTCGAATTACAGAAGAATTATTCATCTAATATTGTGCTAGCGAAATTTTTCCAAGCTCTTTTCAACCTAATCACCTCAATTTTGACGTACGAAATTTCGAGAACTAAGTGAGATACCAAACATTTTATTCTTTACTTTCGATTCCCTAAGAAGTGAATGAATTAGCGTTTAGTTAAAATTATATTTTTTGAGGGCTTAGCAGGATTCTGAATTTCAGTTGACAGGAATACTTTCATTTAGCGGTATATGATGAGACCGTGGTTGGTCGTACCTTCAGGTTGGGCAGTGTTTTGGCGAGTTGGAGGATATTCCATGTGCCGAGCAGGTTCATGCGCACAGCGTCCTTCAACTTGGCCTCCAGTCGAAGAGTAGCGGCACAGTGGAAGACGACTGAAACATCTCGCCGCACTTTGGCCAGGTCTTCATCGGAGAGACCGAGGTTCTCCTGCTGGATGTCTCCAGGCAGGAACTCCAGCTTCTGGAGACGATCAGGGTGCTCCTTCCGTAGTCGCTGGAACAGCTGCAGCACCAACGAAAGCACGAATTAGATCGCATAAATGAATACTATCACATACCTCACTGTTGGAGAAAACATATATCTACAATAGTTGTCTAATACTATCTAATTCGAATGTGTTTTTACCATCATTGCCCTTATAAAGGACATTATAAGATTGTTGGTAGTTTAATTAATACGATAATTAAGGTGTCCACCATGCAGTTCACTTTAAGCTTGCTTTATTTTCATAAAACTTGACGTCACGATACTGGTTACATGCATAGATACAATCCAGAGATAGCATACAACACTTCTTCCACAGACAATACAGTTCCCGGCATTCGCAAACTTTGCCGAAAAACTAACTGTAAACTGTAAAACTGTTTCTCTGTCTTGGATGATCGCTTTATATAAACTCCACCGAAATTTCTAGAGCACTTCAAAAGCTTCCGCCAGATAATTCTCGAACATTAACAATACTTAAACAATTGAAGCATATTAAAAACAATCAGAATTAATACCAAATCATTTACAATTAATACAAAATGGTCAGAAACGGAAATTAAAGATACTTAAACACAAAATTATTCATAGAATCATTTTAAACTATAGCAAATTGTCCTTTAGACATCGTAACTTGCATTAACACTTGTAATTACGAACATTTAAACAATTATCTTGCACAATTCTGTTCCTAAGCATATTGAATGGCCTATAAATAATTTCTTTTCATAAAATAAAGTCTATATGCACTGATTCACAGTTAATTGTGAAACAAACATACAAGATCATATTCAACCAAACTCTAGCTTACTACAAATGATTCATAAAATCAAATTCCATTTAATTTTTGGTTTGATGGCAGTTACAACATACATCACGCCAACTTGGAAGTGTTTATATAAATGTAGTAATTATGTACATGAAATACCATGAAAACCAACAATAATAGTACTGTTTTAGAGTATCCTTGACAGCAAAGAATAAAGCGCGCCACAGGAGAGACAGTGATAAGGAGAAACTGAGAGTGGTGGTGTAACGGTTAGCGTTCTCGCCTCGAATTGGGGAGGACACCGGTTCGAATCCCCGTCTGGGCATCCAGATTTGGGTTTTCCATGATTTCCCAAATCACTCCAGGTAAATGCCGTGATGCTTCCTTCAAAAGGACATGGCCGAATTCCTTCCCATTCCTTGCACCCCATCCTTTCCCGTCTCTAAAGACCTCTCTTTTAAGAGACGTTAAGCAGTTAAAAAAAAGGAGAAGTTATATATAACAACAGAAGAGAAGAAGAAGGGGCGGAGATGTAAATGAAGCTACAGAAAATGCGCTGCAAAGGATGTTATGTTGAGTATTGGACATCTAAGTTGTCAAAAAGACGAATTTATAAAGAGGTATATATTTGTATAATAAACATAAATTAGTGCAGTATAACTTATGTGAAGCTGCAGAATAGATGTGTATTCAAGTGAAACTATAAATTATTAATATTGGTCAAAACGTTGAAGAATTTCATTACGTAGACGAGATAAAAAAAAGTTGGAGTATAATTTTCCTTTTCAGGTAAAAGGGAGTACGGTTAATATAAAATAATGTTATGCAATGCTTAAAAAAGACTCTTGGAGGATGTAGAAAATCAATAAGAGGTAAAGTTAATTACTGTATTTGTAACGATAGATTGTATGGAATAGTGATTTATATGTGATGTAGTAGAAGTTGAGACAGGTAAGAAGACTTCGAGCAGTGGTGGACGGTTATTCCCTCTATAATCATTTCGGTGCAAAATTTCTCGGATTTTGTTGGATATTGCATGGCAACATCCGACTGTTGACACGTATACTAAATAGTCATCTTTTATTTCAGACTGAAACGTTATGGAATCACCCATCAGTCAATATGTTCATACGTTTGTTACAATATCATGACTCCCGAATACTTCAACTTCTAAAATTTCTAACAATGCAATATTTTAATTTTACTACCCATAAAATCATTATAAAGTGAAAATTGTAAACATCACGGGAGTAAAAATTATTTATTGGCAAGCCGAAAGAATTTATTGTTAGATAATCTTCATGAATAAATAATGAAAACTGCCAATCTTCCGACGGTGAAAAATTTGAGGATTATTATTATTATTATTTGTTCCAAGATTTTTAAGAGTTGGAAAAACTGTTAAAAATCTAATACCGACCCCTTATATTCAAAACTGTTGATACACAAATTCTTTTAATTTACAATAATAGGTAGTTATTGTTTTAGTAAAAAGATAACTTTTCATACTTCAGCAGATTTTTAGCTGTTGAAAAAATCTTATACATCAAACGACAGTTCATTTCGTGATTCATATAATAAATATGTCGTGGAAACATTTTTCTGAAAATGTTCAGAACTTTCCTAAGACACACTCTAATATTTTTAAGCTCAATTTTTTTTGCGTTTGACGTCTGCATACGATTATAAAGATAACAAATAATGAGATCTATTTAACGATAACTTGTTACTGATGTTTTAATAAATTGAAATTAATACACAATTTGCGTACCGAGTGGTCAAAACACAAGAACAATCCACATTTTATTTATTTTTTTTTATTTTTATTTTTGTTAAAGTCATTGACTTTCATTTCGAGATGCCAGAATGACCAGAATGTAAACAACATGTAATTAAAACAAATATTACAAATCTTGTTCCCAGACGAATTATCGCCCTGCCCGAAAGCATCCTTCTCCTGCTTCGGTTCGGAATAGCAATACATTTACGAAAACAAATATCGGTTGAAAATTTGTTACCGAGCGAGTTTGATCCCTCTTCCAAACATCCAGATTAAAGTTTTCCATGGTTTCCCCAAATCACTCGAGACGAATCTCGGGATGTTTTTTTTATTTGGTTCCCTCAAAAGACCATTGCCAAATTCCTTCCGTTTCCTTGCTCCAGTTTTTTACGAGCCTATTGATACTGACGTCGACGATGAACAAAAACATAAGCAAAAAAAATAAAAAAATAAAGAAATTATAAATATCGTTAACAATTCGTTAACAAAGTACCTCTGGTAAAAGAGATGTTACTTCAACCACGCCAATAATTTGAGGTCTTTCGTTATCAGTGGACGTTTCCCCCAGTAGTACAAGTTGAAGGGTTTCTAGAACGTCATATCTAGTATTTAAACGTTACACCTGCATCTCGTTTCAGAGCCTTCCCTATTAGAGTCTGTCGTCCTATAAGAAAAGTAACGAGTGTATACGAGAAACAAAACCTTAAGTGCACCACCACGGCATTATGACGTAGTACAAGGCGGCAGCACGCATGCATAATCTGTCTGTCAGAGGCCAGGGCCAGAGTCTGGGCGGCCCTGGACTATCTGGGCCAATGCTGAGGCCTTGCTTCCAGAGAAGCAATGGGTAACTTCTTTTTTGCTTATGGCTTTTTGCCTCGTTGACGTCGAAACCATTAGCTGGAGGCAAGGAACGGGAAAGAGTTCGCCCATGGCCATTCGCCTGGAGTGATTCGAGGAAACAATGTAAAACACAGATATGAATGGCCGTGCGGGAATTCAAACCGACGTCCTCCAGAATGCGAGGCCAGAACGTTATCACTCACCCATCACGCTCGGTCAATTGATAACATACAACCGAAATTAACGAATAATTATCTTAATGTTTGGGTCAAAACAATGTTTCGGTCAGTTTCTTGATTAAAAGAGAATGTCCGCCTCATTACGGTGTCGTTGTCTGATGTTTTGTGCAATTTTTCTGCTTCCATTTTGATTATTACGTGAAATTCCCAAACCTTAACAGTATATTTAACTAGATTCTAAAGGTGAAAGCTAAAAACTAAACTTATGTGATAGAATAATTTTAGTTTGAAATTACTTCCGTAATAAAAGAACGGTTAGCAATTTTCTATAGAAAATTTAATTTAATTGCCATGGAGCGTACGCTACGATTTTAATTTCCCTACACACCCATACTTTTTCCTTTCCTGTTCTCACCTACTTTTCCCCTATACATATTTCAACTTTAAATTATTTCAACGTTTTCGGTAAATTATTCATTATTTCTCTCGGTAACTTTCTTCCAATCCCTGAACCTCTTACCAACGAAATAAAATCTTTCCACATCCTTATTCCTGAAATCGAATGCCAATTTGTGGTCATGGCCATCTTTTACCTTCCATGCTCCTCCCCTAATTCTTTCGCCATCTTTCCACGCCTCATCACCAGTATACGCCTTGTACACACCCATGACTATCTTCTCCCTCCTCCTGTCTTCCAATGAATCCCATTACTGATTGTGTTCTTCGGTAATTTCCAGAGACAACTCTAGAAGCCCTTCTTTGCACCCCTTCCAAGTACTTTATCTCATACTTAAAATGTGAGTTCCATATTACACTACCATATTCAAGCAATGGACTGAAGTTTTGAAATCCATTCCTTTACTTTTCTGATACATACTTTTATCACTCTCTCCAAGTGCAGGATTTTGAAACTATTTCTTATTACCTTTCCAATGTGTCCTGCCCAGTTGAGCTTGTTATCAAATGTTATGCCGAGATATTTTCATTTCAGGTCTTTAACAAGCAATTCTTTCATCACCATATAATCATAATCAGCTTTCAGTTTTATTATCTGTGTCCCTAATAAGCTGACTCTTCGTGGCATTTATCTTTATCCCATGTTTACCATCACAGCTAGATATCCTGTCCAGATCACTCTGCAGCTGTTCATAGTCCTCTACCGTTTTGATTCTAGTATTAAGCATTATATCTACTGCAAACAATCTAACATCTGATAGTAAACCATCAAAATAATCATTCATTAAAATAATGAATAGCAATGGTCCCAATACACTACTATGTAGGACTTCCATGTTAGTTAATTATGTTTAAATTATCGTCAAACCCGTCAAAAATGACTGGTTGAACGGAGTGTTCTGACAACTCATTTCTCCGCAGTTGCTTAATTTTAATAGAATAAGTCCTAGTGCCTACAGCTTCTCTCCCTCGCTAAGCCTACCACAAAATAGCAAAATATCAATTTCCCCAATTAGGTCATACCGGACGCAGTGACAAAGTCATATCTACCAGCGACAAAGAAACATACATTTGTGACATTGCGGTTAGAGCAAGAGAACAAGTAATCAACTTCAAATTCTACCGGAATATTGCAACGAAAATGATTCATTTTCTAAGCAGATATATGATTTCATAACCATATGTTGTACAGTAATAAATACTAATCGGATGTGAGTAATATCAATTGATCTGACGTATCTGAACAATTGCCTTAAGCCCACCCAAACTAAAATGTATCAATATATATTCTGACCTGGTAACTTCAGCACGAGTGTAGGTCAAGTTGATATTTGTATTTACAGCCATAAGAAACGAACTAATGCACGAATTGATAGCACTGTCTGATGAGCAGAAACGAGTTGTACCCACTTTGGTCGTTCTGCAACCAGCCTGCAGGATTTTTTGTTTGATAGGTGTAAGTAGACCTACTATTAGTAAATTTCTAACAAAATGAAAGTTGAAAGTAAATTTCTTTGAAAGCTTAAAAAATTGTCCGACCTAATACCGAAAGGGTTATACTTGTTTCCAATATTGAAAAATAACATCTATAAAGCTGTGTAACTAGATACGCCGTATTTTGTGAGGGGGGGTGGGGGGGAATTTTCTCGAATCGTAGTTTCCATTTAAGCCGCTAGCACCTGAAATGCAACAATTTCAGCAAAAACTCTTCGTCAACGCAATTGGTAAGGATCTACCTTAGAAAACAGAAGATCGTAGTTTGCACGCAAGCAGGAATATAGTCGAAAATGGCCGGTGAGTGGTAAAGCTTTAGCCTCGCATTCGAGTTGTCGTGCGTTCGAATCGCCATCCGGCCACCAAAATTTGGGTTTTCCATGTTTTCGCCAAATCACACCAAGCAAATGCCGGGATACATTCTTCAAAAAGATCATGGCCGAATTCCTTCCAGCCAGTCCTTTCCCGACTCTAATGACCACGACGTAAAGCGTAAAGCCTTAAGTAGCAGGATTAAAATATCTTTTTCTTTCACTAATGAAACAAATCAAAACAGAAATGGAAAAACGTGTGTTTAAGCTTAAAAACTTGCACTGATATTTCGAATCAATATAAATGCAGAAATAATTATTAGCACAATAAATATTTTTACGATTTCATTATTTTCAGATCCCCGTTAGGATCGGTTATCAAGTGAACGTCTTGGCGCTGAAGAAAGTTTAATGGAAGATTTATTGCAGAAATATAAACAATCTTTCCACCACATATTTCGTTTGTGTAAAAGAATTTTTTTGTCACTTTATTGAGTAAAAAGAATAAAACAACTGGGAGGTAACTCATGACATTATGTCTTGTAATTAAATGACTTTCTGATTGCGCTAACATACATCGCTGGCTGTAGCTGCTGGTAATGACTTCAGCGTAAATTGTAATTGTGGAAGACGCCTTTTTCTCACTGATTATGGCGTATCTAATTATATGGCTTCACAGGAGTTATTTTCTTAATGTTTGAGAGTGACTCTGCTTAAAACAATTAAAATCGGTTAAATACATATCGACCCTCACCTTTGTAAGAACGGAGTGGAGAGGATTGTCAGCCACTCTTTAAACTAAAATATTTTACTGTTGGTCGATATACTTTATCCAAGCCGTAACGTATGTAGCAACACTTCATTTCTTATAAAATATGCAATTCATGGAACGGAATGCTCTTGTAGGTAATCAGTTTCCAAATGACATATGAGTGCTTACGACTAAACGGAACGTACGCTTGAATCGATTTTTTTGTGATATTGGGGGGGTTAGAACGTGGTACCAGTTATCATGCTTTGAAAGCAAACCAAAAATGAGTAGATTGTTCCATAAATACGAAGAAAATATGTATTAACAGACAATAAATACCTAATTTGAAAATACTTTTTTTTCATACTTTTTTTTTGATCCAAATATAAATCTAATCTGCTTTTATTCGCTAATTAGTTAGAAATCCTAGAAATAAGACTTTCAGAGATTTTTCAGACTATGTCAAAAATGAATCGCATTTTTGGCACCCGAAAATAATGGAATAAATAGGAAATCAAGGGTTATGTGGGCTAATGGATAAATGTAGACAGTGTATTGGAAAGGAGGAAGACTATATTAAAAAAATAACACTATGTAAATTATTAGCTTTGTTAATAAAAAATGAATTTAAATTATTTCATAAAAATCCCAAAACAAGTTCCTCGGAAGACTGAAGTGAAAACGGGAAATAGCAAAAACGAATTTAAAAAAAGGAGTAATCTTGAACAGAGTTATACGCCTAAAAGGAAATCAGGGAATTTGAGAGGGAAATTGTAGAAACAAAAGAAACAGTATGAACAGGAGGGAAAAAAAAAAAACACAATGAAATGGCAAAGAAATTTTGGAAACAAGGGAAAGGAAATAAATAAAATAAGGCACGAAATTATTTCCTAGGTTCCAAGTTGGATGAAAGAAGATTAGACCGTATTTTCAGTTCCTAAACTGAGATATAACCTTGTCTTGAATAAGATTTATAGAGAGAAAAAATTAAAAATATCTATTACAAAAGAATTTGGTATTTTTATTTTGTAAAATACTCAACGATACATTAAGTAGCGTCCATTATGGTAAGAACAGTTAGATACAGCGTCAGTCTCGAGTAGACTCAGCAGAACAATGTACTCCTGAAGAGGACTAAACTGTGGTCGAAACGTTGGAGGAATGTGGAGAGCGTAATGGATGTAAAGTAGTTTCTCGCTTGTAAGTACTTTGACTGTTTATGTATTTCTAAAGATGTCATTACGTAAGAGGTCTGATTTTGGTCACGCTACCATGAAGAAACCAAGCCGTAGCAGTGATGAGATGTTGAACAACCTTGAGTAGAGATTGTCATGTCTGAGGTAACCTCCCTCACTCAGTATGTTTACTCGGAGTCACATTAGCATGTCCTCCACTCAGGGCTGTGCCGTAATACTCAGCACTTCAGGACACTTAACATTAAAGAAAGCACTTTCTTAATTTGGATACGCTCAGAGTAGCTAGGGCTGCTGGGAAGAATTTAGGCCACCGAAGTATCTTAGAGTTACTGAGATATCCGTTCTTAAAACAAAGATTTCAGCTTCATTTCAAAATTATGGTAACTCTGTGTTTTAACATGAAAACTTTTTTGTTGAAACGAAATATCTGAAAGGAGAAAGCTGCTGATCCAGTGATACAATTTGATATGTTAAATGTTAGAACTAAATCTCGAATCGTAACGTTGAGCCCCAGTATTCCAATAGTTATGGGTTGTATTCTTGATGCGAGCATCCAGTATCCCAAAATCACTCTTGTGGAATACATTCTCACCCCCCTACAAGATACAATATTCTCCCAGCAATTATCCATAAAACCTTCCACCCTTTTACAAATAAAATCTAATAATGAACTATTCCTCTAACCATGACTAACTGTGTAAAAACTGTGATGAAGCGAGAGTTACATGGCTATTCCTTAAGGATGACATTAAACATTTTGGCAACTACAGGGGACACCTCTTATAATGCTGAATATATGTTGACTAATTGTCACAAGAAATCTAAATATAATAGTAAATCTTGGAAAAAGAACAACATGCACCCCAGATGCTTCGTTGATGAAACGTTTAACATTTAATAGCTCAGAAAAAAATGATTCATTCTCATACTTTATTCACACTACATCAGAAAGAACGCCAGCGTTTCCCAACCTTTTTCAATCCCAAGATCAGTCAAATATTAAAACCACTAACATGCAACTAAATTTTACCCATGTGTATTTTATTACCCGAACCTAACACTTGTTATCAATATATACCTCGCTCTGTTAAGGCTAACACCTATAATAAGGGCCTCATAAAACAGACCGTGACTTCTAGCTTACAACACCTGAAGCTTTCCGCACCTGATGAAGACAGCAGAATCAACTGTCGAAACGCTGTGTTTTTCTGACGCTATCCGGCTGAACAACCGTGAAGCTTACATTGAATTAACTTAATACATAAAGGAACGCCGTTCTTTTTCTATGCCAACTGGAAACCTGTTTCATTATCATAAAGTTGCAATCATATCGTTGAGACCTGGAACTAAAAAATTTTCCCTGGTCTTTGAAATATTCATTCAGAAAGTTCGGTTTATAGGCTGTTGGCTTGTATTCTCTTGTAGACGTATTCCGTAAGCGTACTGTATCTATGAACAATTTTTATATTTTTTTGTTAGTCAATTAGAATTAAATTTTTAATATACTGCATGCGGACCATCTGTCCCCTCTTCACGGACCTCAGGTTGAGAAAAACAGGCCTAAAACACTGAGTTTGTGGGTGAAAAAACCGTGGTGGAAATATGGAGTCTGGGGGAAAAACATGTTGAGAACATTTTGTATTTGCCATTTAAATTTTGTACAGAGGCATCACTACAATTTTTTACCGATCATACGTTGAGGATGTGAGGGCAGAAATAAGAAACCGAATATTACAATTGATTTCTGTCCAGGCTTCTGCCTGTTTTACACATAACGATTTGTTAAACGAATGGTAAGAAGTTTCATAAAGACTAAGGCAAAACTTTATAAAAAAACGAATTCACTGAGATGTTACTCTTTTCTGACAATCATATCACTATACATCTCACCAAAATTTTCTAAAAGACTAGTCAATTATCATGACAAAAGTTGTAATTTGTAAATTCAAAAAGAAGACATGAAGGTATGATATTTAAAGAGAAACTTATAGTTTAAAAAATAAGCAGATGATGATCTAGCCTGTAACTAACAGAGACTAAAGATGTTGTACGCAATATCACGCGTCGAAGCAACACAGACGCTGACAAGTAATTCTCTGATTTTTCTAAGTGGTGACGAACAATTAAAAGTAACACTAAAAGTAAATTAAATTAAATTTTTATGTAACGATGGCTGTTCTTACTGCACTATTCTTTTTCTTACGATGCCATGCCTCATTCCAGGCGTAGGCGGTTACCATGGAGAACTCTCTTAAGAAGATATCTGGGGTTATTGTCCGTTTGCTTCCCCAGTGTGTGTTCGTATTTATTATTGTAGTGTGGATGACTGTGATAGTGAGTGTGTTAAGTGTAGAGGTGAAATGTGAGATGAAGAATTGCGAGGGTGAAACGTGGTGCCGTCCCATTCAGGCCTACTCTTCCGAAAGACGCCACGAAGGGGTGGCAGGATCAACGTCCCCATCCGAGTGACGAATCACGATCAACAGTACTCACTGCAGAGATGTCTGGGATTTAGCCCACACCTTCGGTACACAATCTAGGAATTGTGTACCAACCCCTCTTCTATACTGTCGGCCAAATCGTGATGGAAATTTCTTCCAGCACCACGATTCGAGCAATTTAAGAACACCATCACGGCGCCGCAACCTACTGAGCTAACAAACTTTAGTCCTTACATTTATCCAAAAAGTAGTTCTGACCCATAACCGACTGAAATTGAGATCTATCTACCCTCATTACCGATTTCCTGATTTTATATTATTACCAATTAATGAAAATTTGAATTTTAAGACTTTTATACCTCATTAAAATGTGATTATTCATTTATTTGCAAAACCAGTAAAATAACTAGCACCAAACGGCCCGTGCATGTCTTCTATTTAAAAGTTCAATCTTTCAGAGCAGAAATTTTACAGTGAATGGCTTTGTAGGACAATTACTACAATTGCAAAAAAAAATGCATTGTAAAATTTAATTGGATTTTCGAACCTCGTAATACATTCTCGGGTACGGTAAATTTCAAGGTATATATTTTTACCTGCATTCCTCGGCGCTAAACCTAAGCGGCTTTGTATATGAGTTTCAAAGATACCGATGTTAAGTGCAGGAACTGTCTCCCGGAGTGTGGAATGCCTGAGCGAAATTGCCATTAGGACAAGAAATTTACTGCCCCTCATAAACGACTCGGAGTGTACTTTCAGTAGAATCATGCTCGCGTTGGACGACCGGCAACAATTGTCTGCCATTTAAAAGAAAAATGCAGCGATCGCCATAGTGTGAATCTAGCGAATGACAACGTTTGTTAGGGAGCGTCCATAAACCACGTAGCTCCATTTTGGCCTCCTGTGAACCTCCCTTCCCCCCACGTAGCCCTATGTAGCTTTTTTCCCTTTTGATTCCAGAAGACATTTTGTACTGTTTTCTCTTGTCAGACGATTGTAAATTAGATAAGGAGATAATTAACTGAGAGAAATAAATATTCACATGCTGTTGTGCCTTATGTTCCTCATTTTAACTGTGAAAAATGTTATTAAAGGAAGGCTACGTGTCCTAGCTAGGAAACCCCCCTCCCCTTCCCCCACGTACCCTATCGTAGCCTTCCAGACTACCCGTCCTCCTCTGGACCGAGCCACTTAGTTTGTGCACGCTCCCTTAACGACGTTATAAACTGTTATATTTATTTTCCATGAGGGGAACAAATGAGAGGACAACTACGTGCGCACCATTGCTATAGGCTGGAAAAGGAGCACACCGTAGCATGACAAGTGAAACATAGTTGGCTTAGATTTGGACTGATCTGTGGGATGGCAATGTCGTCTCACAGACAGGTATTTGTACTTCAAATCCACGCGGAAACCGCAGCTGAGCAGCCCACTGCCGAATCAAAGCTAGCCTCAGCTTGCTGCGACCGTTCCTGTGCAGTTAACTATATCATTTGACTTTATAATGAATTACTAGTCTTCATAATTTCAAATCTTGCTGTAATTTTGAAGATCAGAACCATATGATCAAGAAGTAGCTTCCCTCATATAGGGAACATTTCAATTTAAGGCGCTCAGTGCTGGGCTTATTATAGATGTTTATTTGGATATTAATTTTCTTAATTAAATTGTGCATTTTAACTAACCTACTTGAAGCGGAACACTTCAACCTTTTTGTTTTTTAAAGACGTATTGATTGCTTTAGGCATAAAGTCAATTTTTTTGATCCGCAGTGTGATGAGTGTCATAATGTTACAGTTTTTTTATTTGGATCAATAACTTATTGGATCTCGACCTACTCAAATGGATTATTTTATGTTAATTTTTTAAATAACACAACAAAAAATGTAAGTCAATGTTTTGTACCTTGTGCATGAAACTGAACCGGTGGGTTAGCTGTAACGCTGTCGCCTGGAACTTAAAAGGACGCGGCTTCGTATCCCCGTCCGGCTATTGAGATTTCGATTTTCCGTAGTTTCCACAAAACGCTTCATATGAAAGTCTGCATGGTTGCTTCGGAGGGAAATTGCCGAATTCCTTCCCGTTCCTTATTCCAATCCTCTCCAGCTTCTAACGACATCATCGAGATGTAAAGACCTCCAAAAAATTGATCATCTATTATAAATACAGTGCACGCAGGCCAAATCGACAAAGCAGATTATAGTTTTTTACAAAAGGAATTATTTTTAATAACTACACATTTTCAAATTTTTTACAACCTTATCTCCTTCAAAATACTTTCTATTACAACTAATACATTTGTCCCACCGGTGCTTCCACTGTTTGAAACATTTTCTAAAGTCATCTTTAAAAATGGCTTACAGCTCCTCCCTCGTTTTTTTGTTGACCTCTTTAATGTTGTCAAATTGGCGTCCTTTCACGCCCCTTTCCATGCGTGGAAATAAGAAAGAGTAGCACGGAGCAAGGTCAGGCGAGTAAGGTGTGTGGGGCAGCGGAGCCATGTCATTTTTAGCCAAAAACTGCCTAACAGAGAGTGTGTGTGCAGGTGCATTGTCTTGGTGGAAGAACCAATCTCCTGTCTGCCACAAATCATTTCCAAATCTTCGGTTAAAATTCGCTGAACCGAGCGCTAAGATAACCTACTAATCTCTGGCAGATGATCAATTGTCTGTCAACGGTCTGAGAGCACAAGCTCTCGAATTTTTTCAACATTTTCGTCGATTCGGGCAGCTGATGGACGTCCAGATTGAGGTTTGTCATCAATTGACATGTCGCCATTTTAAAACCGAGCGAACCACTTGTACACCTGAGTTTTTCTCATAGCGTCATCTTTGTAAGCTATTTTGAACTTTAAAACTTTCAGCAAAATTTTTACCGAGTAGAAAACAAAATTACACAGCTGCACTTTGTTCACTTAAACTTGCCATCATCAAAAACGAAACAATAACAAAACAGTGCTAGCTAAAACAAGCACTGCAGGTTAACAGAATAAGCCATTCCGACAACATATGCGGCACTGAACTGACAATGAGTTTCGCCATAATCGCCCAACGGCAGAAACACTCCGTCCACGGCAATGATTAATCCAATTATTTTTGGGTAACCCCTCGTATATGTGAAAGAACATATTTTGACTCAACTGTAAATGTATTTAAGATGCACATGCACATACACACTGTGATGAACCCTACATATTAGTGGTATTACGGATTTTCGAATTCTGGCGTGTGATGTGGTACGGAGAAAGCTAATTACTCGCTTCCTATAGGTGTTGCGTTTTCCGGCAACGAGGGACCACAAATGGTTCCATTTACACGAGCACACTCAGTTCACCCACTTTCTAACTGCTCGACACGCCAGAGGCCCTGGTTATGCAATTGCCTACTCGTTCAAAACGCCCGAATCTACTCTAAAATTAGACAGTAGTCCGAAAACTGCTTTCCCTCCACACTGCCCCCTAATGACTAAGCTCTCACATATTTCTAGCGTTGAGCTCACATTGCCCAAAGTTATATTCTGCACGTTTCATTTGTTCGTTACTTTCACAACGTCTACGTCAGCGGTTCCCAACCTATGGGTCGCGACCCACTGGTGGGTCGCGGCGTGTGTTTGGGTGGGTCGCGGAACAATCGAGGTTTTTGGCACAAAAAATATCTTTTATTTCGTCTATTTAAAAAATATAACGCGATATTTTACAAGTGCAATAATCATGAAAGCTATTAGCTTAAATTAAAACTTGGTGAGAAAAAAGTTTTTTCTTAAACAGTTTGCCAGTATTATACAATTTTTTCAGTAAATTATAAGTTAGTTGTAGGCCTCATTTATTTTCAGATAGTATTTTTTTTTTAATTTCGAGTACCCGTAAGGATTTTAAATTTTGTTATAAATGTTAAAGAGTGAAATGTGTTATATTCGTTTACTAATAATTGTTTTAGGAGCTACGAGCTTTCCAAAAATTGACGATGGTTACTTTTGGATAAGAAATCCTTTTGAAGAGGAACATTTGAAAGGCCCAAAACTCTCATCAGTTGAAGAAAACTCGCTAATAGAACTATCTTGCGATTCTTCTATAAAGATAATTTTCAAGGAAAAATCCTTAATTTCCTTCTGGATGAATGTACGAGCAGGTTTCCAGAAATCTCTAAATTAACTGTGAAGTTCTTGATGCTATTCAACACGACATAGTTGTGTGAACGAGCTTTTTCTACTTTATTGTTTATGAAAAACAAATACAGAAATAAACTATGTGTAGAAAGTGACTTAAGGTTAAAATTAACCAGTGTTAACCCTAATAACGATGCTGTCATCAGTAAACACCAGTGCCAGAAATCTCACTGACTGCAAGTTGTGTTTTCATAATAATAAACACCTTTTTTTTCATTATCTTTGTAATAAAGCGGGAGGCGGCAGCACAAAGTATACCTCATCGAGTTGACCGCTGAAATTCCAGGAAATCGGGTCTTCAGGTGGTTTCCACCTAAAAGCTACTTGGAAAACCAGTTGTATTTTAATATGTTTGATGTTTTATGAATTATGAATTCTTGTTTTTGTTGACAGTATATCCTTTGTACGAAAATTTGCCTTTACTTAGGATAGGATAGTCGATAGCGTATCGAGGTCATACAACAGTTCCCATTCAGATATTAGATAGACTCTCATATTAGGTAGGTCGCGAAATTTTTTTTTAATTAAAAGTGGGTCGTATACCAATAAAGGTTGGGAACCGCTGGTCTACGTGATTTCGAAGTCTATAATCAGAAATTTGAGGTTTCAGCTTGAGCTATACATTTCACTCACGGTTTTAGTTCTTTGTAACAACCGTGAGTTCCTAAACTATTTTGAGTTAATTTAATAAGCAGTATTATTCACTGTACCCGTCATCATTCTCCGTCTAAAGCGGTCATATCTTAATAATTATAAATATAGAATGTATTTGTTTATTTTTATCACGAATTATAAATGCACAATACTAACCCTGTTGCACCAGTATCTCTGAAGGCAAGGAGTAACTGATCGATTTAGGAAAAGGAATAACTATTATCAAGAATTAATAAGAGAAAAGAAGCCTAGAAAGGCGTAAAAATGTGGGGGCAGCGTGGATGAAGCTGCAAAAATTATAAAACATTTACTTGCACTGTAAACAGAAAAACCAATTGAATTGTATACGAGGTGCGGCTATAAAATAACGAGACTGATGCTTCTACAGGAGTATTACGCCTGCGTCAAAGGCTAACCACTGACAGATGAGTAACGTGAAGCCTTCTCATTCGAATGCAGCGCCTCTCGTGTCTGTAAACAAATCAGTCTGGCGGTGGCCTTCATTTCTACAGGGCGTTCGCCAGGAAACGCAACCCACTGTTAGCGCTACAAGGAAGAAACTGCTCCCGGCGAGCGAGCGCTCATCTTCCGGCATTGTTCGACCGTCGGCCGCGGACTATTTCATAATAATTACGCTTCATAAACTTCATAAACTTGTATGTGCTAAGCATTTAAATGTGACGTAATTCATTAGCTTACCTTATAAAAGATGCTGGAAGTGTTGACCCTCTTGTGTAATGCACATTTCACATCTTCTGAACATATTTCGAGACACACGCTGCCCTAACTGACTTAATGATTTTTTGGGTGACTGTTCTAGTCGAAAAGCGATATCGTCAATTTTCTCCTCTGTGAGAATACGGTTGACCGACAGTCTCTTTTTGTTAAAAAATGAACCCGTTTCTCTTACTTTTTTAACCAGACGCAGAATTGTTGATTTAGCTGGCAGTAAAGCGCCAGGAAATTCGCGACCAAATTTACTGCGACACTTTTTAAACGACTTCTTCTTCACATATGTATCGTAGAGAAATATTCTTTGTTGCAAACTGTAACGTACCATAATTTTACTCACACTCAAACACGGTACAGATTAGTAAGAGTATGAAGCCCCAAACCAGCCAAACCGCGAAGAAACGTTTATTCACAACACTGATTAATAAGAGACTGAAGTCACAAACTAGCTACAATGCAAAGAAACCGTTCTTAACAATGTAAGGGTCCCATTATACTGCGTCACTGCACTGTTGGGGCAGCGGAGGTGTTAAACAGTGCGGTGATTCACGGTGCCGTGTGGCGGGAGCTGCTGGTCCGACTGACCGAGCAAGTTGCCGACGGCAACAGACTGGGAGGGTAGCGTTTTCCGGCGAACGCCCTGTATAAGAGCCGTTGTTTTGTTCTGAAGGAAAATCGTCCTCAGATTCACCTCTCCCCAAATTACAATTTCGGGTTTGGAGATAGCCGATTTTCGTTTTTCCTGATGGTTGAAGGATTGGCCGCTGTCTTTTGACCAGCGTTGTCAAGGGTACGCCGGAAAAATGATAACAGAGCAAAGAATTGTAGTGAAATTTCACATGAAACCTTGGAAAAAACGCTGCTGAGAATTATACTTTATTACAAGAAGTATATGGCAGTGTGTTTATCTCTTGCGCAAGTTTTTGAGTGGTTTAAGCACTTGCAAGGCGCCCTTGAAGAAGTTGAAGATGATTCACGTCCCGACCATCCTTCCACGTCATAAACGAATGAAAATATCGAAAAATTCGGTGATCTGATTCGGTCCGACCATCAGCTAACTAAC